>OX419344.1:6459195-6479195 GCA_948470475.1 Galaxea fascicularis | reverse complement strand
AGTGTCAGTATTTCCTTTTCCACAAACCACATCCGGTGTAACAGGAACAGATAATCACTAAATTAGGGTATATAAACGAATCTGTGTGCGGTTTCACGAGTGTTCATTTTCCTAGGCTATTTTTGGTAATTGTTCTATTATTTTAATTCAGTTCAGTTCATGTAGGCTCGCTTCATTCACAATGAGTATTGAAGTGACTATAAAGTGTATCTCATTTTGCCACTTATAATTACGTTTAGGTGTTAATGAACCTCTATTGTCAATCGCATAGTCCCTGTATATAAATCCATTACCATTACAATAGTCTTTTAGAGGCAGAGTACAAAAGGGCGGAAAGAACACAGCAAATACTATCTTCACAGCGCACGTAAGTTCAATCGAAAGAGCGCCGAAGGGTTTTGAGCAAAAACGAAAGTAGGACAGTGGACTGGGAATAAAGGCTGCACTGTTTAGAACCTCAATTGTTCCGGAAAATTGTTTATCTGTTTTACTGTTCATGATGATTAATTAATTAAAGATGAAAGCTTTTGACAGATGCCATCATTTGCTGGTATTCACTGCATTGTAATTCCTATTTTGCAAATTTGAAGTGTTTGGATTTTTGGCCTTGTTTGGTTCCGCATGATTGTGAACCGGAAACGGAAGCTGTGAGCTTCAGCAAAAGCCGTTAACAAATGTTTTATACATATTACAGTGCACGCGCGTGACTTAGAGCGCATGCTTTGTCGGAGATATAATGAACTCGATTCGACCAATCACAGCGTTCGTAATTCTGCCAACATTTTATATTTCAGGATATTTTGACACGATGATACGCGAACCATGTTCAGTTTCTTTCAACAGCTCATCAAACACCCTCGAGGGCCCACCGCAGTGCTATAAGCGTGAACTTCCTTGAACATGCAATTACTTGATGATTTTCTATTGTGTTACTGTTGTTGTGAACCGATAGAATATACTGGATACATGCTACAGTTCGATTTTTTCAATATTCTATACTACATTTTAGGAAACTTCTATTAAGCAGTCAACCTCTATCAAGCGGCCAGTTGGTTCATTCCCAAGGGTGACCTCGAGTCACCGCTTAAGGTTACTTCAAACCTTCGTGGGTGTTCTCCAGAAAAAAAATTCGTACACGCGCTGTTTTCAACAGAACCCCCTACAAACTATATATCAATAGAAAGTTTACGAAATATAGAGTTCGAGAAAAATAATGTCCTATTTGGCTACTCCTTTCATAAGGCGGCAGACGCCGGCAAACGCCAAAATGACTGACTGACGTTCTGTCGAATGTATCGGGTATCAAATGCGATCGTCGATGCAAAATAACTGTGCAGTGTAAATTACAAAGCATCAATCTCTCAAAGTGAGTCAGTATTTTCCTGTATTTTCGTTGGTTATCTTTTTATGGAACTGTCAAGTTTCAGCATCGAACAATTCCCAAACCGTGATGGAGGCCGCCACAAGAAAATTATTTAAAATAAAAGAATTCGCCGACACACTATAGTTCCTTAGTTATCAGTGCAAGTTCTGGCCAAATTTCACGGAAATCCGGCAATTCTACATACCTTATAAATTATTTTAAAGAGGAGGGACTCTTTCGAAAAACGAATGCGAGTTTTTGCCCTCCAAAGATTTATAAACATGGCACCCCTTCTCAGACAGATATGTCAACACGAAAAGCTGCTTGCCAATGAAATAACGGAACCCCTGGCATTCACAGTAAGCAAAGAAGAGCTTAGGCTCGATTACCAGCCGCTGTCCGGGAAAGAAGCCCGCGCTCCTCCCCCGAACAGACCAGACACGAGAGAGCGACGGAAATCGAGCCTAAGAAGAGCTTCGCGGGAAAACTTTCTTCTTTTCATCACTAAATTCGCCAGTTTTCTTCTTTGTGGGTCCTGTCTTTGCTTAAGTTTTAACCCAAGGCCTCTTCTCTTTCTTAGAAAGTTTCATGTCGACAAAATGATTTTGATCGCTTGGAGTGTAAACACAAAATGTGAGTTAAATGAAGACTGATCCTCGCAGTTGATGTAATTGCGTAAAGAAGCCTGAAATAAATTCAGGACTTCAACGGGGTTTGAACCCGTAAACTCGCGATAACGGTGCGATGCGCTAACCAACTGAGCTATTAAGCCACTGACGTTGGGAGCACTTCAATTGTAGGTTCATATGTCCCGTGAAAAAGAAGAGTGTGGATGATATTTATGAAATAAATCATATATGAACTGCGGATGTGAAATCAAATGAAAACTGATCCTCGCAGTTGTGAATCCTCGCAGTTGTGAATGCTAATTAGTTGAGATAAAGCAGTTGCCGCGAAAAACTCGCAGGCGGTTTATAAACAGTTTATTAGAAAATTTATTTTTCTCGCTAACTCTCGCGCGATTTAAGATTTTATTTTTATTTTTTCGGAATAAGTTAGCTTTAACAATGACCTTTGTTTTGGCCGAAAAAAAACTTTGCCCAAAACTAGCCCTGGGAACGTTTGAAGTACCCTTAATAGAGGTTTGACTGTCTGAAATCGATCGGGTATGGTTTTCAAGCGAACCACGAGAGCGTATTAAAGTATTCTTGTCGTTCTAACTCTACATGAATAATAAAGACAGAAAAGTAACCAAAATATATCATTCCAGGTGAATTCTATCAATTCTAGACTTCAGCACTGATGCCAAGCTTCATTACGCTACAACAAATCTAGGAAGAAAATTTGTAACCGCATCGTTGGGTCTGAAAACGAGTATGGATTTTAGAAGCAACGCCTGGAAGCGAGTGTGGAAAATGGCATGGTTTCAGGGACAGGATTTAGAAAAGCGGGTGGCGCAACCCCATCAAGAATTCCGAGAAGTAACCGGCCCCCGGGTCTACAATACACATATTGACTGATGAGACCCTGATACGTGGTCTGGTTGGACATTATTAACTTAAACCAACTAAGTTTATATATGGTGGTGCATCATTGCTTCCTTATATACTGATTTCAGTCAGTTGAGTTCAAGTGCTTCATTCGACTGAGATATGTGGTTTCTCTCTACTGTTTCATTATTTCAATAACCAGATTGCGGCTTTCGTTACTTACCTGGAAAGGACAAAATAATTACGAAGTATACAAGTAGGACGCCAGTCATTGTCAATACGTCTTGAAGCGATTTTTACGGATATAATTCGCTTTATGAATTGTGTCAGCACGGGGCTGATATTTATCCGGCTAACCATTGTATTTCGCAAGGGATGAAGGGAAGCGAAAGAGAGCGGCTGTCAGTAATCCGCAGGAGGGGCCAAATTAAACTAATGGCCATTAATTGGCAGTAGCTATTGCCACGGGTCATGGGTTCGACTCCACCTATGCTATTGAAAGAACTCGGAACTCTTTTCTAGTTCAAGTCTGCGCCAGGTGTGCCTTTGTTGATTAAATTACGTTTCATTCATAAACCTTGCAGTATGGACGTTTGTAATAAGGATCTGTAGTTTAATACCCTAAGCTCCAACAAGGCTGCCGCAGCTCGGCAGTGTTAGATCATTTATACCTGTACCCGAAGGGCGATATATAAACTGGTTCCAATTCTCTGTGTGATTTCAGTGAAAACTCAAGAAACAAACATCTGTTTTCGCCCCTTTAAAAGACCTAAAAGACCTCTGCACCGCATTTTATGAGATACTAGAGGCCGTATTGGCTTTCACTCGGGCTTTTCGATTGGCAAATGAATGTTGTGGATGATTTCCGCAGAGCTTAATATATAAAATTATACATGTATTTTGTACCCTGGGTGCCAGAGACTTTTCATGTGCGGTTTCCGGTTTCGAGTCTTCAAAGTGTCGTCAGCCGAACAACGCGACAAAAACCTCTGGTACCCAGGGTATGTATTTTGTGACTCAAACTCGATTCGTTAAGCATTAGGCTGCCTGTGTGAGTGTGTGCCAGCGGAAATAAACACGACAGGACCGTGGGAACACAAACAATCTTAGTTTCCTGCTTTTCTATGACAGACTTTTTAGCTTTTTCACTGGTATCCTACTGGGCTCGCGATCACAACGTCTTGATGGCACATGGCATTCACTGTTGTCGTTAAAATACACAAACTTCGCATAACGAGATCAGAATTCCTTTCTATATTTTATTTTCAGTAAGGCTTCACGTTGATCATGTACAGATAACTGCATTGCCTTCTCAAATACCTCGCATTTTTCAAGTACATCCGACATTTGTGTTGATAAACAACACATTCATGTAGAACACGCGAAGGTACAAGATTACACATAAAACTAACACACTGCACAGACTTGATACAGCTGATAATCCACAATCTAAAGTATACAAAAGAAATGAAATACTGGTGACAATAGCCATAAAAGTAAAAACGTTACTTGCATCCTCGCTTCGATGCGTGGGTTCTTCATCACCCAACATTGCCGCTTTCCTGTTGTTATTACTACTGCTGTTCGTCTTTGTACCTCTTAATCTCATCATCTACGGGTATCTTGTATTCGCCAGCACCTAAACTGTTCGTTTCCACTCAAGTTCGTCAAGGAACATTTGTCATTGGTAGTCAAAGTTTGTGCACTTTTTGTATTCATTGATAGCTTATTCAGCTCATTTGATCTCATAATATTTCTCACATTTGCTTCGAGTTCGCGGAACGATCCGTTTCGAAATGTACGCTCGCAATCATCATTTAGTTTGGGTCTACCGCGAACGGCGTGTGCGTTTGTAAGTGGTTTGAGCGTATTGGATACGACACCGTTTGCCATAGCTGTAGACATGTCAACTTTTTTTTTTTGAAAATCCGTCGAGGAATCCACAGTTGCTTTATGCCTTGCTTTTCAACAGACAAGACAAGCGTAAACAAAACGTAAACAGGTTTTTACGGTGTTTTACAGGTTCATCGTTAGCGCCTGCGCAAATACGCCGAAATGAGGTTTGTGGAGGACAACGAAAAAAAAAAAGAAAAACGGAAGACAGATTTAGACTTGGGCCTTCCACAGGAAGCCTGAGTAAAAATACCGTCTGCTAGATGATAAGAAGATATGGAGAGGACTTCCTTGGGAAATTTTTAGTTTCATTTGACCATATCCAAGCGTGCGCAAAGTGAAACCGTTCGGAAACTGAAAGTGAAGTCACATCCCTTGATTCCGGTTCCAAAGGGTTGGACACGCGAAATTAGGATAAAATAAATAATAATAGATGAATAATAAATAAATAGTCTTTAATCAAATAAGAAAAAGTTTAGAGCTCTAGAAAAATTCCAAATCCATTTACATCAAGGATTCAATATCATATCTAAAAATAAGTCTATTCATATGGGACGATTTGAAGCGCTCTGTTGCCACTATAGGATGATAAAATCCTGTTTTTCTTGTTGTCATGGCCTTTCTAAAAATACGGGAATCTGATCTTTCAAGCAACCCCCTTACATTCAATTCTGTATGTTGTTTTTTAAGATTAGAAGAGGAGGCTCCGTACACCGATAAACCATATAAAAAATTAGGCATAATAATTGAATAAAACAGATAATCCAGCTCCTTTTGATTATTAAGCATTTGTTAGCCGTAACAAGCTTTTCACGCACGTGACTTGCGTATGTGCTGGAATATCACATGTAATAGTCTAAGCTCGCTGCTTTGCGGAATGTCATGTATTTTATACAGTTCCGCTACAAACCCTTTTTTACGCAGGGTGAGTTTTTTATTTTCTAGGATTACATGACAGAGTTTTTTTTTCAGACCAACGCAAAAAACTGTCCACCACCTCCAGTAACTGATCAACTCTGTCTTTCCACAAAGGAATTACAATATTCGTGTCATCGGCATATTTAAAAAGTATGTCAACACCTTTTAACTGTATAACTGTTTATTTTTTTCATTCAGAAATAACATTGAATAAATAAGGCCCACTGACAGACCCTTGGGTCGTACCCTTATTGACATCTTTCCATTTTCCGACAAAGCTGTTTTTATATAAAACTCTTTGTTGCCTATCAGAAAGAAAACTAAGATACCAATTCTGAATATACTGGTTGAGATCAAGACTTTTAAGCTTATGAACGAGTAGGACATGCTTCGCCATATCGAAAGCCTTACTAAAGTCCATACTGAAGAGTCTAACCCATTTACAAGCAGGATTATCAAGAAAACTAAGAACCCTGTGCTGAATAGTCAATAACACATTAGTGAAACTACCTCCGTCTCTATAAGCAAACTGCGAAGGCGCAAGACTATTCTCGAACGACCCCTTGGCGTGGAAACGATAAGCCACCTTTTCAAACACTCTCGCAATAACCGGCGTTACATTGATACCACGGTAATCGCCGTTTTATTTGGGCACATCAATCTTGGGGAGGGGGTTAATATTAGCCCTCTTCCAAGACCTAGGCTATGAATGAGACGAGAGTGAAAGGTTCCACAGCTTGGTGACAACGCCCGTGGGAATTTCCGCGTGATCCCTACATCCCCAGTAGCGTATGGCATCAGGCCCCAGTGGCAGTTCTTTTTACCCCTTCGAGCGCCCTCCACACCTGCAACTCAGTGACCTCCGGAATAGATAGACTCGAACATATTGACATCAAGCTAGGCTTAACATATGTATCGTCATGACAAAGAGTTCCAAAATAATCATTTAACGTTGTCAGTAACTCATTATCCAGACAGAAATTCGCAGGGCGACTTCACCGCTCAGAAAGGGTATCAACCCTTTTCCACCATACTTTGCTCCCTTTTAAAGCTTCAAAATTTACTCATTCTGGATTCTCTTCTCTTCTCTTCACTTCAGAGATCCTCCTGTTTATGTCAATGAGTTTCTCCCTGTTAAATGGCGAGATCCTTGATTTAGCTCTCTGCAAGCACTTAACAAGAGGCGGTACCCAAAACGGGTCGCGCGAAGATACAGAGACCGTCTTCAGAGGCATGCAAGGGTTTAAAGTGGCTATGGACTGTTCTTTCCGAATGATCCACAGCTTCGTCGATATTGTTGGAACATCGTTCCAGTCCTCCTCGTCGAGAGCCTTGTAAAGATTAATTCTCCTTGCAATGAGCTCTGCAGTCACGGACTTTAATCTTACGCCGAATAGGTTTTAACTTAATACCCACCGATAGAATGAGCCCAGTATGGTCAGTCTTTATTAACATATTAAAAGGCAGACACTTAGCTCTGGTCTGTTGGTCAAACAATTGTCGAGACAAGCATTCCCACGAGTGGGGAAATCAACTAAGGCATTCCAACCAGTCAGTTCTTCAAGGCGACTAATTTATCCAAGCGGTTCATGTCAGCACCGCACTATAACAATATTCGGGTGTTTTTCCAAGATGTTCTCGGTAAAATTAACCACATAGTCCATTAGATCGGCGTCTGAATAACTGTGTTTGGATGGTAGTTCGCGCTTACGAAGCGAAGCGTTACTTTGTTTGAAGGATACAATAGATGTACGGTTATCCACTTTATTTTTGCACTGGTTATCGTCATCGGTAAGATAATCGGCAACAGTCAAACTGAAAGGAAATGAAAGATTTGCGTTTAAATATAGCACGTAAAGGCTGAAATATTCGAAGCGAAGTGCTACTTACAATTCTGTAGGGCTAATCCACACATCCTATCACTGCTCTTTACAATGATTATCGCGAAGTGATGTGTCCGGTTGATTGCAAGGCCACTAATTAAAAATACGTTATGCCTATTTATACAAATACTAATTCGTCGCCAGGTCCTTTGCGACCGCATTTTTGGCGCCAAATCGAACAGCACTAGAAGCGCAAATCACTCCGCCCGAGTGCGGAAATTAGGTTTTTAACTCTAATTGAGCAACGATTTGACATTTAAGACTGAAAAAATCATGCAAGTGTTCACTGTTCTTGAATTGATTTAAACTAGAGTAGTCCTGCATTGAGCTCTTCCTTTGTCGCAATCAAACACAGTTTGTGAATAGGTCTGTCGTACTCTCCGTCTCTTGTCTTGATCCTCACTTTTCGGACAAGTCCGTCGTTTCCAGGATATGTGCCTTCAATACGCGCCATTTTCCATTCACATCTTTTGTGCTTGGAATCCAGCTCCAATACAAGATCACCGATCTGGATGTTATCTCGCACGCGAAACCACTTGTTCCTTGGTAACAAGTTTGGGGCGAAATACTTCATCCAGCTCCTCCAGAAATCAGCAACTCTGTTTTGGGTGGTCCTAAGTAATTGTCGCGGATTGGTTCTTTCCTCTGGTTCTGGCTGTGGTGGTGGATTGTAGTGGCCTAAAAGTAGGTCGTTTGGGGTGATCGGTGGGGCCTCCCAGATATCGTCGGAACTGGGGTACAGCGGTCGTCCGTTGACCATGTAGGTGATTTCTGACAAAATTGTTCTCCATTGTTCCTCGGAGTAGGCTTGGTTCTTGCAAGTGGCGTTAAATGCGTGTCTGACTGACTTAATTAGGGTTTCAACAACTCCGTTTTGGTGACTCGCGTGTGGTGTATTCCATTCCCATCTGAGCTCGCAGCTAAATTTATCAGAGAGGACACTCTTTACCCCAGGAATATCCCAGTTCTGCGTGATTTCCTTTAGGTAACCTTGGGCACCCACGAAATTTGTTCCACGGTCTGACCAGCAAACATTAGGGTGTCCGCGTAAGCAGGCAAACCGTCGAAAGGCCATTAAGAATGCCTCTGAAGTTCTATCGGTGACCAGTTCAAGATGGATAGCACGTGATGTCATGCAAGCGAAGATGATCACTTGTGCCTCTTTCAGAGTTTTGCGGCCGAGCCTAATCTGTACTGGCCCAAACATGTCCATAGCAGTGTTTGAGAATGCCGGGAAGCCAGCTGCTACTCTTAGGTTTGGGATCTGTCCCATGAGCTGGTTGAGAGGCCTTTTCCGTAGTTTTCTGCATATGACACACTTTGAGGTGACGGTCTTTGCCATTCTGCGGAGTCCAATGATCCAGAATCTTTTTCTGGCCTCGTGGATTAAACTCTTATAGCCACAATGCCCACGTCGTTCGTGGAGGTCACGCAGAAGTAAGATCACAAAAGGGTGGTCGTTTGGCAAGATAATAGGCTTTCTCAACTCTTCCGGGAGACATCTCACATCTTCAAGTCGACCATGCGCACGAAAAAGGCCATCTTCATCCTTCTTTGTTACCAGTTTCTTATCCAAGCTGTCTTCGTTGACGTGAAATTGACTCCACTTCAGAAGATGGGTCTCGGCAGCCTTCAGTTCCTGAACTGAAATGGGCTCTGACTTTGGGTTTATTTTCCGAGCGTTGTGAATAAAACGACAGACGTAGGCTAGAGTTCTCCGTATTTTGGAGTACGTAGAACACGTTTTCAGCAAGTGTAAAAGGATAGGATTTTCTTCAGATCCAGGCTGATCTAGTTCAGGACAAACTTCCGCGGCGGCACTGTGATGTTTACCGACTTTCGTCTCTTTCCGAAACGATTTCTTCTCTCTTAAAGCTTCGAGGTCGTCCACATGAGTGTTGACTTGGGTGTGGTCTTGAGCGCTGGGCCACTTTTCTTCTGGCAACTCTAAGAAGGATGGTCCCTCTGACCACTTCATCAGATGATTAAGATGGATTCCTCTTGTTAAAGCATCTGCAGGGTTGTTGTTAGACTTGATGTAGCGTATTTGGTCTGCCCCAATCGTCTCTTGAATTTCAGCCACTCTGGCAGATACGAAAGGCCTGAATTCCCGTGGTGGCGTTCTGATCCAGGATAAAACGGTTGATGAATCGATCCAGAAGAATCTTTCCCAGTCCTGGGCTTTTGCGAACTCCAATGCTTTTACACATGTAACGTACATGCGTGCAAGTGCTAAACAGCCCAACAGTTCTAATCTCGGGATGCTCTTTTTCTTTAGAGGTGCGACGAAAGCCTTTATCGTGACTGGAACACAACGATATTCTCCGCCAGCAAGTTTCCACCGTAGGAAGATGACCGCACCATAAGCCTGCTCACCACCATCGGAGAATCCGTGAATTTGAGGCACGCCCACTGTGTTGTTTGGTTTTAGCTTGCGGTCAAACTGAAATGACAGGAGATCATTTATGGACTGGACATTCTCTAACCACGTTTGCTGAATACTCTCGGGAAGGATGTCGTCCCAGCTGTAACCTGAACTCCATAATCCTTGCAAGTCAATTCTGAACTTGATAGTAACGGGTGAAACAAGTCCGATAGGATCCCAGAGTTGAGCGAGAAACTTCAGGCAACTTCTTTTGGAGAAGCCCTCCAGTAGGCCAACCACGTTTTCTTTTTTGAAGGTAAACTTGTCTTCTTCTTTATCCCATTTGTGGCCAAGCAGATCTGTAAATCTCTCACCACTAGACTGGTCAATTTCTGAGCAGTTGGAATGCCACGCCTTAATTTGAAACTGGCCTTTTCCAAGGACGGTGTCAATTTCTTTGATTATTTTCTTGGCTTCTGTCAAGTTGCTTTTTGAGCCTGCGATATCGTCCACATACGCGTGATCTTGAAGTTCCTGGGCTGCGTCTGGAAATTCGACTTGCGAGACTTGAGCTAGGTAATTAATGGCGTTCGTGGCGATGTCTGGTGCTGGCTTGTCGCCAAAATTTAACCTGAGCCACTGAAAGACTGAGGGCGTTTCACTTGCGTCGCTTCTCCACAGGAATCTGTGAAAGACTTGATCATCAGGGTGCACTAGGACTTGATTAAACATTTTTCGGATATCACCCGAGTAAGCCACTTCGTTCCATCGCCAGGCCATAAGTACATTAGGAAGACTGTTAATGTAATTAGGTCCTTTTTCGAGGTGATCGTTAAGGGAAAGACCGTCGTGGCCTTTTGAAGACGCATCGAAAACAAGGCGGACCTTAGTGGTTCTTTCTGGTGTGAAGACTGCTTGCAACGGCAGATACCATTCGGGTTGACTGTGATCAACTTCTTCCGTAGGAACTTTCATTACAAAGTCTTGTTCTAACAGCTTTTGCACCTCATCATTTACGATTGCGAAACATTCTTTTCTCTGGAACGATTTCTCGGCAGACTGCATTCGTTTGAAGGCGATGTCATAATTGCTGCGTCTGGGGGGTCCATTCTGGTTCCAAGGCATTCTTACTTGGATTCTTCCATCTACCAATGTGGTTGAATTAGACAGAGATTTGACGAACTTGTTTTCTCGTAGTACGTTCTCACTACATGTGCACAGCTCTGTTGGTTTAACTCCCAGCGTGTCCTGATAAAGTAGTTTCTTAATGTCGTCTTCAATGCTCACTGTTCCGACTTCAACCGACTGTATCCTGGAACTGTTAACTTGTCCTAAAACGTACCAACCAAAACAGTTACGTTTGGCAATCGGCTCTCCTGGTTCCCCGGACAAGGTATGAATGTCGACGAAGGCATCGACGAAATCTGTACCAATTAGAAGATCTATTGTTCCACCAGAAAGATGCAGTTTGTTCGCAACTGGTTTGAGATAGGGGAAGTGTTCAATAGTTCCCTTTGAGATCGTCTTCGCGGGACTACAAGGTCTCTTTATGGTGTACACTTCCAGGGTCTTTCTGATATCCTCTTCTGTACTCGAGGCAAGAGTGATCTCAATGATTTCTGACGTTTCAGACCTCTTCTCTCCACCTGCTAGATTCATAGTAAGATGGGTAACTGTCCCGGCTATCCCCAGTCGTTCAGCTGCGTTCTTAGATAGCAGACTTGTGTTTGATCCAGAATCTATCATCGCAAGCATTTCAATAAGCGTTCCACCGGAGTCCATAACTTTGACCTTTTGAACAGGACATAAACCAGTAACAGGCCTCGACTTGCTTTTCTTGAAAACAGCATTTCCTTGTATGGTACCGTTCGATGTAGTTGAAGGACCTTGGACTTGACTTTGGAATGGTGTTGCGTTTGGATTCAAACTTGTGTTTGTCTCGCCAGTCTTTTCATTGTGTAGAGACCGGTGGTGGTTTTTTCTACATCTGTCACATGTTGACCCATCTGGTTTCTTACAATCGTTTGTATGATGCGCTCTCAGGCACTTGCGGCATCGCCAATGTTGCTTGACAATCTCCCACCTTTGATTGACTGTTAAGATCTGAAACTTAGGACAGGCAGCCAGATGATGTTTGGTTTTCCAGCAAAGTGGACATGTGTCATCATCAGTTTCTTCGCTATTAGCGGCGTTGTTTTCTGTCCTTTTGAAACCTCTGTCTCGGCGACTTTCCTTACTTTCCCCAGAGACGGTGTAAGTCTTGCCTCGGGAGCGAACACTTGCTTCCTGGTGTAACCAGGAGATGAGGTTGCTGACGGTTTCTTCCCTCCCTTCTCTTTTCATCTCTCTGCCAAAATCTGTATTGTCGTGTAGGTCGAGTTTGGACAAAAGTTGGGACATAAAGAACGGTGCTTCTGATGACTCTAGCACAGGACACCCATTATCTTCCATATCGTTTACATAGCAAGCTATTGTTGTCGCGAAGTGTGTAAGGGACTTGGAATCTCGTTTGACTGGTTTAAGATTGTGTATTTCAGATAGCAATTCGTCCATTAGCTTTCGTCTGTCTGCGAACTCAGTATCCAGGATGTTCCACGCGCTGTCAATGGTTTTACAGGTTTTAACCTGGTCAGTCCACCACGATCCTTTGGGCCTTGCAATCAACCGGACACATCACTTCGCGATAATCATTGTAAAGAGCAGTGATAGGATGTGTGGATTAGCCCTACAGAATTTTTGACTAGTTCGCGCTTACGAAGCGAAGCGTTACTTTGTTTGAAGGATACAATAGATGTACGGTTATCCACTTTATTTTTGCACTGGTTATCGTCATCGGTAAGATAATCGGCAACAGTCAAACTGAAAGGAAATGAAAGATTTGCGTTTAAATATAGCACGTAAAGGCTGAAATATTCGAAGCGAAGTGCTACTTACAATTCTGTAGGGCTAATCCACACATCCTATCACTGCTCTTTACAATGATTATCGCGAAGTGATGTGTCCGGTTGATTGCAAGGCCACTAATTAAAAATACGTTATGCCTATTTATACAAATACTAATTCGTCGCCAGGTCCTTTGCGACCGCATTTTTGGCGCCAAATCGAACAGCACTAGAAGCGCAAATCAGATGGATTGTATAAACTGCAAACCAACATACGATTCTCTCCGGGGAGTTCTAGTGTAACGCAAATGAGCTCATACAACTTCGATCGGTAAATATCCACGACTTTAAGTTTGCTTCTAACATAGATCGCTACCCCACCTTTCGCCCTCAAATCCAGTCCAGACCAATTTCTATCTCTCCTGTAAATTGAGTAGTTGGGAATATTAAACACAGCAGCTGGCATGTCCGGTTTAAATGTGTTTCGCTAACTACGCATACATCCACATCCATACTGATGAATCCAATCACTCCCTAAAGCCACAGATGCACGATCTCGATTCTTTATCTTACTAAGACTGCAAATATTGATAAACATAACTGTCGGGACTGCGAAAACCGACCGGGTTAGAGTCACTTTCTTTGGTAGTCGCATGATAGGAATAAGATGTCTTGCATCGGGTCGTTCTTCGGCTTTAACTTCCTTTGCACTTTGAGAAAGGCGACGGCCATGGACGACTTCGATTTTCAGTGTACGGTTGTTTATCAGTTGAATTGCTGATGTTTACACTTGTTCGACCCATTTCCTCCGTATTTAAGGATCCCATATTTTTAAAAGCGCCCAAACTCGCAGTATCTGGTCTGCAGGAAAATTTTCGCAAAGAAAGCAACACATTTCTGTCATAGCTTGTCCTTAGTAAGTGGTCACGGAGTAGACCTTGTCGAAGACTCAAGGCATCATTATTACCCCAACGACTATGCAAAGGCGAAGGCGAATCGAACGAAGGACCGGGATTATGAGCCACATCCATATCCACGGTGATATCAATCATCAACAAGCGTTCTGGATGAGACAGAAGCGTCGGACCATGCTTGTGCATGCTGCAATCGGTCATGTACTTCTTTCACACTTCGTCGTCGAACACCTTCGGCGTACATAACAGACATAACTGAAGTCCTGGATTGAAAACTCAGTAAAGGTTTCGCCAACAAGCATAGTTTCATCGAATTCAGAAAGCTTAAAAGTGGCAATACTACCTATGTGCTTCAGTCGTCTTAAAGTACTAAGCCAGTAGATGAAATATAACTCGAAAGAAAGAGCTCTTACAAACACGGCAGCCATTCTGGCATGCATACAATAATCGAATGAAAACCAGATCGAAACCACGCAAGAAAGGCATGGTATTCTTTTTTTTTATAAACGCAGACCGACTGTTACTTTTTGATTTAAGATTTGGGCTTTTTCCTTTTCGCCAATAACTGTTTTGTTCGTTTGTTTGCTTCCATTTGGTTTTGCTCTGATGTAGCCTTTAAAACGGCAGCAAGATCCAACAGCAGCAAATAGAAAGGACATGCTTGCTTGAGGATTAACGCTAATCACGATCGATAGGAAACTGAAGATAAACGCGTAAAAAAGTAATTATAAAGATCAACGGAATACCGTCAAACGGCCGGATCCGTGAGAGAGGCTAATGCAGAGCATATGCAAACCATAAAAACGAAGCAAATTGTTTCGGATGGGGGAACTTTTTTTTTCCATTATTTCGTTATTCCCTGTGGTATGAGGCACCGTGCCTGACAAACTAATGCCCGTTACCTCCTGGTACACAAACGTAAAAACGTCCGTAAAAGATATGATCTTTTGTTTTAGAGCTCAAAGATAATTCGTCTGTTTTTGAATCGCCTCAAGAAGTGAAGGCCCGTTTACACGACAGAAACTGAAAATAGAACGGTTCGGACAAAATGTAGAACAGTACGGATAATTTCTTTCGTGTAAACTTTTACCCGAGCCGGTTTTTATCTGTGCCGTTCCAAGACAGGACCATAGGCACCAGTTGGTCTCGTTGTGGAATGGCACGGATAAAAATTGATTCCGTCCACATCTTTTTCGGTCTTGAGGATCGTGTAAACACATACGTACCCGTTCCACTTGATTTGTTGGGAGCGAGCAATACTGATTTCCTAATTCATGCGGGCTCAATCATATCCGGTCGTTAAAATGTTGTCGTGTAAACAGCCCTTGTCGTTCCACCAACGTTTGGGGACCAGTGCCTCTTTTTATCGGAGCCGTTCCCTAATATTTCTCGTTTAAACGGTCGAAAATCCTTGGACCGGTTCTTGTTTCTATCCGAGCCGTTCCTCCTTTTCTGTCGTGTAAACGCGCCTTGAGGCTACTCAATCCTTTTGGAATTTTCATCGCTGTGTACGTTAATAGCGCGCAACGTCTTGAAAAATTCGCATACGCTGATTGATCAACAAAGTAGTTACATGTAAAATCATAGCAGGTACTTATCAGCTTTGAGCTCTTAAAGATACTATATACGTATTTCACTTCCAATCCCTCAACTGTAAACTGAACTCTCCAAGTAGGAGGAGTTAATTCTCCAGGCCACATAATTTATTTAATGACGTTCATTGTACATGTACATAAGCAAAGTGGTTTTCTGCTGTTTGTGAGTGGTTTGTTTGTTTACGCGCCCAGGGAACATTCTTAATTCAGTAATACGTTTGTAGTGAAAGAAAATGTTGATTGATGAAAAGCTTTGAGCTTCACAATGTTTTATGTTTAGATAAACAGAATGGAATAAACATCGTCGGCACTTGCTTTTAGGCCCTTCGTTGTACTAACTGACTAATCTAATGATGCTTTAACGCTAAAGACAAGATGCACTGAGCAACAATTATTGAGTTACGCCGAGCTGCCTTTTTGCACACTTCCGAAACAGTGCTTAAAGCCTCTCAGACGATCTTTATTCTTCTAGACGCCCAAGTCTTCAACATTTGCATACAACTGCGTGTCGTACATGTTCATGTCAATCAACCTCTGCAATAAATGTAAAAGAAACAGGGAAAAGGTTCCGTTTTCATTCAACGTTCAACTATCAGAGTTGCACTGAATTTTCTAAGTGACTATGTAATAAAATCTACCGCAGACAACATATATTTGGAGCTGAGTGTAAGGCAATTTTATTATAGACAACCTTTACAGGGAAGAGAAAAGATCAATTTTGGGTTAACGTCAACCATCAGGGAGCTGTATGTAATTCTGTAATTACCGGTCTGCACAAGTACCGTGCGGGAGATAATCAGGAAGACAAATCCTGTGATTGGTGGGTGTGCCTTGTACCCCTTAAAACTTTTAAACACTTTGATATAAGCGTGGTATTTTGAGCGAGGACGTTCCTCTTATTGTTATCCTTTTATTTTTTGAAGAGAAGGATACCGGTGTCTTTTACATTTTAGCTACACTTTCACTAAAAGGCACACCTTGTGTTGGTTCTCCATTTGTTTTAGATTGTTTCTCAAATCTTCAAATGTCGGTCTAGCATTGGGGTCTTCCTGCCAGCACATCGTCATTATTTTGTACCTGTCAGGATAAAAAAATGTTTCTCTGTCAATAATTATGCATAATGTATTAAGCTTTTGATAACGTGAAAGTGCTTCCAATTACTGAAATTTATGACAATGTATAAATATCGGTGGTTAGCTGCATGATGGCCATTACACGCGAGATGTTTCTTCCTGGGAGAGGTTAACGGTGATTCCATCAAGTTCTATTCTCTTCGTGGTTTGAATTGTGCAAATTTTGATGTACTACAACTACAACTCACAATTCATCATTCACGTGTTTTGGTTTTGGCATCCTGTATCCCTGCTGAAGCAAACTTGCAATTTTTCTGCCATCCATCCTCGGATATGGTGATCCGCCTGAATAATATAGAGCAGAACTTGCTAAATCCACTAAATTTTGACCATGGCTAGAATAATTCAAACATTATCTTTTTCCTGATCATGATGGTCATTGAGCCAATGATTACAATGATAAAATTATTGTATGAACGATTAGTTTGCGGTTTGATTCAGGTCACAGAGGCTCCTCTCAGTCTTGTCCCTCAAATGACTACCCTAATATATCTATAAAGATGTTTTCAAGATGGCGGATGTTGAGAAAACATGACGTCATACCAACGTCATACATCATCCGTGTTGACACGCAACCAGTACCTAGTCTAAAACATATTAATAAGTCAACGTTTAAGTTAGGCATTTATTGTAAGGGCACTCTTGGATTTTCTTCATAGTGTTCTAGACCCTGCGGTGAGGGCACTCTGTATAATTAAAGCGAAGTCTTGCCAAGATAAGACCTTACCTATGGTGAAAATCTCGTAAAGGAGAACTCCATAGCTCCATCTATTAAAGAAGACATATTATATTGGATGCTATAACCTGTACCATTTTTTTGTCCTTACTGTTACGTTTTATCATTTTCGTTACAAGAATGGCCCACTCAGACTCGTCTACCCCACTAATGGTGAGCAGGGAAGACTTGGTTGGGACTTTTTGGTTTGAGATTAAGTACCAGTACCAATTCTACTCCGCATGCTTTAGGTAATCACTTGTGTCATCAAACTTGTTTCTACTAAGTCCTTATGCATCCTTGTTAGTCGTAAGGAAACTTGGAATTTTCGGAAGGTGACCGATTTTGAAGTTTGAGAGTCCTACCCACACTCGACTACTCGATTTTGTGCTTATACTCAATTGTAAACGATAGGAGAACTGGTTCTCTGGGCGGGCTGATTTTCTTTAGATGGTAAGGTGTTGGGGTCACACTGACACAGGGTACATCAACAGTATGATGGGCTTGACAAAACAAAGACAAGTCTCCTTTTCAAGCAGCGATAAGTCAATAACATAAAGGTTTTGTTTCCGCGAGTATAGGTGAGATTCTTAAGCTTACACGTCACTTTTAGTGGTGTATGTTCCATACAACAACGCTTCATATGCAGTCCACTTAACTGGCAGACGGCCCTACCATGAAAAAAAGGATTGTTATCACAGTAAAAACTGAAAGTTAAACAGTGCTGCACAGAAAGCCAGACTAGAATACAAAGGTTTGTCTTGTTATACTGCAAGGCAACCACTGTCATTATTATCACCACATACCCAATAGGCCATTTCCGAGTTCATGTCTGCCTCCTCTTCAAAGCGAGTCTAAGTGCGAAGTTTTTGTTATGAAAATTAGTTTTCATTCATATGTAAAGTAGAACTAATTACCATCACAAAAACTTCGCACTCAGACTCGCTTTGGAGAGGAGGCAGACATGAACTCGGAAATGGCCTATTAGTTACCATTACCAACTCCATCACCGTTTCAATTTCCTTTTTATTTATTAATCATTACCTTTATTTTTCCATGCAATATTGCGATTGTTAAATACCTTTGTCTTTTTTTCGTAAATGTTTTCCTGTTGCACATCCCTCGCCATTCCAAAGTCCGTGACTTTGCATCTTTCTCCTTCTCCAACCAACACATTACGAGCAGCAAGATCGCGATGGATGATCTGTGAGAGGATGGAATGCATTTTCTCAGCAGGAGGCTCCCGTAAAGAAGGAAAAAAATCTGCTGTACTTCCTCCCTCCCTCGCGGTCACCCGTTACTTACAGATCTCGATGAAAGGTAATTCATTCCATCAGCGATTTGCCAAGCATACTTCATAAGCTGCTGTGACGTCAGACTGGTTTGTGGTTTAACATCCGGGTCTTTGTAATAAGTGTCATTCAACCCACGGCTCTTCCTCAGGTAACCCAATAAGTCACCATACGGGACATACTCAATCAACACCAACAACAGCTCTAAGCAAGAACAACAAACAGCTATTTGAAAAAAAGGGGGTAGTTCCTAAACTGAACTGTGGTGCTGCGTCGGTGGGGAAGTAGTATGCAAAAATTTGGTATTATCAACGGAGTTGATAAATGTAAATTGACCACTGTACAGGTATTCTAAAAGCTTCGTCTGACAAAGGGCTAACGCTCGAAACGTCAGCTTTTAGAATCCTTGTACGGTGGTCAATTTACATTTATCAACTCCGTTGATAATACCAAATGTTTGTAGCTATTTGAAAACTCTTACACCTCATGTGATGTGACAAAGGCGTGGAAACAAAAAAGTGTCAGTTTTACTTTTTTCTGCTCTCTGTACGGTTCAAAATTATAACGATACTGTACAAGCGCAACTGGATAGGTTAATTCTTGTATGTTTTTCATGGGAGACACTCGACTTCTTAACTAATTTAACTCTTTCAAACAACTAAAAACATTTTTCTTGAAAATAGTTTACGAGTTAAACAAAAAGTTTCGCACGTATGGAGTCCGTTTGCATGTTCAACTTAGGTTTGAATTTCTTGATATAAAGCATTTCAAACACTAAGCAATCAAATTTTCCTTTGCACTTTCTCAGAATCTTAAAATTACTCTCATTCAAACGATCTCTCCTACCATGCGCTTCATGAAGATGCTCGGCCAATTGCCGAATTTTTGTGCTCAGCGACACGTTGAAAAAGGTGTCGGGCTGTATAGCCGACATAATCTGCATCGCACAGATCACATGCAAAATGATAAACAACGCATTGCTGATTAACAATTGACGGCTTGGCTTCTTTAGGTTTTAGGTCTTGTTCTAATTTTTTGCTTACGAAAACTGGCTGCAAAGCGAGGCCAATCTTATTACTGAGATCACGCAACTGCCTCCGAACAGAATTAGCTGAAACCTGATCTTTGAATGGTAAATTAATTCTGACTATGTTGCTCTTGTCGGCATTACTCTCCGCTGTGCCAACTGAAGGTTTACGAGAATCAAAATTGGAAATGACACAATCTATAAGACTCAAAGGGTAATCAAGACGGCTAAAAATGGAGCGCAATTTGGCGCATTCTTCATTAAAAGCCTCTGTTGTGGAAGATAGCGCATAAGCGCGATGTAGCATTATCTTCAATAAAGAGTCTTTATAGCGTTTATCAGTGTGACTGTAGAAATGTAGGAGCAAGCCAGTATTGGTTGGCTTTCTATAGACTCGAGTTTCAAGTTTTGTTCCATTCTTAATGATCTCGATGCCGATGAAAGGAATCCTATCATCAACAGGAAGCTCCATCGTGAACGATAGACTGGGATGTAGGCCATTGAGGGTAGTAAGAAACATAGTGGCAGCA
>OX419344.1:6382394-6457394 GCA_948470475.1 Galaxea fascicularis | reverse complement strand
AACCTTACCTATGGTGAAAATCTCGTAAAGGAGAACTCCATAGCTCCATCTATTAAAGAAGACATACTATATTGAACGCCATAACCTGTACCATTTTTCTGTTCTTACTGTTTGGTGTTATCATTTTCGTTACAAGAATGGCCCACTCAGACTCGTCTACCCCACTACTGGTAGGAGAGAAAACTGGACAGGGACCTTTTGGTTTGACATATTAAAGTACCAATAAGAATTTTCAAATCTAGTCTGCATGCTTTAGGTGATCACTTATGTCATCAAACTCGTTTCTATAATGTGGTTATGCAGTTTTGTTTGGTAGTAAGGAATTTCGGAACGCGGCCGATTTTGAAATTTAAGAGCTACCCGTATTCAGTATGATGCGAACGGAAGCACTCGCCTCGGTTAAAATTTCCTGTTTTTTTTTTGTTTGTTTTTGTTTTGGCTACGTATTTAGTAGATTTAGTAGCAAGCAGCCCCAGCAACAACAACAAAAAAGTAAAATTCGATTCTAGTACATCTTTTAAAATAGTGTCTCGGTTGGAAATTTTTCTGGCTACGGGCCAGGAGACTCCTATATACCGGTACTCGACAACCCGATCTCGTGCTTATACTCAGATCTAAAAGATTGAGTTTTTCTCCTGTTTCTTTTTATCACACGGGGACTGCAATCATTGTTGGAGGCCTCTTTTCACTGATGCCGAGACTGCTTATGACTGGTTCTCTAGCCGTTTTTCTGTGTTTGGTTAGGTGTTGGGATCACACTGACACAGGGTACACTAACAGTATGATTGCCTTGACAAAACAAAGCCAAATCTCCTCCTCTCCAAGCAATAAATCAATAAAATAAACGTTTTGCTCTGCGAGTATACGTGAGATTCTTGAGCTTACACATCACTTTTAGTAGTGTATCTTCCATACAACAACGCTTCATATGCAGTCCACTTAACTGGCAGACGGCCCTACAATGGAAAAAAAACACTGAAAGCCAGACTAGAATACGAAGGTTTGCGGCCTGATAGGTATACTGCAAAGCAGTCATAGACATATGATTACCACCACTGCTGTCGCCATTGCCTTCGTTATTATCATTAATCATCACCATTAAGTTTACATGCAAAATTGCGATTGTTAAATACCGTTGTCTTTCGTTCGTAAATGTTTTCTCGTTGCACATCCCTCGCCATTCCAAAGTCCGTCACTTTGCATCTTTCTCCTTCTCCAACCAACACATTACGAGCAGCGAGATCTCGATGGATGATCTGCGAGAGAATCCAAAGTATTTTCTCGGTGCGGGGTTCCCGAAATTTAGAAAACAGCTCGTTGTACCGCTTCCTTCCCTCTCTCTTACCCGTTACTTACAGATCTCAGTGAAAGGTAATTCATTCCATCAGCGATTTGCCAAGCAAACTTCATGAGCTGCTGTGACGTCAGACTGGTTTGCGGTTTGACATCCGGGTCTTTGTAATAAGTGTCATTCAATCCACGGCTCTTCCTCAGGTAGCCCAATAAGTCACCATACGGGACATACTCAATCAACACCAAGAGCGGCTCTAAGCAAGAAATTAAACACAAACATTTTAATCATGGCATTGGAAAGATTTTGAAATGATGTGACGAGCAAGCTATGGTAACAAAAAGCATTGTTTTTCTTTAGCCTGCTCTGTATACGGTTCATAAGAATTATTTTGGGGAATCGGGTGTGTTAATTCTTGTACTTTTTCATTTGGAAAAAATTAACATCGATGCACAAGGCATAGTGTGTCTGGTAGAGTTGTCCTTGGGCTTTGCTTTATACCGTATGTGAATCTCTCGACACCTGAACTCGGTTCCTATTTCTGTGTTTGAACATCATATTACATGACGCCTATTAATGAATTGAATGTATATCTTAATAACTCAGCCAACATCTTACCAGAGTTAGTTACGCATCCCAACAGTTTGATCACGTGTGGATGTGGTTTAAGCGTCTTCATAATTTCAAGTTCTGAAAGTAGGTCTTTCCTGTCTGACTCCGCAGCACCAGCTGCAAGATTTCCGAGGAAAGATCAAACTTAATAAAATAGTCATAAAGGTGTAAACTCACTAAAATTGTTGGTTTGCATGTGACGTCATGGGGCCAGGGTTGATGGCCAAGAATAATAGTCTGTCTCTCCGCTGGGAACTAAACTCTCATTTTATGCAAATTGTGTAAAAATTTGTATTGTTACGTTGTTAAAGTTCATGAATTTAAATTCACGTATATCGCTTCTGTTCGCGTTGTAGTTGGATGTTACTTTAGGTGATTACAGGTTACTTACGGCGCGCTATACTTTTTTCTCAGCGTGTTTTGCATCTTTCAATTTGATTGCATGACTTTGAGATAATTATGAAAACCAAAAGTAAGATCTACAGAGAGCTCTCTTGAGTTCGATTTTATAAAGAAAACAGTTGTACATCGAATTCCAGAGGATAAGCGGGACAATACTTGGGTAACGTGATCTCACAGCATGCTTTCCTTTTATGGAAAACGTTTTCTAACTCCTCGATTACAATTACTGCTATTGTTATTGGTATTGTTATAATAATTAGTTGGCACCTTTCAACATCTTTACAGCAACATGTGTTTTCGGGGGCTTCCCTTGGAGACCAACGGCTGTTCCCTTAGCAACCTGACCAAAGGCACCTTTACCAATTACTTTTTCAATCATCACATTTTCCTTTGGAATCTCCCACGAGCGCGTTGATGGGTGTAGAGGAGCGTATTCGCTAATTTGCGAGTTATTTGTGTTTGGATGTTCCAGCGATACAGCTGACCGGCGCTCTTCATCTAATGCCATGTATTGGCTTCGAAAGGAACTTTCAGCAGCTTGTCGTCTTGGTAAGACAATAAGACTGGGTTCACGATTCTGCATTTCTATCGCAGTCTAAAGACAGTAAACGAAAAAACAAAACAATATGAAATGTTGGGGCTACAGGTATAGGTGTACACATTGTGATCTAACTGGAAAACTTACGTTGTTTTCTCCCTTGTCGTCGACTGGATTTTGGTATTGCCTTAAACAAAAAAGGACAAAATGGTTTGAGGCTGCCCAACGAATGCTTTTCCTACTCATGACACGTGTACTAGTGGGTACAAGTAGCGGAAGCAATAGCCATTCATTTTTGCAAAAACGTAGGGAAAATGTTTTCATAATTTGTGGGCGTTCTTCAAAAAACAATTATTCCACTCGCGCTTTCGGATATGGGACGATTATAGCCGCAACTTATATCCAACGCGCGCTTGGGGAATAAGATTTAGGTTAAGAAACAAGTCAATAAAGAAGATTCATGTTGCTAACTAATTTACCTTTCCTTCGCTCTCGCCTCTGAAAAACAAAAAAAAAACAATATCTGAGTAAAATCGCTTTAAATTGCAACTTTTCAAACGTACATAAAAGAGCTCTGCAAATCAAATCAATCATAATCAAAACTGAGTACATTAACAGTAGCAACATAAGTATGTACTCTTTTGAACTGTTTTGGATACCTTCCAAACTGGACGTAACAGCTACTGATTGAAAGGGAATCTATGTGTAAACTTCATTGGCGATTTACAAATATTGAAACGCTATGTAACGCTATGTAATATTACTGAGAAATCAAACACAGACCCAATGTAAGTGAACGTATTTTGTGTTGTTATACAATGACAGTTTTGAGTCTCAGAGAGAAAACCTGAAAACAGATCAGAATTTATATGATTTCATGACTGATTACCTCTCCGGTGCAGCCAAATGACGTAGATGATAAGAGCAATGATTTTTGTAGCAAGTGTGCAGACCACAGCAATCAAAATGGTGCAGTTACAGGAGCATTGATGACACACTTCAACTGCAATGATAGAAAAGGAAGCGCGAAGCTGGAATCTGCGATACATGATTCATCTGTCTGATTGTAATATTCGAGCAAACTGATTACGTGCATTGTTGTATTAGTTTAAAGTTGATAATGTTCACTTTTCCTCAGATCTTAACTCAAAAGGTAAAAATATGCATTCTATCCTTTACTGTATTGTGAATTGCGAATGGTTCACAGACCAGAAGCTGTGATGGTTACCTGAGCGGGTAGGTTCATTCGTTGTGAGAGTACTTTTACAGTCATACTCCTCTGTTGCTACTATAGCTGAGCCATTAACTTTGAAGTCTCCAAGTTTTCCGCTGTCTGCAGCACTTTTTAAAACTGTTATTGCTTGTTCTGTAGTGACATCTCGATTAAATGTGAGAATAAAACTGACAATTACGCTGCCTGGTCTGCAAATGTAATAAAGGATGTACTTTGTTAACGAGACACAAGTGAAGTACAGCTATCACTGCAGGAAAATCTAACGGCTCAAATGCCTACATATATTTAAATCGACAAAATTTCAAACGAGATTGCTCACCAACCTTAATCTTACAACCCTTGTGCTTTCAAAGCTGGTGTCACTTTGAAATGCTGCCTTCATCTTAGAAATCAAAAGAAAGAAATATTTTAAAGGAGTCTCGCTGTTTTAAAGAAATTCGTGGTCAAAAAAATACAGTTTGCAAAAATTGCCTCCGCGGATCCAAGAAGCAAGCACAAGATATGTTTCAGAGTGAAGTGGGTGGGGAGGTGTGATTCTATAAAAGTAATTAAATGACTTTATAAAGAAAATGTCCCTTATGATAACGGTTCGTAATAGTGATGTCAACGAAACTACCCAGAGTAACCGAGTAACGGTCATCCATTAAAAGTCTGCAGTTCAGTTTTAATTTTTCACGGACATTTAGCCCGTGCCTAAGGCTATCTGGACTTAAATTTTAGAAAGATTTGGAAGGGTTTCAAATTTCACATAACTGTACTAAAAACATCGTGGTGGCGACATTTTGGTTAATCGGTTATATAGCCCTGGTAAATGTAATTTTAAGGTCGTGAGTTTGAATTTCGCCGAATGTGTAAAACTAATTAATCTGAACACGACATTGACTTCAACGTCTCATAAACTACAGTAGTGTGAACTCAAAATGGCCCAAGTTTGCACTTGCTTTAAAATTTGTGACACGGAAACTAACGGTGCTCATTCCTTGTTGTTTTGCAGCGTGAATGAGTAATTCATGCAGTGCATCCACATTTCAAAGTAGAAATTGGATTACAATCGCTCTGACGGTCTACAACTCCCCCACCGACACATTACCATATACAGTTTCTTTAGAAACTACCCCCTTTATGGGATTACAGTACATGTATTGTGAGCACACATGGTGAACTTGATTTGCTACTTACTGCTTTTTCCAATCTTGTTATCAAGGACTGGGATCTTTTACTTCCAAGGTTCTCAAAATCTTCGTGATATTCTACGTTAGTTATCACCATGGTCATGTTTATCAAATGAGTTCCTCTCTCTTAACAACAAAGAAAGGATCATGGTATCATTTTTAGCTTCTAGGTAAAAATAACTTAAATTGGGGAGTTGCAGGGCAAATGAAGGTAAACATGTGCATTATTTAATAATGATTGTTCAACGAGTTTGAAATGGAATGATAAATAACCAATGAGTTTTAGCATTTAAATTTAAATGCATTTAAATGCCCCTCCCACGGCAAAAGGCATAAGGGATCAGTATCTATTTGATAGGCGGTTATGAAACTTTGTGATTTTTATGAGACGACACGAGATTAATTGTGTTCTACTTGGCAAAATTCATATTCATGCTCAGTTGTAGTGAGGCATACGGGAAAATCATTTATTAGCGGGCTAAACCAAGCTGGGACAGCTTAGCTTAGCAGTAGCTGGTAATACTATCCACGCGATTTTCGGTCGGGAGGTTGGGCCGTTGGCTTCAGCGTTGCTCCGCTTAAAACATGACTGCGCTGGAATGAGGGATCTCTCAGAAATCCAGTATATAACATAGCACGTGACGTAATCGCACGCGAACTCGTTTAATTAGGCTTGAAAAGCTTGTTATTTTAGTGTGTTCCAACTTTGTATCTCGTTATGAGTGGTTCGATTAATATTACCTGTTACTTCAAGAAACACCCTCGCATTGTCGTTTCCTACACTGTTCTTTGCAGTGCACGTGTACCCTCCACTGTCGTGGAACTGAGCGGAATAAAAACATAAGGTACTTCCAACACCAACGATGTTCTCTGTTTTGTCACGTGTCCAAGTTATAACTGGAGAAGGGTTTCCTTCTGACAGGCAGACAAGAGCTGTATGTCCTCCGACTTGGACAGAACTATTTTGATACTTAATAATTTTTGCAGGATCTGGATGAAAGAGGGAAACGTTTATTAGAAGCATTAAGAAATTCTTCCTTTTTTCATACTTTTTCAAAGCTGGAAATATGAATGTAAGCCATTGAAAAACTTCTTCAAAGCTGTAGTTCCTTATAAAGGATTTTTTAAATGTTCGTTCCGCTTTTTCTACAGATTTAAATACGACGAGACGTTTCCTTGAATATGGGCTTCTACGTTAGCAAATTAGGATGATGCTTAATATTCTACGGTTAACTTACATAAAACATTTAATTCAAGCGTATGGGTAATTGGATTCCCTGCTCCATTGTAACCTGTGCAGCGGTATGTCCCAGCGTTTGTTCGGTTGATGCCTGTAATTTTCCAAGTGGGTCCCCTGTGCAGTATTACACTGACACTTCCATTCAGAAACAATTTCACCCACGTAACATTTGGGACTGGTGAACCAGAAAATTGGCAGACCAACTGGAAAGCTGACCCTTCAAATTCCGTATGGTTAGAGGTCGCTGTATTGAGTATTGTTGGCACTGAAAGAATTAAAAATAAAAACGTAACAGCTTTCTTTTATAGAGAGGATGAACAAAATTTCTTTGAACAGATGTAACAATTTTTGTTCTTTGGTTCTGTGTCTCTCTGGGCCTATTCTCCCTCACGAGAAGGGAAAGAAAAGAGAGTTCTGTTTTAACCTTCTCAGTACCAGTTCAAAAGAGCCATTATTTTCTGTATCACTTTAACGTGTGTACGTTTTTCTAGTACTTTCTCTAAAAGCACTATTATGCCCCCTACACTGTAGTATTAATCTCCCACCATTGAGCCCCCCGTTTGGAACACAGTCGGCTTTCATAAGAAGTTCCTCCTTCCTAGTACTCCCCTTTTGGGACATTCCTCTATCCGCCCTCCAGATGGTTTGTTTTTAAAGAAGTGTGCACTCAAATACATAATAAAAATATTATTACTACTTTTTTAAAGACTGGAAAGAAGCCCCTCCCCTCTCCAATAAGCCCACTATTAAAAGTGAAATAAGCTCCCAGGAGGCTTAACAGAGCGAGTTCAGTAGGAGACTGGTAAACCTGCAACAGTGTATCCTTCGAATTATAACTTTACCGCTCAAGACAAGTCGATCACAAACACAGTCGATTACACACATGTGCGTGGAGAGTGCAAATTTAGAATCTTAAAGTCTAATCAGCATGATTCCTGCTGAATAGGCCGATAAAATGAGTAAACCGTCGCGTAGAAACAGAAGCAAAAAAACTGATCAAGTTCATGAAGAGTCCTTTACTATCAAAGATGACATCGACGAATTAGAACAAGAAGGTGACGGCGACTATGTAACAAAAGCGTAAGTATATGAGATGATGAAAATGCAAGAATCGTTGTTTCGCAATTTATTTGATTCATTGTTGACAAATGTTAACAGCAGAATTGATGGCGTTATTAAAGACCTGGCTGAGTTAAAATCTAGCCTACAATTCACCCAGAAAGACGTTGAAGACCTAAAACCAGGAACCGAGCAGATGACTAAGATTGGAAAAGAGCTGGGAGAAGTCCAAGCCCAGGTAGATTTCCATTGCGACAAGATGGAATATCTCGAGAACCAGAGCCGTCGCAACAATATTAGAATTGATGGAATCCCTGAGGAACCCGATGAAACTTGGGAAGACACTGAAAGTAAAGCTAAAGTGGCACTAGAATCCAAACTCAATCTTCCTTTCAAGGTGGAAATCGAGCGAGCTCATCGTACTGGTAAAGTTAATCGGCGCTCTGACGACAACGCTTTATTTACGCGTCCTTGTACAGTTATTCGTCGCCTGGTAAGCTGGAAGCAAAAGGATCCAATATTAAAGGCCGCGAGGATTGTAAAGCCAGACGGAATGTTTGTCAATGAAGATCTTGCGGCTGAAACTCTTCAAAGGCGTAAAGACCAACTGCCGAAACTAAAACAAGCAAAGCAAGCCGGAAAGATTGCCTACTTTGTGTTGGATAAATTGATAATCAAAGACAGACCCTCGAGCTAGTTTAACTCAGATAAGTTGACTCCTTATTCAATTCTTTGCTAATATGAGCGAATTTCCTTTTAATCATCTTGACGATGTGTCTTTTAATCTTGCCCTTTATGAGTTAGCTCACGGCCCAGTGCGTTTTAATAATGATAGATTAGAATGCCTTTACTTTAACCCGATAAGTAATTGCAATACTGTAATATCCAGTGACATTGATCCAGATAGCAATTTTCTAAATCTTACTCCTAAATGTAGTTACTATAACGAGCCAGAACTAAATGACCTAATTGGTAATAAGAAGGATGCTATCAATTTTTCGCTTTTGCATTTAAATGCTCGTAGCTTACCTAAAAATTTTGACAAATTTACCCAACTCTTAGATTCTTCGCAGCATGAATTTTCAGCTATAGGCATCTCAGAAACGTGGCTAAATGATATTAACGAAGATTATGTAAACATTACTGGCTATCGTTTTATCTCATCGAATAGAGTGGGTAGGCCTGGTGGAGGCGCAGGCCTTTATTTACGCGACACTTTTAACTTTAACATTATGTCTGATTTGTGCTCGTCAAACTCCTCCTTATTTGACTCTGTTTTTGTTGAAATCGAAAATCCGCATTGAAAAAACTTTATTATCGGTACAGTTTATCGTCTTCCTTCCGCTAATTTGCATGAATTCCTGGAATCTTTTCACCAATTGCTCAATCGGGTAACCAGGGACAACAAAATGTGTTACATAATGGGTGATTTCAATCTAGACCTTCTTAACACTGATTTGCATACAGCTACGAACGAGTTTATTAATGCATTATTTTCTCATTTTCTTTACCCGCTAATTTCAAGACCTACTCGACTTACTTCGTACAGCGCCACCCTGATTGATAACATTTTTACCAACAATATTTCTGCTTCGTGTGACAATGGACTCATTATTAATGATCTGTCCGACCATTTACCAATCTTCACACTCTGTTACACTGATGCCCATTCTTCAACAATTAAGCCTAAGGAAAGTATTGCCATTCGCAACTTCTCTAGTCAGAATATTAATGCGTTCAACAACCTTTTGTGTGAATTCGATTGGAGCCGCTTACAATGGGTTCCTACAAAAATATACTGAATTTTATAACAAGAGTTTTCCGATAAAGTTTTGTCGAGGGAAAAACCTAAAAACTCTGCATAATCTGTGGCTTACAACTGGAATCTTGAAATCAATTAAAACAAAGTCTAGACTGTATAAATTATTCTTAAGGAAACCAAGTCATGAGCGTGAATCCAACTAAAAGTCATTTAGAAATAAGCTAACTTGTCTTGTTCGTATCGCCAGGAAAATTTTTTATGGCAACAAATTGGATAAGGCTAGATCAAACTTAAAGCAAACATGGAAAATTCTTAATGAGGTGATCAACAGGCGTTTCGCTAAATCACCGTATCCTGCAAGCTTCACCAAAAATGAAATGGAAATTAGCAATCCTACTGACAATGCCAATAATTTCTATGATTACTTCACCAATATAGGGCCAAATTTGGCGAGCAAAATTCCTGCCACAAATTCATCACCCAAGGATGTCTTGAGCAGCTCTCTTTCTGAATCCATTTCATTGCAACCACTAACGGTCGGTGAATTAAACAATATTGTTAAATCGTTCAACGCTAACAAAGCTCCTGGACATGACAATATATCCATGAAGATAATTCATCAGTCTTTCCAAAATATTGCGCAGCCTCTTGTAACCATTATAAACACGTCGTTGTCTACTGGTGTGTTTCCTGAATCTCTCAAAATAGCCAAAGTGATTCCAGTTTTTAAGGCAGATGACCCAACACTTTTTAGTAATTACAGGCCAATATCAATTCTTCCAGCCTTTTCTAAACTTTTTGCATAATATCTTATACTCGAAACAATTTGGATTCCGTAATAATCATTCGACTACATTAGCGCTAATTGACTTGATCAACAACATATCTTCAGCTATCGACAGAAATGAAGCAACTTTAGGCATCTTCTTAGATCTTTCTAAGGCATTTGATACTATTAATCATGAAACATTGTGTCAAAAACTGCAACACTATGGTATTCGGGATACTGCTTTGGCGTGGATCAAAAGTTATCTTGATGGTCGGACTCAATTTGTCCAGTTTGGATCCCATCGATCTTATCCGCAGAAAATTTTATGTGGCGTCCCGCAGGGCTCTATTCTTGGACCTCTTTTGTTTATTATTTACACTAATGATCTTCCTTATGTCTCTAGTCTCACTCAATCTTTACTGTTTTCTGATGACACAAGTATCTTTTGTTCCCATAAAGATGCCAACCACCTCTTTCTATTTTTAACAATGAACTTGCAAAAATAATTATTTGGCTTAAGGTGAATAAGTTATCTCTAAATTTGACTAAAACAAATTTTATGATTTTTCATCCAAGGCAAAAGAAAGTTAATGTTAATATCTCTCTTATTCTGGAAAATACTGTGATCAAGCAAGTCACGGAGACAAAATTTTTAGGTGTTCTTATTGATGAGCACCTCTCTTGGAAACCACATATTGATTTCGTCTCAAAAAAAATTTCGAAAAGTGTGGGAATTATTGCGAAAGCCCGCTTTTACCTATCATCCCAAACTTTGATGACCTTGTATTACTCCCTTGTATATCCCAGTTTCTTAACATACTGTATTGTCGCCTGGTCCTCAACCTACTGTTCCAACCTAAACTGTATTTACCTTTTGCAAAAGTGTCTAGTGCGGCTCATAACAAAAGCTCACTATCTAGCAAATATCGCCCCTTTATTTAGCCAGCTTAAAGTCCTTGACATATTTAGTATTAATTCATTTTCTGTCGCTACCTTTATGTTTTCTTATCACCACAATCTTTTGCCCAGTAGCTTTCATGACTTGTTCTTAAGTAGTAATCAAGTCCATCAATACGAAACTCGACTAGCCTCTCAGTTTAGACCTCATTTTTGTAGAACAAATATAAAGCAATTCAGTATCCTTTACCGAGGACCTAAAATCTGGAATTCGTTGCCTGTTTCACTAATTAGCTCTCTTTCTATATTTGTTTAAAAAAAAATTAAAGAATTATCAGACAGCCGATCTGTTGCTTAATTTTCTAATCTTGTTCACTCTGCACTCAGCCATGAATTTAGTTCACTAGGTAGTTGAAGGAAGCCTATTAATATAAGCTTCAAGCTTCGTTAGGCTTCCTTGTCACATTAATTTTATAATTTAATTAACACCTTTTATTGATGTTGTATAAGGTTTTTTGAGTGACTAAATAAATAAATAAAATAAAAATTAATAAATAAATAAATTACTAACTAAGCGTTGTCTATCAATTTCCCAGTCTCACTAGCTGCGCGGCCCATATGACATATGTTTCTTTTATCTTTCTCTCTTTTTTTTCTCTGTTCTGTTGCTGTGATAATTACATTTAGGTGTCAATGAACCTCTATTGTCATTGTAGTCCCTGTATGCTTTAGATCTTTCTAATAAAATATTTGGTTAAAAGGGGAGTAACGTCAAATTCTTGTTTCATACCGGCTCTGTGCGTTAACTTGTCAACTCTTGCATAATAACTAAGGACACGTATTAAAAATATAGATGTGTGCATTTTATATATAAAAAGCTTTCGGTTATTATTTCCGTATCATAAAGAAGCTACGTAAACACTTTTTTTTATTTATTAACAACTTTCTTTAAAGGGGAAGTGGACAAGTGTAACAGATTCTATCGCACTTAAAAAAATTAGGGACAATAAAGATAAGAACTTCCTCTGTGCCGATTTTCGTTTCACTGTCATTCCCCTTCCCTGTTATATTGCGGAAACAAATCTAATAAAAGCCAGAGAGTGACTAGGGCATTAGTGATGTCCATGAGTGACTCAGTTTATTAGAAAAAACCTTTTTTCGTACTGTATATGGTAGGTCAGAGGAACAAAAATGAAACGAAAACCAGCACGTGAGAAGTTTACATCGTCCATTTTCAAGTACAATAGTCTTTTAGTGGCAGAGTAAAGAAGGGCGTACCCTGCGAGCAGAGGTCCTTCGATCTTCCTAGCCGGCTCGACTTTTCCTGTCGAGCATGCGTGAAACCAAGCCTTTATTAGCCTCGCTTTTTGTAACCGATCGAGGCTCTCTGAGTCCACTTTACACGCTTTAATTCCCAGCTTTTCACATGAGCCTATCTGATCTGCGATAAGCGAAATTAGCGAAGAGATTACAACTTTTATTGGGTCAGTAGGGAACTGTTCCAGACCAGAGGAAAAAAGTTCTTTCACAACAACAGGGCAAAGCTGATAGATCATTGATTTGCCATGGCCGGTAAGCAAGCAAACAAATTCAAGGCCTTCAACTGGCGTTCTGTGAGCTTAACTATTCCAGTGTTCACTTTTCCCAGTGCACTGTTCACTGCTTTGTAAAAGACTTTCTTTGAGAGAGCCACGCCAGCCGAGGCAGCCGCCATTTTGTGAATTGACTAGCGTAAACAATATACCGCGGGCATCTATTAAGTCAGCAATTCCATCAAGGAGTATGCGCACTGCGCTAAAACGGTAAAAACTGGTTTTAAACCGGACTGACTCATCCATTTCGGTGGATGAGCGGCAAATCAAAGAAAGTCGAGCCGGCTAGCAGGGGTTTCTTCGTCTTCCCGACTTTTCTAGGAAGATCGAAGGAAGAAGGACCTCTGCTCGCAGGGTAAGAAAGGCGGAAAGAACACACAAACACTATCTTCACAGCGTACGTAACTTCAATCGAAAGAGAGCCGAGGGGTTTTGAGCAGACACCAAAGTAGGACAGTGAACTGGGAATAAAGTTCGCATGATTGTCAATCGGAAAAGGAAGCTGTGAGCTTCAGCCAAAGCCGTTAACAAATGTTTTATACATATTACTTAAATTAATTGTGAAAGAAATAAAAAAAAAACTTGCTTGTAAGATCCCTGGGCGCTAGTTCGTTTTATGTTTTGTAGCCTGCTCGTTAGTGTTTTACTGTTTGTGTGTCACACCTTCGTTCCGAGTTGTTTTTGCAGTTCATCGCAATTTACACCTTTATTTTAGTCTCGTCGTGTTGTGCATGTAATTACAGTGTTTGCCATATATAAGCCTTAGTTTTCTTGTTTTTTGGGCATAGCAGTTTTTCCTTGGCAGTGGACGCGCTACGCGCGAGTTTCTACTTTTCCCATAGCACGTGTAGTGAAGTTCTCGCAGTTTATCCTGCAGTTGTTTTTTAGTAGCCGTAACAATGTAAGTATAGTCTTTATCGTCGTTTCTTGTTAGCTGTATATTTCGTTGGCAGTCGGTGCAATTCTTTTTATTCATGTTGTAACTTTTAGTTCGTTTATCTTTTAGTTTCAACCTACGGTTTATTGTCAGTATACGTACCGTCGAGTTTGAGAAGGTTTATCGGCAGTTATATTGCTATTCTCAGAAATCTCATCCAAGTTGCTGGATTCTTTGATGGTTCCTGCATCGAGTTAACAAGTAATTTGAACCTTGCTTCGAGACCGTATCCAGTTGAGCAATTATGTAAGGCCAACTGGGCGATAAGTACGCTGAATTCCTCAGTTTTCTCTAAAATCCTATAAGGGGGAGGGAAGGAGGTACCTCCCTGTATAAGCTATATAGGTGTCGCCCCAAAGGGTCTGAAAGGGCGTACAGTCAAACCTCTATTAAGCGGTTACCCTCTGAAAACGGACACTTATCAAATTCCCAAAAAGCAGTCCCCTTATTTTCTGTAAATTTCACCTCTATTAAGCGGACGCGGTTACCATTTAGAATTCCCAATTGGCTAATTTTATTGTGTTTCACCTCTATTAAGTGGTCACATAGTCAATTACAATGCGGTATTTCAGGATATTTTGATAGGATGATACGCGAACCATGTCGATTTTCTTTCAAAAGCTCATCAAACACAACATGATATACATAACAACTAGTAATAGGAGTGGTTTTGTTTGGGCTAAGAGGCTTTCGAGGGCCCACCACGCCGCATGTTAAATTCCTGATCCTCTTTTATTAACTTCGCTTGCTGCCAACTACCAGAACTATAAGTAGAGTGAACTTCCTTGAACATGCAATTACTTGATGTTTGTCTATTGTGTTACTGTTGTTGTGAACCGATACAATATACTGTATACATGTTATAATTCCATTTTTACCACATTTTGTACTACATTTTGGGAAACTTCTATTAAGCGTTAAACCTCTATCAAGCGGTCAGTTGGCTCATTCCCGAGGGTGACCTCGAGTGACCGCTTAAGGTTACTTCAAACCTTCGTGGGTGTTCTTCAGAAAAAAAAAAAATTCGTAAACGCGCTGTTTTCAAGAAAACCCCCACAAACTATATATCAATAGAAAGGTTATGAAATGTAGAATTCGAGAAGGATAATGTCCTATTTGGCTACTCCTTTCATAAGGCGGCAGAAGCCGGCAAACGCCAAAATGACTGAATGACGTTCTGTCGAATGTATCGGTTATCAAATGCGGATCGTCGATGCAAAATAACTGTGCAGTGTAAATTACAAAGCATCAATCTCTTATCTTATCTTTTTATGGAACTGTCAAGTTCCAGCATCGAACAATTCCCAAACCGTGATGCGCCAGAGGCCGCCACTTTTATGAGATTATTTAAAATAAAAGGAATCCCCGACACACCTTAGTTCCTTAGTTATCAGTGCAAGTTCTGGCCAAATTTCATGGAAATTCGTCAATTCTACCTACTTTTTAAATTCTTTTAAAGAGGAGAGACTCTTTCGAAAAACGACTATGCGAGTTTTCGCCCTCCAAAGATTTATAAACATGGCACCCCTTCTCAGACAGATATGTCAACACGAAAAGCTGCTAGCCAATGAAATAACGGAACCCCTGGCATCTACAGTAAGCAAAGAAGAGCTTCGTGGGAAAACCTTTTTTTCTTTTCATCACTAAATTCGCCAGTTTTCTTCTTCGTGGGTCCTGTTTTTGCTTAAGTTTTAACCCAAGGCCTTCTCTCTTTCCTAGAAAGTTTCACGCAGACAAAATGATTTTGATCGCTTGGAGAATTTTGGAAAAACGTAACAACACTTGAGTGTGAAAACAAGATGTGAGTTAAATGAAGACTGATCCTCGCAGTTGATGTAATTGCGTAAAGAAGACTGAAAAAAAAATTCAGGACTTCAACGGGGTTTGAACCCGTGAACTCGCGATACCAGTGCGATGCTCTAACCAACTGAGCTATTAAGCCACTGACGTTGGGAGCAGTTCAATTGTAGGTTCATATGTCCCGTGAAAAAGATGAGTGTGGATGATATATATGAAATAGATCATATATGAACTGCGGATGTGAAATCAAATGAAGACTGATCCTCACAGTTGTGAATCCTCGCAGTTGTGAATGCTAATTAGTTGAGATAAAGCAGTTGCCGCGAAAAACTCGCAGGCGGTTTATAAACTTTTATTAGAAAATTTATTCTTCTCAATAACTCTCGCGCGATTTAAGATTTTATTTTTATTTTTTCGGAATAAGTAAGCTTTAACAATGACCTTTGTTTTGGCCGAAAGAAAACTTTGCCCAAAACTAGCCCTGGGAACGTTTGAAGTACCCTTAATAGAGGTTTGACCGTCTAAAATCGATCGGGTATGGTTTTCAAGCGAACCACGAGAGCGTATAAGAGTATTTTTGTCGTTCTAACCCTACATGAATAATAAAGACAGAAAAGTAACCAAAATATATCATTCCAGGTGAATTCTATCAATTCTAGACTTCAGCACTGATGCCAAGCTTCATTACGCTACAACAAAGCATCGTTGGGTCTGAAAACGAGTATGGATTTTAGAAGCAACGTCTGGAAGCGGGTGTGGAAAATGGCATAGTTTGGTCCGAATTAGGGACAGGATTTGGAAAAGCGGGCGGCGCAACCCCATCAAGAATTCCGAGAAGTAACTGGCCCCCGGGTCTACAATACACATATCCACTGATGAGACCCTGATACGTGGTCTGGTTGGACATTAACTAAAACCAACCAAGTTTATATATGGTGGTGCATCATTGTTTCCTTATATACTGATTTCAGTCAGTTGAGTTCAAGTGCTTCAGTCGACTGGGATATGTGGTTTCTCTCTACTGTTTCATTATTTCAATAACCAGATTGCGGTTTTCGTTACTTACCTGGAAAGGACAAAATAATTACGAAGTATACAAGTAGGACGCCAGTCATTGTCAATACGTCTTGAAGCGATTTTTGCGGATATCATTCGCTTTATGAATTGTGTCAGCACGGGGCTGATATTTATCCGGCTAACCATTTGGCTTCGCAAGGGATGAAGAGAAGCCAAAGTGACGCGGCTGTCAGAAATCCGCATCAGGAGGTAAATTAAACTAATGGCCATTGGCGCGGTAGCTATTGCCACGGGTCATGGGTTCGACTCCTCCTATCCTATTGAAAGAACTCGGAACTCTTTTCTAGTCCAAGTCTGCGCCAGGTGTGCCTTTGTTGATTAAATTACGTTTCATTCATAAACCTTGCAGTATGGACGTTTGTAATAAGGATCTGTAGTTTAAAGGCCTAAGCTCCTACGGGGCTGCCGCAGCTCGGCAGTGTTAGATCATTTATACCTGTACCCGGAGGGCCATATATGGACTGGTTCCAATTCTCTGCGTGATGTCAGTGAAAATTCAAGAAACGAATATCTGTTTTCTCCCCTCTAAAAGACCTCTGCACCGCATTTTATGAGATAAAATACCGTCTGCTAGTTGATACGAAGATATGCAGAGGACTTGAAACCGTTCTGAAACTGAAAGTGAAGTCACATCCCTTGATTCCGGTTCAAAAGGGTTGGACACGCGAAATTAGGATAAAATAAATAATAATAGATGAATAATAAATAAAAAAATAAATAGCCTTTAATCAAATAAGAAAAAGTTTAGAGCTCTAGAACAGTTCCACATCCATTTATATCAAGGATTTCTATTGGGGAAGGAACTCGAGCCCGTTAAGGCTGCAAGGGATCTTGGTGTCACACTGGACTCTAACTTAACATATGATGAGCATATTGTTTCTACTGTATCATCATGCATGTCACGTTTGGGCCAAATTAACCGCGTTAAACATATTTTTGATAAACACGCGCTAATTATTATTATAAATGCCTTAGTATTAAGTAAATTATTCTATTGCTCTTCTGTTTGGAGCAATACTACTCAAACTAATCTGGACAAGCTCCAAGCAGTACAGAATTTCGCTTGTCGTATTTTGAGCGGCGCTAAAAAATTCGATCACATAACTCCTTTGCTAAAAGACTTGCGCTGGTTACCAATCAGGCAACAACTTTATTTTCGTTTTGCTGTTCTGGTTTTTAAGTGCATGACGAGTTGTGCTCCGGAGTACTTGACATCAAAGCTCGTTGGAAGATCCGCCGTCTCGACAAGGAACACGAGAAATTCTCAACTTTTGAACATACCACTCTTCCGCACTGCCAGCGGCCAAAGGACCTTTCAATATAGAGCAACCTCTCTCTGGAATGAGTTGCAGCCTGCGCTCAAACTTAGCTCATCCGTGACGGAATTCAAACGTTTACTCAGGAAAAAGCTTCTTAATGACTGCTTTATTTAATTAATTTAACTAATTTTATTGACCTTTGTCTTTTTTTATCATTGTTACATTCTTATTGTCATGTATTTGGTTTATGATTTTGTGATGTAAATTTGACTCTGAAAAGCCCCGTGGGGACGAGCCAATAAAGTATGTATGTATGTATGTATGTATGTATGTATGGATTCAATATCATATCTAAAAATAAGTCTATTCACATGGGACGATTTGAAGCGCTCTGTTGCCACTATAGGATGATAAAATCCTGGTTTTCTTAGCGCGTAATTGGTGAAATTCCTTTCTGGTAAAATCTTCACAAGGGGCGAATTTGTTCTCATGGCCTTTCTAAAAATACGGGAATCTGATCTTTCAAGCAACTCCCTTATGTTCAATTTCCTTGATATAAACCTTGAATAAAACAGATAATCCAGCTCCTCCTGATTATTAAGCATTTATTAGCCGTAACAAGCTTTTCACGAAAGGGACTTGCGTATTTACAATTGTGCTGGAATATCACATCTAATCTAGTTTAAGCTCGCTGCATTGCGGAATATCATGTATTTTACACAGTTGCTCTACAAACTCTTTTTTACGCAGGGTGAGCTCTTTACATTTTCTAGGATTACATGACATAGAATTTTTTTCAGACCAACGCAAAAAACTGTCCACCACCTCCAGTGACTGATCAACTCCGTCTTTCCACAAAGGGATTACAATATTCGTGTCATCGGCATATGTAAAAAATGTCAACACCTTTTAACTGTGTATTAAGATCATTCAGAAAAACAGTGAATAAATAAGGCCCACTTTCAGACCCTTGGGTCGTACCCTTATTGACATCTTTCCATTTTCCGACAAAGCTGTTATTATATAAAACTCTTTGTTGCCTATCAGAAAGAAAACTAAGATACCAATTCTGAATATAAGGGTTGAGATCAAGACTTTTAAGCTTATCATGCCAGCGAGTAGGACATGCTTCACCATATCGAAAGCCTTACTAAAGAGTCTAACCCCTTTACAAGCAGGATTATCAAGAAAACTAAGAACCCTGTGCTGAATAGTGAATAACGCATTAGTGCAACTACCTCCGTCTCTATAAGCAAACTGCGAAGGCGCAAGACTATTCTCGAACGACCCCTTGGCGTGGAAACAATGAACCACCTTTTCAAACATTCTCGCAATAACCGGCGTTACATTGATACCAACATCAATCTTGGGGAGGGGGTTAATATTAGCCCTCTTCCAAGACTTAGGCCATGAGTGAGACGAGAGTGAAAGTTTCCACAGCTTGGTGACAACGCCCGTGGGAATTTCCGCGTCATCCCTCCATCCCCAGTAGGGTATGGCATTAGGCCCAGTGGCAGTCCTTTTTACTCCTTCGAGCGCCTTCCACACTTGCAACTCAGTGACCTCCGGTTTTAAACGTGTTTCGCTAACTACGCATACATCCACATCCATATGGATCAAATCACTCTCTAAAGCCACAGATGCACGATCTCCATTCTTTATCTTACTAAGACTGCAAATATTGATAAACATAAATGTCGGGACTGCGAAAACCGACCGGGTTAGAGTCACTTCCTTTGGTAGTCGCATGATAGGAATAAGGTGTCTTGCAGCGGGTCGTTCTTTAACTTCCTTTGCACTTTGAGAAAGGCGACGGCCATGGACGACTTCGATTTTCAGTGTATGGTTGTTAATCAGTTGCCGATGTTTACACCTGCTCGGCCCATTTCCTCTGTATTTAAGGATCCCAGATTTTTAAAAGCACCCAAAATCGCAGTATCTGGTCTGCACGAAAATTTTCGCAAAGAAAGCAACACATTTCTGTCATAGCTTGTCCTTAGTAAGTGGCCACGGAGTAGACCTTGTCGAAGACTCAAGGCATCATTATTACCCCAACGACTGTGCAAAGGCGAAGGCGAATCGAACGAAGGGCCGGGATTACGAGCCACGTCCATATCCACGGTGATATCGATCATCACCAAGCGTTTTGGAGACAGAAGCGTCTAACCATACTTGTGCATGCTGCAATCAGATCGGTCATGTATTTCTTTCACACTTCGTCGTCGAACACCTTCGGCGTACATAACAGACATAACTGAAGTCCTGGATTGAAAACTCAGTAAAGGTTTCGCCAACAAGTATAGTTTCATCGAATTCAGAAAGCTTAAGAGTGGCAATACTACCTATGTGCTTCAGTCGTCTTGAAGTACTAAGCAAGTAGATGAAATATAAGTAGAAAGAAAGAGCTCTTACAAACACGACAACCATTCTGGCATGCATACAATAATCGAATGAAAACCAGAAATCGAATGAAACCAGAAACCACGCAAGAGAGGCTTGGAATGTTTTTTTTTTTATATAAACGCAGACCGACTGTTACTTTTTGATTTAAGATTTGGGATATTTCCTTTTCGCCAATAACTGTTTTGTTCGTTTGTTTGGTTCCATTTGGTTTTGCTCTGATGTAGCCTTTAAAACGGCAGCGAGATCCAACAACAGCAAATAGAAAGAAAATGTTTGCTTAAAGTAATAAAAAACGCGCCGAGTGCATTGTTAAGTTATATAAGCACGCGGGAATTTTTAAGAACACGAGAGAAGTGCCTAGAGAAGCACGAGCCGAAGGCGAGTGCTTCTGGCACTTCTCGAGTGTTCTTAAAAATTCCTAAGTGCTTATATAACTCAACCATGAACAAGTTTTTTTATTTCTTTTATAAAATTTCCCAAAGATTTAAGCGAGCTTTCATACCTATTTGCTCGCGCACGAGCTTGTGACGTAGGCAGCGTGCATAATAACTCAACAGTGCACGCCCGTGACGTAGAGCGCGTGCTTTGTCGGGATATAATGAACTCGATTCGACCAATCACAGCGCGCGTAACTCTTCCAACATTTTATAATGAGGATTAACGCTAATCACGATCGATAGGAAACTGAAGATAAACGCGTAAAAAAGTAATTATAAAGATCAACGGAAGACCGTCAAACTGCCGGATCCGTGAGAGAGGCTAATGCGAGCATATGCAAACAATAAAAACGAAGCAAATTGTTTCGGATGGGGGAACTTTATTTTCCATTATTTCGTTATTCCCTGTGGCATGAGGCGCCGTGCCTGACAAACTATTGCCCGTTACCTCTTGGTATACAACGTAAAAACATCCGTAAAAGATATGATCTTTCGTTTTAGAGCTCAAAGATAATTCGTCTGTTTTTGAATCGCCTCAAGAAGTGAAGGCCCGTTTATATGACAGAAACTGAAAATAGAACGGTCCGGACAAAATGTAAAACGGCACGGATAATTTCTTTTGTGTAAACTTTTACCCGAGCCGGTTTTTATCCGTGCTGTTCCACGATAGGACCATAGGCACCTTTGAGGGGCGTTTACACGACAGAGCAAAAATGGCACGGATTCGACAAAAACTGGAACAGTTCCAATAGTTTTTGCAAAGAAACAGTGAACGTTTATCCGTTCCGCGACGGGTCCATAGGCGCCTACGGACCCGTCGCGGAGCGGATAAAAGTTCAGTTTCCTTGCAAAACTATTGGAACCATTCCAGTTTTTGTCGAATCCGTGCCATTTTTGCTCTGCCGTGTAAACGCCCCTTTGGTCTCGTTGTGGAACGGCACGGATAAAAATTGATTCCGTCCACATCTTTTTCGGTCTTGAGAATCGTGTAAACACATACGTACCCGTTCCACTTGATTTGTTGCGAGCCAGCACTATTGATCTCCTAATTCATGCGGCCTCAATCATATCCAGTCCCTAAAATGTTGTCGTGTAAACAGCCCTTGTCGTTCCACCAACGTTTGGGGGCCAGTGCCTCTTTTTATCGGAGCCGTTCCCTGATATTTCTCGTGTAAACGGTCGAAAATTCTTGGACCGGTTCTTGTTTCTATCCGAGCCGTTCCTCCTTTTCTGTCGTGTAAACGCGCCTTGAGGCTACTCAATCCTTTCAGAATCGGAGAATTTTCAGCGCTGTGTAAGTTAATAGCGCGCAACGTCTTGAAAAATTGGCATACGCTGATTGGTCAGCAAAATAGTTACATGTAAAGTCATAGCAGGTACTTATCAGCTTTGAGCTCTTAAAGATACTATATACGTATTTCACTTCCAAGTTACACTAATCACTAAACTGTGAACAGAACTCTCCAAGTAGGAGGAGTTAATCCTCCAAGCCACATAATTTATTTAACGGCGATTTGGAAGTTCATTGTACATGTACATGTGCTGTTTGTGAGTGGTTTGTTTGTTTACGCGCCCAGGGAACCTTCTTAATTCAGTAATAAGTTTGTAGTGAAAAGCTTTAGCTTCATGATGTTTTATGTTTAGATAAACAGAATGGAATAAACATCGTCGGCACTTGCTTTTAGGCCTTTCGTTGTACTAAATATTAATCTAATGATTCTTTAACGCTAAAAACAAGATGCACTGAGCAACAATTATTGAGTTACGCCGAGCTGTCTTTTTGCACGCTTCCGAAACAGTGCTTAAAGCTTCTCAGACGATCTTTATTCTTCTAGACGCCCAAGTCTTCAACATTTGCATACAGCTGCGTGTCGTACATGTTCATGTCAATCAACCTCTGCAATAAATGTAAAAGAAACAGGGAAAAGGTTCCGTCTTCATTCAACGTTCAACTATCAGAGTTGCACTAAATTTTATTACTGTCTATGTAATAAAATCTACCGCAGACAACATGTATTTGGAGCTGAGTGTGAGGCAATTTTATTATAGTCAACCTTTACAGGGAAGAGAAAAGATCAATTTTTGGTCAACGTTAACCATCAGAGAGCTACATTTAACTCTGTAATTGCCGGTCTGCACAAGTACCGTACGGCAGATAATCAGGAAGACAAATCCTGTGATTGGTGGGTGTGTCTTGTGCCCCTTTTAAACACTTTGATATAAGGATGGTATTTTGTGCGAGGACGTTCCTCTTATTGTTATCCTTTTATTTTTTGAAGAGAAGGATACCGGTGTCTTTTACATTTTTGTCACCTGTACTTAACTTCTCATGTTTAGCTACACTTTCACGAAAAGGCACACCTTGTGTTGGTTTTCCATTTGTTTCACTTTGTTTCTCAAATCTTCAAATGTCGGTCTAGCATTGGGGTCTTCCTGCCAGCACATCGTCATTATTTTGTACCTGTCAGGAGAAAAAAATGTTTTCCTGTCAATAATTATGCATAATGTATTAAACTTTTGATAACGTGAAAGTGCTTCCAATTACTGAAATTCATGACAATGTATAAATATCGGTGGTTAGCTGCATGATGGCTACTACACGCGAGATGTTTCTTCCTGGGGGAGGTTAACGGTGATTCCATCAAGGTCTATTCTCTTCGGGTTTTGAATTTTGCAAATTTTGTTGTACTACAATTACAACTCACAATTCATCATTCACGTGTTTTGGTTTTGGCATCCTGTATCCCTGCTGAAGCAAACTTGCAATTTTTCTGCCATCCATCCTCGGATATGGTGATCCGCCTGAATAACATAGAGCACAATGGCTGCTAAATCCACTGAATTTTGACCATGGCTAGAATAATTCAAACATTATTTTTTTCCTGATCATGAGAGTCATTGAGTCAATGATTACAATGATAAAATTATTCTATGAACGATTAGTTTGCGGTTTGATTCAGGTCACAGAGGCTCCTCTCAGTCTTGTCCCTCAAATGATTACCCTAATATATCTATATAGATGTTCTCAAGATGGCAGATGTTCAGAAAGTAGGACGTCATGCCAACGTCAACACGCAACCAGTACCTAGTCTGAAACATATTAATAGGTCAACGTTTAAGTTAGACATTTATTGTAAGGGCACTCTTAGATTTTCTTCATAGTGTTCTAGACCCTGCGGTGAGGGCACTCTGTATAATTAAAGCGAAGTCTTGCCAAGATAAGACCTTACCTATGGTGAAAATCTCGTAAAGGAGAACTCCATAGCTCCATCTATTAAAGAAGACATATTATATTGGATGCTATAACCTGTACCATTTTTTTTTTGTTCTTACTGTTTCGTTTTATCATTTTCGTTACAAGAATGGCCCACTCAGACTCGTCTACCCCACTAATGGTAAGCAGGGAAGACTTGGTTGGGACTTTTTGGTTTGAGATTAAGTACCAGTAAGAATTTTCAATTCTACTCCGCATGCTTTAGGTAATCACTTGTGTCATCAAACTTGTTTCTACTATGTCCTTATGCATCCTGGTTAGTAGTAAAGACAGTTGGAATTTTCGGAAGGTGGCCGATTTTGAAGTTTGAGAGTCCTACCCACACTCGACTACTCGATTTTGTGCTTATACTCAATTGAAAAGGATAGGGTTTTTCTCCTGTTTCTTTTTATCACATGGCGACTGCAATCATATTGCCGGAGGCCACTTCTCAGTGATACCGAGACTGAACTGGTTCTCTGGCTGATTTTCTTTAGATGGTAAGGTGTTGGGGTCTCACTGACACAGGGTACATCAACAGTATAATGGGCTTGACAAAACAAAGACAAGTCTCCTCTTCAAGCAAAAAGTCAATAAAATAAAGGTTTTGTTTTCGCGAGTATAGGTGAGATTCTTGAGCTTACACGTCACTTTTAGTGGTGTATGTTCCATACAACAGCGCTTCATATGCAGTCCACTTAACTGGCAGACGGCCCTACCATGAAAAAAAAGGATTATTATCACAGTAAAAACTGTAAATTAAACAGTGCTGCACAGAAAGCCAGACTAGAATACGAAGGTTTGTCTTATAGCTGTACTTCAAGGCAATCACTGTCATTATTATCACCACATACCCAATTAATTACCATTACCATCTCCATCGCCGTTGCAATTTCCTTTTTATTTATTAATCATTACCTTTATTTTTCCATGCAATATTGCGATTGTGAAATACCTTTGTCTTTTTTTCGTAAATGTTTTCCTGTTGCACATTCCTCGCCATTCCAAAGTCCGTGACTTTGCATCTTTCTCCCTCTCCAATCAACACATTACGAGCAGCAAGATCGCGATGGATGATCTGCGAGAGGATGGAATGCATTTTCTCAGCAGGAGGCTCCCGAAAGGAAGAAAAAAAATCTGGTGTATTTCCTCCCTCCCTCGCTGTCACCCGTTACTTACGGATCTTGATGAAAGGTAATTCATTCCATCAGCGATTTGCCAAGCAAACTTCATAAGCTGCTGTGACGTCAGACTGGTTTGTGGTTTAACATCCGGGTCTTTGTAATAAGTGTCATTCAATCCACGGCTCTTCTTCATGTAACCCAATAAGTCACCATACGGGACATACTCAATCAACACCAACAACGGCTCTAAGCAAGAACAACAAATAGCTATTTGAAAACTTTTACACCCCATGTGACAAAGGCGTGGAAACAAAAAAGTGTCAGTTTTACTTTTTTCTGCTCTCTGTACGGTTCAAAATTATAACGATACTGTACAAGCGCAACTAGATAGGTTAATTTTTGTGTGTTTTTCATGGGAGACACTCGACTTCTTAACTAATTTAACTTTCAAACAACTAAAAACGCTTTTCTTGAATGTAAGCTTTTTTAGGCGCAGAAGTGGCTGGTAGAAATTTCGGATCTTTTCTTTATACTTATGTGAATCTCAACACCTGAACTCAGTCCCTATCTCTGTACCCGGACATCAAACAATATGGCGCCTATTAATGTACCTTTATCTTAGACTTAACATCTCAGCCAACGCCTTACCAGATTCAGTGACGCATCCCAATAACTTGATGACGTGTGGATGAGGCTTTAGTGTCTTCATAACTTCAAGTTCTGATAACAAGTCTCTCCTGTCTGACTCGAGGGCATCAGCTGCAAGAATTGCGAGGAAAGATCAAACGAACTAAAAGTATTAAGAAATATCACTGAAATATAAATATTTCTTTTCTACTTGTGTTGTACTTGTGCATTCTTAAGGTTATTGAAGGCTACTTTCGGTGCAATGGGTGTATTTCATTTAACGTATTTTGCATTCGTAATCCATATTGTTTGCATGGTTGGCAGATATAATTATGAAAATCAAATTAAAGTTTGACAAATGAAACAAGGAATGCATAAGAAATCGGAAAAAATGCTGGCCGGTAAAATGAAGAACTTTTCTCAAGTTGAAGTGATAATAAAGAAAAAAGAAATACATCAAATTCGAGAAATACTTGGCTCAGGTACGTGATTTCCCAATATACATTACTCTCAGCCAAGAAAACAGGTATTTAAACTAGAGCTCAAGGTGTTTGTGGACTGTTCAGTTTTATATGTGTGTCCACATCACCATCGTCATTGTCATCGTCATCGTTATCACAATCATCATCATTAACAACAACATTTGTTACCTTTCAGCATTTTCACAGCCACTTGTGTTTTCGGAGACCCTCCTCGGAGTCCAACAGCTGTTCCCTTAGCAACCTGACCAAAGGCGCCTTTACCAATTACTTTTTCAATTGTCACGTTTTCCCTTGGAATCTCCCACGAGCGTGTTGATGGATGTAGAGGTGCGTATTGGCTAAGTTGCGGGATATTTTTCGGTGGGTTTTCTTGGGAATCATTTGATCGGCTCGCTTCATTTAATGCCATGTACTGGCTTTGAGAGGGACTTTCAAACGTTTGTTGTCTTGCTTCCGTAAGATGTGGCTCAAAATCCAACATTTCTACTGCAGTCTAAGGGAAAAAGGGAAACACCAAAACACCATGGAGGTGGCATCTATCCACGTACAAGCAAGTGTCTCACCTCAACATAAAATAGATCTGATTCAAGAACTTACGTTTTTCCCGTTTTCGTCGACTGGATCTTGATATTTCCTTAAATAAAAAAAAATGGATTCGAGACAAATAAGTTTCCACTCTTTGCAGCAGATAACGTATTATATTAGGGAAATTATCAACAAATATCCTCAACCAAACGGATGTTTTCGACACCTGAACGTTTTCCGGCTTATTTAAGAAATACGAAGCAACCCTGAGTTTTAAAATATTATCGGTAACGAGACCTTTTGAAGTCAAAGATAACAAAATCGGATTTCTGGAAAGAGGTTTTTAACCATAAAGACACCACTGCCGGTTAATCAGTTTTATTGTCATTTTTCTCCACATTGTCGCCCTTTTCTTCAGGTCGTAATTGCTTCCAGAATAAATGTATTTTTCTGGAATAATTACTTTTCCCTCTTTCTCTCCGTCCCCAGTTTTAATACCAAGGGTGGGGTACACGTAATGAGGATATTTGAAATGAAAATACATCTAACTCATATCTGACTGATTAAGTACAGTTCCAAATGATTACATTGCCCGGTGCCTTATCCTAACAAAGACGGCAGAAAGCGGTTACTCAGTGCACAGGCAGACCAAGCTCCCGCTGTGTTGATGATCGTCTTGAGTGATGGCAGTGATGGCAAAATTATAGGAGTTTGTATAGGAATTTTTACGATCGGTCTGAGGAAGTAAACGTACTGTTAAATTATTAATAAAGATACGTAACCTTACTTCCACAATGTATTACTTGATGGCTGTTTGCTTATATTACTTTGCTGTCTAGAGGACTTTGCAGCGAATTATCTCTTTCTGGGTTTTCCTTCTCTTAGGAGTGGGAGCTTGGGCTGCCTGTACTAAGTGCAGCTATTAGTTTTTAGGCGACAAAGCTGAGCTCACAGGTATTCTTTTGAATAAGACAGAGACAAGTCCACAAAAGGATATATATTGCCAAGTTACTTCACCTTTCTATTCTTCCGGCGTCTGGAAACAATACAAAAGATTATCTGAGTACAGTCGCTTTTAAATTTACATTTAGTTGGAAAATACGTAAAAAAAAGAGAGTTTTCATTGAGCTCTGTTGTAAACAGTTTGGTCTCTAAAAATCTATCAATAGTAGCAACACACGGCTAACCAAAAGATCTAAAAAACAACAGGAGAGCTTTACATTTAACAAAACTGACAATTGTTTGGATTTTTACAAAAAATGCTTCGACAGTGCTTATGTCATCTTCAGTTGAAACTACTACTACTACTACTACTACTACTTCTACAGTTGTACTTCGCTGAATTTATAATTTATACCTAGTATGCTAATGAAAGCAGGTGTACCAGAATAATCAAGAGTGTGTGACAATGTGTTGTTATAAAGAAAGTTGTAAATTGACACCAGTCACCGATCATCCGAAATGTTTTACTTTTTAGACGAAATCAAGGTTTTAAACATGCAAACAAAGGTCGAAAGTAAAACTAGTGAGTCTTTTCCTACAATAAACTGAAACCAAAGGAAGTTTTCGGTCTGAGAGAGAAATCAGCAGCAGAAAACAGAATTTACGATACATTACCTTTTCTGTGCAGCCAAACGACGTAGATGATAAGAGCAACGATGATTGCAACAAGTGTGCAGAGTACAGCAAGCAAAATGGTGCAGTTGCAAGAACATTCATGGCACACTTGAGCTGCAAGGGTAAAAAAAGCAATTCAAGCGCACTCTAAAGCTACATGAAGTTAGAATTTCCAGTAGATTAAGGACGGCTCTAGTCATCGCATGTAAATTAAATAAACTGAATTGACGCTGTACTTCCATTCGGCACTCAGTAAAATAGTTGCTCGGATGGTGACCGAGTCTCAAAGTCGAGGATCAGCTTTTAGAAACAATTGAACCAACGCCACATCAGTGGAGAGGCAGGATGGCCGAGTGGTTTAAGGTGCTGGATTTCAATGAGGTGACCGGGCTTCAAATCTCGCTCTGGCCACTAGCTGGTGTTGTTCTGGGTTCGTGCCTAGTTCACCTCCTTGGTCATCCCTTGTAAATAGCCGACTGGTTTGCCTCCCGCTAGTTAGGATTCTGTTATAATAGGTGTTACAATATGTGTTATATGTGTATTGTTTGTATTCCCAAGAGCTTTGATAACATCTTATTAATATTCTGTTTAGCTCAAGTTTAGTGTCAGTTTTAATTTGCTCGTCAAGGAATAAAGATCTCTTCGTATTAGATATCTCTGTGCTGTTATTACAGATTCTTATCATGTTTCTTTGAATTATTTGTTTCCTTAACTTGGATTTAAGTCGACTACCTTAAACTAGCTTGGATAGCTTAGGCCCCGTTCAGACTAGGTGCCTGTGCCCGGTTCTCGGGAACGGGCACTGGTCTGAACATAGCTTTTTGTTGGTGCCCGCGCACAAATCTGAGCACCGTGCCCGGGCACGGGCACTCCCTCCAAGGGTAGTACTCGGGCACCGTTCCCGGGCACGGGAACTTGTCTGAACACGTTTTCATGTGTTCCCACGTTTTTTCCCGTGTTTCGTTATGATGCAGTCACAAAAATGGCAGCAATATTGCGGAGTACTAAAAAAGATAAACTGGGCACTAAGCCTTCTGCACTAGTGTGAACATCCTCGGTCCAGGGCACTGAGGTGTCTAGACAGCGTCCTTTTTAGTGCCCGGGAACGGTACCGCGGAACGGGCACTTAGTCTGAACGGGGCCTTAGTGCACTTTCACTTTAAACACAGAATTAATTAATTAATTTATTTATTTATTTATTGCTCTGAAAGTTGGGACTTACATCTATCGCAAGTACATCAAAGTAAACGACACCGTGATTTCTTGCAAAAGGCTTTTCGTAAATCTTCATTCCATCACGAAAACAAAAGTATTGAAACCAAAAACAAAACCGTGCCACAACATTTCACAATAATAACAAGCGACCCAGTACCTTGTTTTAAAATATCACATAATTCAGATATGGTCAATAACTGTGCAAATCGACAACAACTAATTTCAAAACTCTTCGCATTTTTATAGTTTACTGAAACCAACAACACAACTTCACCGGGAATGTACCTGACGAAGGAACTCCGGTAGTTTTGGTTGAAGGTGTGGCGGTTATTACAACTGGAGGAATTTCAACTACAGATGAAGCGTCAATACTCAGCTCTCCAAGCTTTCCATCCTGTATAGCACTTCGAATAGTGGAAATAACAAGGTCTTCTGCAACAGGCACACTAAACGTCAAGTTCAAATCCACGATTACACTTCCAAGCCTGCAGGAGGTGAGCAAATTTAAAATACAAATGAGGCCGAAAAATAATTATAGACCAAAAAAATAGTTACAACCTATATATTTACTGATGAAATGAAACACATTTTGTGAGGCATCGTATTGTGAGAACGGCGAGTTTTCTGCTGTGAGTCCACAATAAAATAGCACAGAGATGGTCTCATCTGTGATAATTAGAGCCCTACATGAATTATGTCTAGAGTACGATCACGAGGGCCATCACAGCCTTTTATAGGAATTGGTCCGTTCGTGAGCGTTTCATAATTTGCAAGTATATTTCTTGAAACATCCACACAAGTCATCTTGTCAGGTTAATTTCAGGCCTTAAACATTTGTTACCTGCAATTCAACACGTTTGTGCGAATGTAGCCATTTCTGTTCGCAAAGATCTTGTCCATCTAAAAAGGAACCCAAAATAAGCTTGAAGTAAATTTTCGTAAGAACTTTTAAAATGCAAGTACTGTACATCTTCCAAGCGACCAAAATGGCATCAACGTCACATGGAAATACAATGTACCCAGCGTAGCCCAGCAAAGCTCAAAGACACTAAAACTCTTCATCTTTCTCACAATGAAGGAGCTACCTCCTCTATTATTTGTTTCCTCCAAGAAGCTCCGTCTATACATTTTTCATTTGTAATGATAGTCATGGAGATGTAAATATCTTGGCCGCCAGTGACTGCAAAAAAGAACACGTTTATGCAATCATTATCACTTTATGACTAGTTCTGTGACATAGGTATGAGATTACTTTACATGAATGCAAACAGCTTCAAATAGGTAAACTCATTCATTTTGCTAATTCCTAACACCAAACGAAAAACAAAGAGATTATTTCTCAAAGGGGAAGTAAACCATGATCTGAATTTGGCTATTTTTTTCAGGTCGCAATCCACTCTAATCCCTGCCAATCGTAGCCAAAGAGACTTGCATTGAATGGAAGTTTTTTCTTTTCCAAAGTCTGTTGTAGCTTTTCTGGTAATATTATTAGAAACCTATGACAGCACTCGCTTGACTCGATCCAGCTTACCAAGAGTTGTGGCTTCCGAATCTTGACCCCTTTCATTTGTCGCAGTGCAAGTGTAGTTCGCCCGCGGTGTCTGCACATTTGAAATATTTAGGAAGCTGCTGTCACACACACTTTCCTGGAGATTGCATGGAACCCACAAAATTGTAGGCGGTGGATATGCTTCTACATAGCAGTGAAGATAAGCATCTGCCCCTCTTGAAACATAATGCTTTTTCACGAGTCTAGTTCTTGGGGAATCTAAAGTAAAATGAAATTCAATGAGAAATATTATGAAGTAAGGGCAAGCTCCTCTTTAACCGGCTTTAAAACCTAAGAGTGATCAGCACCAAATTTCTCCTTGTCAACGCTTTATAAAACGGAGTGGTTACGAGAATTAAGGACAGGATCACACAAGATGAAATTGCTTGATATTTTAACATTTTTTCCCTGCTACAGCTACTTCTATAGGAATTGTGTATGGGTAATATACCATAATACGTTTGCGAGGTACTGTAAGCTACGGTAGACGATAGCCTTATCACGTACCAAAGTGAACAGAATTAAAAGAGCTATAAAGCCTGAGTTTCAGTTAGATATTACCCGGTTGTAATTTTCATTAAATTCTTTTTTACTATTTTATTTTTCAAACTTAGTACCAACATTCTGAAATTAGTAACAACTAAACGCGAAAAACATGTACTAGAGATTGGTCGAAATCTCGTCCAAGTTGCCAATACTAGTATCACTTAACAACTAAAACTTCCAAAAGGGGGTAGCAGCTTGTGCCAGTCTTCGTACACGTCACACCAACGGAAATGCAGAATCACTGTCCACGAAGGCGTCCTCGTATACTAGACTCTCGCGTGCATGCCAGCTTTTTTTCTAAACTGTTGGCTCGGCTCGATAAAACTGGCGCAAGGTAGACGTATGCAGAGCTTGTCAGTCTGACTGAGTCAATCAGGAAACAACAGTAGAAAGAATCAATGCAAGCGGTGTGAAGGCAGTTCTGTAGTTGTTGTGTTAAACTGTTTATTTTGATTTTGTTGGGCAAAATTAATCAGAATTTATTGAGTTGACATGTGCATTCGCTCGATGTTCACAATTGGCGTTAAATAAGCTACCAAAGGATTAATCTTAAGAAAGCTTAAAAAGCTTATTTCTTTATACGAGCAAGTATTCGTTATCAGGGTTTTCGTTTCCAAATAGTTACTTTACGGATAAGAATAACTCCAGTCGGAAATGGGTGTTGATAGGGCTGTTCTAAAACTCGATACTCATCTGACTGAAAGCAGCTGAAACTTCCTAAGCGTTTTCTCAACTGAAACAACTGCAAATGCCTGTTACGTTGCAACAGGGAAAACAGCTTGTAATTGCATTGGCAGTTAACAACAATCTTCCTAGAACACCTTTTCAGAGTGGATGTTTTCCGTTGAAAGTACAGGAAACCCTTTCACAGAACAGCAGCATCGTAGCAGCACAAGTGCCATACTTTACCCAAATAACCGCATTTTAAGATGCTATTCCATTCTGTTGAAAAGTACTGCCGCTATTTGACTGAGACACCACAATAAATGTGTCAGATGGTTGAACAGAAATGGTTTTGACTGGGAAGTGCTTTTGGAAGAGCGTGTCGTGCTGTGAGGGGGCTGAAGGCTCAAATGTAGGACTCTGTCTGGCTTTTCATTCGCCCTCTGCAACCCCTAACCCTGCCAAAAAAAAGGCCTGATACTCGGGCTGTAAAGTGATTATATCCTTACATTTGACAATCACTGCCACTGTATGACTAACTGGACTTCCTGCCCCATTGTCAGCTGTACAGCGGTATGTTCCAGCATCACTGCCATTAATGTTTGGGAAGTTCTAAGTGGGTCCCCTGTGCAATACTTCACTGTTACTCCCATCTTTAAACACTCTTGTCCACGTGATGTTTGGAGCTGGTTTACCAGAAGCTTCACAGAACAGCAGCAGATTCGTGCCTTCATTCACAGTTTGGTCCTGCCTGCGATTTGTAAACTTAGGTGGAACTGAAAAAAAATTAAAAGCTAGTTTTATTTGCCATAACAATCTCACAGCTAATGTGCCACTTACAATACGAGAAGTCGGAGTTTCAAAAACACGTGCGCGCGTCGGGATAAAAAGAAGCATATAATTTTCTTCTTTTGTTATGCAATATACTTTCACGAATTTGCATTCAAAAACCTTTGTATTTTTAATTTTATCCCGACGCGCGCAAGGGTTTTTTGAAACTCCGACTTCTCGTATGCAAAGTCATCAGAAGCACTTACAGACGTACAGACGTGTCAAGTGTTTCACGATGTCAGACGTACTGTACACGGTACTTTAAAAATATGTCTATCACAGTAGCTGCCTGTTAATAATAGAATTTTGATTGCAACTGACTAAAATAATAACTTACAAACTTCTAAGTGTGTCCATATAAATAGACCTTGCATTGTGTTTATTCGCAAGTAGCGCCATCAGGCTATTTTTCTTTGCTTGTGTACAGTTGCCTACTGCCAACCAATAAAAGGGTGTCCTCTTCCTGACTTTTTTTCTGAGGGGATCAGGTAGCTGTACACAGGCTAAATATTTCTAGCTTAAAGAACACTATAGTCAGCAGTTACCTATAAACTTTACACCCTACACCTTTCTCGAAAACAGCCCAGTCATATCCCACGATGCAGTCTATAGGTATTTCACTTCCAAGTTACACTAATCACTAAACTGTTGAGAGAACCATTCTAATGTCAACATAATTTCTTGAACTTCTAGACTGGTGTTGGAAGTCTTCAGCTACATAAATATGTACATTTTTTCTATTTTTTTTTTTTTGTTACTGAAGCCTGGTGAAAACCTCTCACTCACAGTGTACTTAGCACTGGCCAACAATTGAAACCTAAGTTTAATTTCTTTTAAAGTACTGTTCGGTACTAATTGTTAGAGTCTGAACTTACGGTAATGGCAGCAAAATATGCCACACTTCCAAGTTTCCCCACCGAACAGGTTTTTTACACGTGCACAGTTTATAACCAAACAAAATAGTGATGTAGTTATTCAAGTACTTACCATCTACAATTAACTGGACATCACTTCGAAAGGTTCCACCATTACCAGAAGTAAGATCATATTCATAATCTCCTTGGTCAGATATTCGTACTCCATAAAGTGTAATCTCTTCACGGGTGACTGATATGCTTACTGTGAATCATGCTGGGAAATTGCCCACTACTGTTGTGCTTCCACCACTATGCTGTGCAATTTGCACACCACTCCCGCCACCAGTAACATTGGAGAACTTGGAAAATGCAATGGTACTATCAAGAGTGTAACTCCAAACAAAAGTAATGTTCTGTCCTTCCAGCACAATCCATGGGTTTGGAGGCCTGGATACAAGGTTAGCAACGGCGCTTTCTGGCACAAAAAAAAGGACTTTCGAATGAAACAATCTTTATTCGCAAAATATGTTGAATGCACTTGTACAATAAAATCTTCCATCATTCCAAGCGTTTGTGAGACCTGATATACCAGTAAAAGAAAGTCATTTTTCTATACTGTCACACGCTTAAATTCAGTCAAGGTCCTCCCACATGAGTCAAACCTGTGACCTTCCGATCACAAGCTCGGATCAGGCAAGGAGACTTGTGGAAACTAAGAAGCATGATGAATGCTCATGTTTGCAAGGATCTGTCGATAGCTGCTATACTCTCAACGAGAGAAAGTCACAGTACGTTTTGATCGGGTGGGAATAAAATGAAAGATGCAATTTTCTGCTATGTCACTCGCATTCACTTAACATTTAGTACATCTTTTGCTCTCATCTAGTCTGAAATATAGTTGGAGTAGATTGATTATACAGGAATTCAGCTGCTCAAGGTGGGCACTCTCTTCAGTCGCATATTGATAGCGAGTTTTAACAGCGACGAGGGCGACGGCAACGAAAACGTCATTTTAAAATATAATTTCTCGTTTGTGTATCCCTTTCGCGCCGATTAATGAAATTTAATTAACTTGGGAAATGCTGACAAACTGTCCAGGAACTAAATTTCAAATTGTTGTTTTGCAGATGACGGCAATGAAATGTACAAAACTATAAAACGCAGGTGCAGGGCGAGTGTTTTTGATCATTAAACTTATTGTTTTGTGGCGTTCTCGTTGCCGCTGCCGTCCTATTTGCTAAAACTCCCTAATAAAGGCGGTGTGACGGTTGATAATCAAAGTTTTGCAGATACCTGGACTAAGGGCTGTATACTAGCATTAAGTTCTAGGGAGATCCAACTCCTCAAGTAGCAGTGGAGACAAGTCCATTAACAGACCTTTCCAGAAAGCAACATTATACCCTAGCCATGGATACTACAAACTTTATATGTATGCAATAATGATTAGGAATGACGTAATTAAACCGGTCGTACGCAGACACCCAAAATAATAATAATAATAATAATAATAATAAAGTGACCCTCAGTGGTCTGTACCAGTAATCCTGGCAAAATATAACTACTTGACAAAATTAAAGCGATTACACTCTTGGGAGGGACCTTCTGAAGGAGATATGGTCATTGATATGAAACAGGATGCACAAGTGTCGGATATCCGCGAATGTACAGGTCAGTATAACCAAACCCGCGCCGGGCACATGCACAAGCAGGATACCCCTATCAACCTATTAACGTTTTTTTTAATCATCAGTAGCTAGCCCGTTAAGTTCTCTACAATAAACGGCGAGGATATGAATAGGTTGTCGTCACCTGACGTCATTAGGGACCTTAATGGAGAGTGAAATTTGCAATGAAAGCGTTGTGAGAGACATAAAGTTCTTTGTTGGCATTTTCGTTATCTTCATTCCACTTAAAATTACGTTTGGGTTGTCTTAATGACAATTGTTATTTTGAGGAGCTCAATCAATTGCTTATTTGGTCTCCTAACTAATCAACCGGAAACGAAAGAGCTGTAGCTTTCGTGAATGCTGATTACAAATTTTTACTTTCATCATCTGCTTTATAAACTGAAAACTGAGAAATCTGAGCCAAGTTGCCAGGTCCCCAGAAAGGCTCTTGTCTGCTGTTAAAAGTGAGTTGAAATTTGTTTTTGTGTCTATGCCAGGTGAGATCGCATCCAAAACTATCAAGCAACGACAAAATATTAACACCAAGTGGATCGCATGTTATTCATTCTTTTCTACGTATACATGTTTTCGACTGACGAGGCCGTTGTTAGCTAAACGTAACCAGGTTTATAGCAATGTATCATTGTTCCTTTAATTTTGGACTGATTAAAGTGAGCTGAGCTTTAGATATCTTACACCGTTTCATTATCTGGATTGTAGGATTGCCGAACGTTGTCTTCACTTACCTGAAGAGGAGAAATAAATCACGAAGTATACGAGTAGGACACCAACCATTTGTCAATTCTTGAGGCGATTTTCAGTTGTTGATCAGTTAATCGTCAGTGATGAATTGTGTCAGCACCGAGCTGATAATTTATTCAGTTGCCGCCGTCTGCATTTGCTGAAGTGAAGCGAAGTGCACTGACCTTTTCAATTACAAACAGTATCCGCATGAGAGGGGTGAAGTGAAAGAAGAAGATAAATGGTCTTCATCGCCGGTAACTGTCTACATGTTTTCATATTCATACAACGTGATTTTGCACAATTTTGCAACAGTTCCAAAACAACGAAATAGTTTTGGTCGAGGGTTAATCGTTCTTTTCTCGCTAAATCCTTTTACTTCCGTGTGTAACTACTCACAAATATAGGTTTTGGTCCGTTGCCACCCTCCCCTCCCCCACCATCCAATCACCTTCGAAACGTCATATTGAAAATGAAAAATTTACACCGCCGACAGTAACAACGGGCTTTCGAAAGGACTTTAAACCTGTTTCATATTATTCTCTTTCAAACTGAAACTGAGATCACCAGAGTCACGTTCCAACGGTTTCTAGACACGCACACGTCGGATAGGATCAGACGGAAAACCAAAAACCACGCGAGATTTCAAGAGGGGTGGGGGAGGGTTAGGGCTGGGGAAGGTTGGAGATTTTTTTGTTCGTGACTGATTTATTTGTTTTCTCTCAGAGGGAACGGCAATGAATTAAAATGGTGACTTTAAAAGTGTATTTGGAGGAACGAACCGACAGCACAAAGGTGTGCTGGATACTGATGAACTCTGATGGATCTTAATGGAAAATTTAATAGCAAACTGAACGTAGAAGCGAAAGCTAGAGGCTAAGGCCACTATATTGTACCTCCCCTGAACACGGTTTAAGACTATATTCTTCGAAGTCTTACTGCCAGGGCTTGCGAATCATAGGAAAATCAGTACACTTACCCTTAACCACAGTCAAAAGTTTATGATTCGCTGGCTAAATTTAAGCCGACGTCCTCTTACAGTGAAGAGCATGCAGAGACTGGTAGGCGCTTTTGGATTCGTGACTGCTTAATTCAGTTTTTAGTATATTGCAACAGGTAGCTAATAATAATAATAATAATAATAATAATAATAATAATAATGTTTATTTCTTATATTGCACAGTCTAACATGCGATAAAGATATGATCGAATGCGTATTACAACATTAAAATCTTAAAGTAATAAATGGCTAATCCAAATAACGATAACAATAATAGTAATTTACAATTTTCGGGAAATAATAAAAATAAAATATAAGTTAATAAGAAAACTAATAAAAAGCTAATTTTAAAAAATGGGTCTTTAGTAAAACTTTAAAAGTCCTATCCCCTAGTGTCTTTTTTGTGCTATAGGTATTGTCCATTAGAAGTATGCCCCGATATGATCTCAACTGATACCGCGAGCTCTCTTTGATTTTTATCAAGTCTAAAAGATATTGTGGTGCGACGCCGTAGATACATTTGGGAACTAGCATTGCTATCTTAAATTCTATTCTGTGGGTAACCGGAAGCCAGTGCAGGTTCATCAGGGATCGTGTGGTATGATCATACCTGGATACAGAACATACCAGACAAGCTGCCGCGTTCTGCAGGCGTTGCAGCTTACCAAGATGAACAGCGGGCGTACCATATAATAGACCGTTACAGTGGTCTAATCGTGACATTATAATAGCCTGTACAATGGACTTCCTATTGTCATATGATAAATACTTTCTAATACGCCGGATGTTGTGTAGATGGTAATAAATAACCTGACACATATACTGTTAATATGTGTGGTCATATTCATGTCTGCATTAAACCAAACACCAAGATCTCTAAAAGAGTAGACAGCAGAAACCTTTACCTCACCTGCTTGCAACTCATTTATCGTAACCTTATTTAACTGTGCGCGTGTACTTATAATGAGAAACTCTGTCTTAGCATCGTTCAGCTGAAGTTTGTCTTCGCCCATGCAGGTTCTTATGTCCCTGATGCAAGCTTGTAAAGCGTCAACAGCATCCGTCTCCGAGTAACAGAACCATCTGGCTTAAATGAGATGTAGAGCTGCGTATCATCAGCATATGCGTGAACATCAGGGAGATGGGATTCAACAACATCGAAGAGCTTATTTGCGTACGACTTGAAGAACAAGGGAACTAGACATGATCCTTGAGGTACCTCTTGAGGCAGACCAAAGTCACTCGAACAGCTCCCGTTAATCAGGATTCGCTGTTTCCTGTTTGATAAATACGAGTGAAACCATTTAAGAGCCTTACCTGTAATTCCATACGTCACGTACAGGCGATTCAGCAACACTTAGTGGTCAATCGTGTCGAATGCTGCACTCAGCTCTAACAATACCAAGAGAGTAACACGTTGATTGTCCATTGCATCTAGTATGTCATTCTGTATTCTCAATAGGGTAGTGCTGTGCTGTGACCCAGTCGATAGGCTGACTGGAGGATGGCCGGATACAAGCCCGATCAAGTAACGTGATCGGTTGTCTGATCATAAACTGCCCTTTCAACCAATTTAGAGAGGTATAGCAGATTACTCACAGGTCTTAAATTGGATAAAGAAGTCCCTTGCTTAGTCTTCTTCAGTCTTGAATGCACGAGGGCCGTTTTCCAATCGGATGGAAAGTGTCCCAAGGAGAGTGAAGAATTCACGACATTAGTAATGATAGGGAAAAGCGTATCGGACATGCCGACTACTAAATTGGCCGGCCATTGGATCGAGTTGACAGCTTTTCTTCGATGATCTACTGACTAGCTTCCTCATATCTCCCACAGAGTACGTATTAAAATGATCAAGTTTCCTATCGCCTGTAAACACTTTATCGCCAGCCACCGCCCCAGGGTGAAGAGTGCACGCATCAAGCTCTGCCCGAATCTTTGCAATCTTACGGTCAAAAAACCGCCCGATATCGTTGGCTAAGATTGAGTTGTCCGTGTATTCTGGAAAACACAGCTCGTTCGTCGGAAGTAACAATGATCGAGTGGCCCTGAATAGCTTTCCTTGGTCTTCAATATCGTAGTTCACAAAGTCTGAGTAGAAAGCACGCTTAGCCCGTGTACATATATAAGTAACGTGGTTCCTGAGTTTCTTGAATGCAAACAAATCTTCCTGTGATCGTGTTCTTCTCCATCTCCGTTCTGCTTTCCGGCGTCGCCTTTTTGCCTCAGCTATCTCACTGGTATACCAAAATACCTTGGGCCTAGCCCGCACTGTTTTGGTTTTTAAAGGTGCGTGACGATCAAGAACTTGAGAGAGTGTGGTCGTATAATCCTCTACAAGTATATCCACGTCTAGTGGGGTGATGGGATCGCTATTGCCTCGATCACATAGCACTGTAAGTACTAGATAGATAGATAGACTGTAGATAGATAGACTGTGTTTATTAAGAAAACATTGCAGTTGAAAAAAACTGAATTGCGCCTCTTTACAAGTAAGAATATAACAAATGATTTATGATTTAAAACAACTACTATTATAAAATTACGAAGCAACTACTCTCAGAAATTCCTTTAGTGCTTCCCTCGCACTCTTAACTATGAATGAATTTGCAAATCTATTCGTCTTTACAAGAGGCGTGGCAAACCTACATCGTTCGATAGACTCTCAGCGTCCAGGAATAACAAAACGCTTTTAGCTTTAAGGCCCGGTTTATACGTCGTTTATACATGTGCTGAATCTAATGCAAATGAGTTAGAACAAAAGATTTTCCTAATTAGCATTCGATTCGGCACATGAGAACTTCGACGTTTGAACCGAGCTTGAGTTCTCAAGGAAAACTTTAATTCGTGTGAAATGTCGTTTTTGGTCTTTGCCCGTTGTCAATGGTCACTTTTTATTAGCATCTTTGGTTTCCCTGATCACCAGTTCACAGCAGTACTGCAACGAACATGATGATCACACAACTCGAATGCATGCCGGGGACGAGAAACTGACTGGAATAATAATGATTTTTTCGTGCACAAATGTATCGAGTGTAACTTGATTAACAAGGAGATAACAATTAATTTTGCAAACCATATTTACTCATCCTAAGTGCTCAGTAGCTACTTATAAATTTTGTCTCGAAAAAATGGTTTGCGTATAAAGCTGAAAAGGAAAATAAATATTTGACCCCGAAAAAGATTAAAAACTTCCGCTCTTGCTACTAAGAAAAGATGCCTTGCATACCTATTTAGAAACGGCGGTGAGCTTATAGAATTGTTGAGAAAGGTTCTATAAAATTATCTAAGGCGTCTCACTAACGACAGTATGACATTAACGGTATATCAGCTTCCCTAACGGCTCACAAAAGCTTCAAATTTGTAGATATTGTGTGGCACACTGACAGTCATAGCGAAATTCGCTCTGTTGTCATTTTGAAAGTTGCTTTGACTTATTCAGAGCAGCTTGTATAATTGACTTATGTGATATTTTGAGACATTAAGTTGATTTTTAAAAATAGTCGAAATTTATGGAGAATTATTTCGAAAAATTTTTTTTTAACTCGGACCCATTCCACCAAGAGGTCCAAGAGGCGTTGTCCATGTACTCAAATAGAAATTGTATCATGGGATATTCCTAAACTTCTCTTCCCTTCCCTTTTACTATATATATATATACACAGCTGTATATATAGTACGTATGTTACGTACGTAGAGAGGGGAATGACGGAACGAGTAAGGCCCGATCTGGATCAAGTCTTACAAAAATCGAATTAACTCCACAAATAGGAGGAGTTGATCCTGCAAGTCACAAAATTTATATAATAACTGGAAGTACATTGTACATGTACACGAATAAAATGGTGTTTTTTGTTTGAGTGGTTTGTTTGTTTACGCACCGAGGGAACCTTATTAATCTTTAAACCCTAAGAGTGTTCAGCATTAAATTTCTCCTTGTAATATCAAGAGGGTCCCCTATACCACCTTGGAAAATGCATTCACGTAAAAATATTGAGACTGTTCACGCGTCACGGATAATTCCCAAACTTCGTTCACGTTCACGATAACATCAAATATCGGCAATCACGAATCACGAATGAACAAATAAACCTAAATCACGTTTCACGTGAAAAAATAGTCCCAATCACGTTTCACGAAAAAAGTATAGGGGACCCTCTATCAAGGCCTTATAACACAGAGTGGTCAAGAGAATGAAGGAAAGGATCACACAAGATTAATTTACTTGATATTTTACCAAAGTCTCACCACTACTTCTGCAGGAAATGTGTAGGGCCAACAAATGAGAATTTGAATTTTCATCTTAAGATTAAAAGGGTTAAACTTTGGAGTGGGAGGAAATGTTGGTAGCTGAAAGGCTCTGAGCTTCATGAAGCCTTAGGTCTAGATAAACATAAACAAACAGCCTTTCTTTCTTCCAAATATTAATCTAATAATGCTTAACTAAATGCTACAAAAAAGAACAAGATGCAATTGTAGAGCGAAACCAAGCTCTCCGTGTGCTGGCTCCCAAATTGGTGCTTATGGTTTCCTGGACGGTCTTTAATTGTTCTTCTAGACGCCCAAGTCTTCAACATTTTCGTACAGGTGAGTGTCGTACATGTTCATGTTAATCAACCTCTGCAATAAATGAAAAAGAAACAGGAAAAAAAGTCCGTTTACGTTCAACGTTTAACTATCAGAGTTGCACTAAATTTTGTAACTGTCTATGTAATAAAATCTACCGTGGGCAAAATACGCTTGAAGCTGCATGTCAGGCATTTTCATGATGCTCAACCTCTGCAGGGAACAGAAAAGATCCATTTTTGGTCAACGTCAACCATCATAGCGCTGCATTTAATTCTGTAATTGTCTGCACAAAGTACCGCACGGCGGCTTACAGCAAGCCTTTTGGAAGTTAGTGGCAATACGACAAATCATTGGTGGGTGTGTCTTGTGCCCCTTCAAACTTTTAAACATTTTGATGAAAAATAATGATTTTTTCGTGCACAAATGTATCGAGTGTAACTTGATTAACAAGGAGATAACAATTAATTTTGCAAACCATATTTACTCATCCTAAGTGCTCAGTAGCTACTTATAAATTTTGTCTCGAAAAAATGGTTTGCGTATAAAGCTGAAAAGGAAAATAAATATTTGACCCCGAAAAAGATTAAAAACTTCCGCTCTTGCTACTAAGAAAAGATGCCTTGCATACCTATTTAGAAACGGCGGTGAGCTTATAGAATTGTTGAGAAAGGTTCTATAAAATTATCTAAGGCGTCTCACTAACGAAAGTATGACATTAACGGTATATCAGCTTCCCTAACGGCTCACAAAAGCTTCAAATTGGTAGATATTGTGTGGCACACTGACAGTCATAGCGAAATTCGCTCTGTTGTCATTTTGAAAGTTGCTTTGACTTATTCAGAGCAGCTTGTATAATTGACTTATGTGATATTTTGAGACATTAAGTTGATTTTTAAAAATAGTCGAAATTTATGGAGAATTATTTCGAAAAAAATTTTTTTAACTCGGACCCATTCCACCAAGAGGTCCAAGAGGCGTTGTCCATGTACTCAAATAGAAATTGCATCATGGGACATTCCTAAACTTCTCTTCCCTTCCCTTTTACTATATATATATATATATATACAGCTGTATATATAGTACGTATGTTACGTACGTAGAGAGGGGAATGACGGAACGAGTAAGGCCCGATCTGGATCAAGTCTTACAAAAATCGAATTAACTCCACAAATAGGAGGAGTTGATCCTGCAAGTCACAAAATTTATATAATAACTGGAAGTACATTGTACATGTACACGAATAAAATGGTGTTTTTTGTTTGAGTGGTTTGTTTGTTTACGCACCGAGGGAACCTTATTAATCTTTAAACCCTAAGAGTGTTCAGCATCAAATTTCTCCTTGTAATATCAAGAGGGTCCCCTGTACCACTTTGGAAAATGCATTCACGTAAAAATATTGAGACTGTTCACGCGTCACGGATAATTCCCAAACTTCGTTCACGTTCACGATAACATCAAATATCGGCAATCACGAATCACGAATGAACAAATAAACCTAAATCACGTTTCACGTGAAAAAATAGTCCCAATCACGTTTCACGAAAAAAGTATAGGGGACCCTATATCAAGGCCTTATAACACAGAGTGGTCAAGAGAATGAATGAAAGGATCACACAAGATTAATTTACTTGATATTTTACCAAAGTCACACCACTACTTCTGTAGGAAATGTGTAGGGACATGAGAATTTGAATTTTCATCTTAAGATTAAAAGGGTTAAACTTTGGAGTGGGAGGAAATGTTGGTAGCTGAAAGGCTTTGAGCTTCATGAAGCCTTAGGTCTAGATAAACATAAACAAACAGCCTTTCTTTCTTCCAAATACTAATCTAATAATGCTTAACTAAATGCTACAAAAAAAGTACAAGATGCAATTGTAGAGCGAAACCAAGCTCTCCGTGTGCTGGCTCCCAAATTGGTGCTTATGGTTTCCTGGACGGTCTTTAATTGTTCTTCTAGACGCCCAAGTCTTCAACATTTTCGTACAGGTGAGTGTCGTACATGTTCATGTTAATCAACCTCTGCAATAAATGAAAAAGAAACAGGAAAAAAAGTCCGTTTACGTTCAACGTTTAACTATCAGAGTTGCACTAAATTTTGTAACTGTCTATGTAATAAAATCTACCGTGGGCAAAATACGCTTGAAGCTGCATGTCAGGCATTTTCATGATGCTCAACCTCTGCAGGGAACAGAAAAGATCCATTTTTGGTCAATGTCAACCATCATAGCGCTGCATTTAATTCTGTAATTGTCTGCACAAAGTACCGCACGGCGGCTTACAGCAAGCCTTTTGGAAGTTAGTGGCAATACGACAAATCATTGGTGGGTGTGTCTTGTGCCCCTTCAAACTTTTAAACATTTTGATGAAAGCATGATATTTTGTGCAAGGACGTTGCTCTCACTGAACGAAAGGATACCGGTGTTTTTTCATATTTTTGCCACCCGTACTTAAACTTCTCATGCTTCGCAACAGTTTAACTAAGACGCACACCTTGTGTTGGTTTTCCATTTGTTTCAGTTTGTTTCTCAAATCTTCAAATGTCGGTCTAGAATTGGGGTCTTCCTGCCAGCACATCGTCATTATGTTGTACCTGTCAGGATAAAAAATGTTTTTCGGTTAATAATTATGCATAATGTATTAAACATTGATAACGTAAAGGTGCTTCCTATTACTGAAATTCATGATAATGTATATTTATCGGTGGTTATAGGTGCAAGATAGCCATTACACGAGAGATATTTCTTCCTGGGTCAGTTAGCTGTGCTTCCATCAAGTTCCTTTCTCTTTGAGTTTTGAATTTTGCAAGTTTAGTTGTGCTACAACTACAACTCACAGTTCATCATTCACGTGTTTTGGCTTTGGCATCCTGTATCCCTGCTGAGGCAAACTTGCAATCTTCCTGCCATCCATCCTCGGATATGGTGATCCGCCTGAATAATATAGAGCAGAATGGCTGCCAAATCCAGTGAATTTTGACCATGACTAGAACAATTCCAATTTTTTCTTGTTCCTGATAGATTAGTTTGGGGGTTTGATTCATGATCAGGCCACAAAGGCTCCCCAGTTTGTCCCTTAAATGATTACGCTATTAACTTCTGCTACATTGTCTTTTATTTTAGTTCATCACCAATTGCTGTAGTTTTCTGTTATCGTAAAGAAAGAAAAACAAGAAATTTATCTATAAAGTTGTATTCAAGATGGCGGATGTTCAGAAAGCACAACGTCCTGTAAACGTCTTATATCCTCCTCGTTGACACGCAGCTGGTCGGAAACATATCGATAAGTCAACGTTTAAGTTAGCTTTTTATTGTAATAGCTTATGGTGGACACTTGGATATTCTCAATATTAGTGTTGCAGACCCTAGATAAGGGAGAGCGGTTGAGGTGAGGGCGCGGCACTCCTATAACATTTAAGTGATGTCTTGGCAGGATAAATCCTTACCTATGGTGAAAATCTCGTACAGGACAACTCCATAGCTCCATCTATTAAGGAAGACATAGTATATTGGATGCTATAGCCTGTACCATTTTTCTGTTCTTTCTGTCTGGTATTATCATTGTCGTTACAAGAATGGCCCACCCTGACTCGTCTCTCCCACTACTGGTGAGGAGAAATACTGGATAGAGCCCTTTTGGTTTGCGATTACTGAAGTACCAGTAAGAATTTTCAAATATGGTTCGCATGCCTTAAGTAATCGCTTGTGTCATCAACCTTGTTTCTACAATGTCGTTATGCATCCTGGTTAGTAGAAATTAAAGTTAGAGGTTTCGGAACGTCACCGATTTTGTTTCTGAGAGCCCAACCCGTACTGGACTAATCGATCTATTGCTAATACTCCGATCTAACGGATAGGGATTTTTTCCTGTTTCTTGTTGTCACATGGGGGCTGCAATCATTGCTGGTGGCCTCTTTTCACTGATACTAAGACTGCTTATGACTGGTTCTCTAGCCTTTTATCTGTGGATGGTTAGGTGTTGGGGTCACACTGACACAAGGTACACTAACAGTATGATTGGCTTGACAAAACAAAGCCAAATCTCCTCTTCAAGCAATAAATCACTTATTAAATCATTGTTTCCGTGAGTATACGCGCGATTCTTGAACTTACACGTTACTTTGAGTAGTGTATGCTCCATACAACAGCGCTTCATATGCAGTCCACTTAACTGGCAGACGGCCCTACCATAAAAAAAACAAACAAACAAACAAAAACAAAAAAAAGATTATCATCAAAGTAAAAACTGAAAGTTAAACAGTGCTGCACTGAAAGCCAGACTAGAATACCAAGGTTTGCCTTATAGGTATACTGCAAGGAAATCACTGTCATTATTATTACCACGTACCCAATTAATTACCATTACCATCGCCACCGTCGTTGCAATCTCATGATCATTAACATCACCTTTATTTTTCCATGCAATATTTGCCATTGTTTTAAATACCTTTGTCTTTTTTTCGTAAATATTTTCCTGTTGCACATCCCTCGCCGTTCCAAAGTCTGTCACTTTGCATGTTTCTCCTTCTCCAACCAACACATTACGAGCAGCAAGATCGCAATGAATGATCTGCGAGAGAATCGAGTGTTTTTTTTTTTCAGTGCGAGGTTCTCCAAATTTAGGGGGGGGGGGGAAGTGTTGCACTTTCTTCCTCCCTCGCTCTCACCCGTTACTTACAGATCTCGATAAAAGGTAATTCATTCCATCAGCGATTTACCAAGCAAACTTCATGAGCTACTGTGAAGTCAGACTTGTTTGTGGCAATAAAGTCTCTTGGGCCTGTTAAAATGGTGTCGGGTACCCGAGACAACCCACCCCCAGAGACAACTTTACTGAGTGTTTACCGTAAATCCTCTATTAAGCCCCCCCCCCTTTTCAGAGGAGGAAAGTTAATAGCCCCCCCTCTCCTCCTCCCCCAATCCTTATTCTTCACAAAAAAATTAACGATTAACGTGGACTGATCAGTTAGTTTATTCAGGCTGGAAGTTAAAAAAAAAAAATACCGAAGAACACGAGGCCGAAAGCGCATTTTTGAAGAATAAGAATTTTGCTTTTGTTACTTTTAGGCTCCCACAAGTGAATTAAATACTTTTGACAGTGACTTTAATTGTACAACGCGTAAGTCTACTCTGTCTCACACCACGGTATTTTTGCTACAGGTGATGCGTTTCGCTAAATTAAATAAGCCCCCCCCCCCCCCCCACCTCAAAAGTTCTTGAAAAAAAATAAGCCCACCGGGGGGCTTAATAGAGGATTTACGGTGTATGAGGATTGTGTGACCGAGACAGCCCAGTCCTCAAATCCTCATTTGCCTTTTCTCTCCTCGTACTTTGTCGCTTTTTGATTACATATCGTCAATATTTATTGAATATTTTCTTGTTTGGTTTAGGTTGTGCTTCAGCACTTGTTTTTATAAACACAAACGCGAAGTTAGGACGTGGGGATCACTAAATTCAAATTTAACGTATAACATAACGACGAAGTACCATGGAGGAATTCATCGGCAAAGACCAAGCGTTTGTTTGGAGATTGCATGTTTTTAAAGGTATGTTTTCTCAGTTTTAGACATTTCTTCATTACTTGTAAGCACATAAATAAAAGCAACAACTTGAACAATATTTTGTTTGTCACATATCGAGAAATCGGAAACAATCAATCACACAACGTGAACACGACTATTTCGCATTCAAAACTGGCCTAGCAGTTTTTAAATTCATGAAAGTCAACCTGGATTAAAATACTTAAGGCTTGCGAATCAAATGATGCGATCTTCAAGACAGATCTTGCATCATCATTTACTCAACTAGCATGTACTGTTGTCCTTGAGGTCTTACCTGTTAAGGACAGTTTGCCTTGCCGTGCCCCTCTGTACCCCCCTTGTGCGGGTCACGTGATTCTGACGACCATGTGCTTTCGGCAGCTTGATGTGTGTCGTGTTATGTTTGTGGGCGGAAAGTTTGCTTGTTCCGTCGCCTTTTACTTTATCGATGTTGACGTCTTGATTAGGCCTGGAGTTGCCCAAAAATATGTGAGTCGTCGCTTATTTGTATTGTTTCCCTTTGTAACTTTATATTTGTTTCGGGTTTGAGTCTCGAGCTTTTGTGTTTTGTAATTTTCAGCTGTACCGACCGGCGGAAGGACGAGTAACAGAATAAACATCTTCAGTGTACAATTTTGTTTGTGGTTTTATTCAACATTACCATTGCATTAAAATACTGAAAAGTGGAACGCTTTATTCACTGATTAAGAAAAAAACTGCAGAGGTGTTGGAAGGCGACGATCCCGGGGCATTTGCCCTCTTACTTCGTCTCCACCCCGGAGGCATTTAGACAGCTTATGTGTCCCCACCCTGGGGAATTTGCTCATTTTTTTCAAAAAATGCCAATGCCCGGGGGTTAGCCCGGGGGACGGGGATGGGCACTGCTGGAATTGACTGATGCATTACATGAGAAAAAGTTGTTTCGCTTGCCAGGGTTACCCACCTGCCAAGGCGAGAAAACTGGTAGCTCGAGCATGGGCGAGCTATTTTTCTAATTATTTCTTCGAGTTGCCCTGGCCAGGGTCTATTGTTGTTATTTCAATGGTCTGAGAGCTTTCCCATGGGTTTCTTTTAGCTCTACAGTTTGTATGTAAATACAGGAGGGTTGAAAGTAGAGTTGCATAAAGCGTGCGTGACTAACGGAGGGGAAAAACACCACAGGTTCGCTAAGCTGAATTTATTCAAACACTCGGGAAATCAAACGATTATCTCGGAAAAAAAGGTTCCTAGTATGAGTTTTTCCCAGCAAACGAATTGTTTGGATGACGCTACCAAAACAAAGCGCACTTTTATTTTGAACACACACCGAAGTTTGCAATACACCAAACAGCAGACAAGTTTGGGTGAGCCAATTGTTTTCATTGCATGAAGGTATACGCGTGGGGTGGATGTGATGGTACACGCGTGGGGTTATCATCCGACCCTTTTTGTAGGGAGCTTAAGCAACGAGGACGGCAAAGGCAACGCGAACGCCACAAAGCAATGGGCTTAATGAGCAAAAACAATCGCTCTGCACGTGCGTTTACATTTTGGTACATTTCTTTGCCGTCCTCTGCGAAACAACGACGTGAAATGACCAAATTTTAGGTATCGAGAACGTGAGCGCATAACGGCAAGTTTTTTTTTTTCTATTTCTTTGTTTAAACACCGTTTACAGTAATTTAGACAGGGAGCGCTGATTGCACAGACACAAGGGAGTTCAAGCAACGACGACGGCGACGGCAACGAAAACGTCATTTCAAAATATAACTTCTCGTTTTTGTGACTCTTTCGCGATTATTCCAATTTGTTTAACATGAAAAACGCTGGCGAGCTGTCCGGAGTCTAAATTGCCGATTTAGTTACTTTTCTATCCTTCCGGCGTCTGAAAACAATACAAAAGATTATCTGAGTACAGTCACTTTTAAATTACATTCAGTTGGCAAATACACAAAAAGAGAGCTCTCAGTGAGTCTGCTGTAATTAAAAACGAAAACAGTTCTGTTTCTAAACGTCTAATAATTAAATAGCAACATAAGGCTGACTAAAAGATCTGAAAAGCAACAGGAGAGTTATAAATTTAAGAAAACCGACAATTGTTTGGATTTATAAAAAAAATGCTTCGACAGTACTTATGTCCTCTTTCGTTGGAACTACGAAATACAAAGCTGAATTTATAATATATACCTACTATGCTAGTGAAATCAGGTGTACCAGAAAAATCAAGAGTGTGTGCAGGAGCCCATAATGGGCTCCTGGTGTGTGACAATGTTTTGTTATAAAGAAACGTTTACGTTTTTAGAGGACATCCAGGTTTGATATATGTTTGGTAAATGTACTGTAAAACCAGTGAGTCTTAGGTCGTGTTCTATTGGGGTCAACCGATTCAACCGAAAGCGGTTTAGGTTAACGTAGTTGACGTTTTCCAATAGAACACTTCTCCAACCATTTTCGGTCGAAACGCGGTCACTCCTGGGAATAGTCATTACCAGACTACCGTGTAACCTTCCTGTCCGCGGATGCACGGAGTAAACATGGCGGGTGCTGACCGTCGTGCTGTTATCTCTTTTGTTCTATCGGAAGTTTCAGAGGAAGATGTCATAAAAAATGAATCAGATGATGAACTTGAAGGATTGGAAGCGCTGTTTTTAGAGCATGAACGGAAACCTGCGGTTAGAATTCGTGGATACGTAGAAGAAGTTGTAGCAAATTTGTCAGACGATCGTTTCAAACGTAAGTTTACTTTTCGTCTGAGTAGAGACACATTTGAGTGGCTGATGGAGTCTTTGGAAAACTGCCCCGAGCTGATTCCTCAGAATATCGGTAAAGGAGGAAGGGCCGCTGTGCCTTTAGGGAAGCAGCTGTTGCTTACTCTTGAGCTTCTCGGAAATCAAATTCCTTTCAGGTAGAAATTATTCAGATCGTGTATTTTCGCAAATTTTGTTGTCATTCTATGATCATCAGTCACAAAATATCTGTGTAATCGTGTTAATATAGCATTGAAACATATTCATGCCAAAAATAGTTAATATAATACGTACATGTGTTGATAGTTAAACAAAATAGAGCTTATTTCATAAAGACAGCATTTATATCTTTTATGCAAATTATGCTGGTATGCATGAACCTCTTTTGAAGCTTAAAAAGTATCAATTTTATTCGATCATCCATTCATTTATTTAATGATTCAAACAAATTTTAAAGAGATTTTCAATTCCCAAATGTTACTCACACCATGAGTTTTCCAATTTATTGTATACAGATAATAGTAAAATTAATTTGTTTTTTATTTTTGTAGTCTTTCTAGATAATGCCTGAAACTTTATTGTAACTAGAGCAATACCTCAGTAAAGAAAAATAAATATCTACTATTGCCTTTACTTTTGTTCACTCATTCATTCATTTATCCATTCATCTTTTCATTTATTCGTTCGTTCGTTCGTTCATTCATTCAGGATGGTATCAGAAAAGTATGACTTGACAGAGTCATCAACTCACAGATGTTTTCATCGTGTTTGCACTGCCATAAAGAATCATTTGACATCAACCATTATTTGTTGGCCAAGGGTAGAGGACATGGCCGAAAAAGAGGCAGCTTTTGAGGAACATCGAGGATTTCCTGGTGTCTTGGGTGCTATCGATGGCTGCCATATTCCTATCAGTGCTCCACGATTCTGCCCAGAGAATTACGTCAATCGAAAAGGATGGCATTCTGTGAACTTGCAGGCTGTGTGTAGCCATGACCTCAAGTTTATAGATTGCTATGTAGGGTGGCCAGGGAGTGTCCATGATGCGAGAGTTTTGAGGAACTCTCCTCTGTTCATGGATGCCACTGCTGACCCTAACCCACTTTTCCTAGGGGACAGGCATATTCTTGGAGACTCAGCCTATCCTTTAGCAGATTGGCTACTTACCCCCTACAGGGACAATGGTCACCTCACCCCAGCTGAACGTAACTACAATTTTGTGCACTCTAGTACAAGAATGGTAATTGAAAGGGCATTTGGGTTGTTAAAAGCTCGTTTTCGACGCCTCCATTTCCTTGAAATGGACAGTTTGGATGACATTGCAAAGGTCATCATTGTTGCATGCACTTTGCACAATGTTTGTTTAATGCGTGGGGATGATTTCTTCGAAGAGTACAATGATGAAGAAGAAGTAAACAATTTTCAAGATATTGGTGGACGCAATACCAATGCCACTCTTAAAAGGGATGGAATTAAAAACATTCTTGTTGGACTGTGACTCGGTTTTATTGTTAATTTCGATCAAAACCATGGACCGTAAATCAACCTGAGAAACAGCAATTCATGTGCAATTGCTTTTTATAGCATGAAATGTAAACTGAATGATACAATTTATGCAGATTGTATAATCCAAGGCTGATACATTTGTACAAGAGCCAGTATTACATGAAAATTGTTAAACAAGAAATTACATCCAGGCTTTCCTTTAAAAATATATTTTGCATAATTTAACTGACAATTGTTAAATTAGAAATAAAATTTAAAGGAGGTTAAATTCCTTTAAAGGAGGTTAAATTTCTTTTTAAAATATTTTTTCATAAAATTTATAAGAATGAAAATTCTTAGACAATAAATTGCATTTAAAGGTGATCTGTTTTCTTCAAGATTCTATGAATGACAAAATTTCAAAATATCACTTTTTCAAAAGTTCCAAAAAACCTGACAACATTTTCATTTTGTCTTCGTGCATTTTTTGGAGATAGGCGAATTGCCTCTCTTCCCTTGCCTTTCGCTCTTCTCTGCATGAGTTTTCGGATGGTTTCGCCTGATGCCTTTGGGCGGCCACTGTCGCTTCTTTTCCTCTTTTTTGTCGGCGTTCGGTCCTCCGTTTTTTCTTTTCCAGTGCCTTCGTTTTTTACTTGGCTTTTCTCTTCCGTTATTTCACCTCGACCTGAATTCGACGCCGTCGACACCGGGTTAACTCCCGGTTTGAAGCCAAGGATGTTGCCTAGTTCGTTATAAAACTTGCAGGTTCTCTTCCCCCTTCCTGTCATTCTTATTTTGTCTTCAACCTCAACAAAACTTTTTTTAAGCTGCTTCCACTTGTTGGAACATTGTACAGCTGTTGGGTGGTAGCCCTTTTTTTTTTCATTTCTGTGGCAATTGTTTCCCACACGCTCTTGTTTTTGAAGTTCACATCTGCGAACTTCGGTTCGTGCACCTGATACAAAGCGATCAACAATTTTACGCACTCGTCCGTCCACCGCATAAAATGATCTTCGTTTGTAGTGGAACAAGTTGGTGCAGCTTCTTCGTGTTCTTCAACTAGGCCTATTTGTATTAGGTTCTGAACATCCAAAGTTTCGTACGGGAACGCCATATTTCTTGTTTACAAGGGATGTCACGCGAGCAGTGATTGAACTAATCACGCAATCAATCACGCAAGTAGCTGCTATTAGAGCCTGCGAAACCAAAAGCGGTCACTACCAATGCATTTTCAACCGTTTCAACCTAGTTTGATGCGGGTTGAAAAAGTTGAGCAACTAAACCAACCATAAACGGTTTTTTGCGAATAGAACACGAAACAACTTAACCAACCCAAACAATCTGAAACGGTTGATCCCAATAGAACACGACCTTAGTTCCTACAAAGTAAACTGAATCCAAAGGAAGCTTTCGTTCTGAGAGAGATTAATCAGCAACAGAAAACAACATTGTTGATTACCTTTTCTGATGATGATTGCAACAAGTGTGTAGACCACAGCAATCAAACTAATGCAGTTACACGAGCATTCATGGCACACTTTAACTGTATTGGTAAAAAGGGAAGCAACTCAAGCACACTCTTAAGCCACGTAAAGTTAGAATTGCCAGTAGATTAGTCATCGCATATAGATTGGAAACTCATATTCTCGTGACCCACTCGTCACGCCGGTACCGAGTGTTTAAAAAGTTTAATTACTAGAGCACAGGTCACCCAGGCTCTGTATTTGCTACAATAGAGGTTCTATATGGAAAATACAGGGCACATATGGGACAAAGTTCAAGTCTGGAAATTTGTGAGAAATAGGTAATAAAAATCGATGTCACTTACCATATGTGTAGTTGTGGTTTTCCTTAATACTTACAAGGAGTTTCGGAAAATAAAGTCTACTTCACCCTCCCCACTGAGAAAAATAGAAAGGTCGGAAGCTGGCCGCCAATTTAGTTCCCATCGCCCGCACTTCAGCCGACTTTTTTCACGAAAATCGAATCCAGTCGGTAAATAAACACGCCGGACTCGTGGAATAGGAAATGCTTGAAACCCTGAAGCTACTAAAGCATCTCCAGCTAGCTAAGCGAAGCCAGCAGGCTCAACATCGACTTTTCAAAATGTCTTTCTGAGGCCGAAGTCAGCACGAGAGGGATACGAAAAATAACGGTTTAACTCGGGGCGCCTGGTGACGAGTAAAATGAGTTCCCCACTCGAGGAGGGGATCCGAGAGCAAACTCGCCGATTGCAGGGTACCCTTGGAAAATATTGCTCAGAATCTATTCTTCTTCATAAGCCAATCACGAAGTGAGAAGCACTGAAACCCTCCCAGTTTTTGCGGGGTTCTCTTTCAGTTTCTTCGGTGTTCGAGTTTAGTTTTCAATTCTTTTTTCAATTTTTTTCTCTCCAATTAAATAGTGAATAATAATAATAATAATAATAATAATAATAATAATAATAATAATAATTTATTACTTATTAGGCGCAAATTAGCGAGGGAATTTGATCAAATGCGTCTTACAATAATAAGCTTTACCATTCGAAATCTTTTCAATTCTAAATTCTTTACAATTCTCAAACGAATGAATAGGTAATTGACATGTGATGGGAAGTTCATATTTGTTCGCGTGCATTGTTCTGTTTTGCTCTCTCTGTCCCTGCCTTTTTATGTAGTTTGGAATGAGGAATATTTTTGGATTGACCTCCAGGTCACGCACAGATGATTATTTAGTCCGTCTGCTTGTAAACAGTTGCTAGAGTTGTATTGAAAGGCTTTCTGTAGTGCTTTGGTTGATTATAGACTGGTAAGTATATGATTCAGTCTTACTTTACTTATCAGTATTTACATTGTATTCAAAAGGAAGAGCGGTTTCAAGCTATGCAAAGCTTTAAGGCTATGAAGGAGTTACGACAGGATAAATGAATTTGGAAAAATATAGCTTAAACTTCTCAAGTTTCTTATTTGAACTTCTTCTTCATTTTCGTCATCCTTGTTGGCTGTTTGATGATTCCCTTCCAATTGATTAACGACAAAGTTTACAACGACCCGAAAAACAACTCAATTATCGTCACGTAGCTACTTGAAGCCTTCCCATGCGCGAGCTGCTACGCAAGCTACTACTATGGCATTCTTTCGTATTAACCCCTTAGATTTTACTCGATCGACACTGAGCCGAGAGAAAATATATTAGATCAGATTGAACTACGGAGATTGAGCGTATGTGTCTTATATTCTGCTCAAAAGGTTTTCAGGCTGTCTGTCACTGTGGACGATTATTTACCTGGCAAGAATTCTGAACAAAAACGGTCGGTAAAAACACATCTGTTCAAAAGTGCTTGTGTCGATAAAGGACCGTTAAGTATGTAAAGAGCTAGTCTTACTTCATTTGCGATAACACTGGATTCAATGGAAGGGCGCTTTTAGACTACGTAAAGCTTGCAGCCTTTTAACCTTCCATACAGGAACTGCTAGGCAAGCCATTAATATGATATTTCCTGCTGACCTAAGATAAAGCTGCGCATATTGAATGTGTGCATGTCTCTACTGCAGAACGTTTTTAAAATTAACATTTCTATCGTATGTGATACTGCGGATTGTATTCAGTCTATCTGTAATAATTCCTGTAACAATTGTTGACATAGCAATAACATGCATAATGCGCATTGGCAAAAATCCATCCACTTTTCTGAACATTTGTAGGGTACCTTACTGAGGGTGTCTTTTTTGTGTGTTGTCATCAGGTTGGTATTGTCATTAAATTTATTATTAGAGTTATAGAAGCACTTAGGGACACACTAGCTACAGTCTATGTTGCTGGTCACTTGACTGTAAATCAGTGTGAAATTTGTCTGTTGATTGTGTAATGACGTCTTTGACCGGCTTTGACAGCACTTGTATTTTGGAGAGCGTTATTTCCGGGTAGGTGTCTTGTGACTAAAATGTCAGTGAACCGGGCGTGTTTGGGCTGCGTTACGTGTTGATATGTGTTTGCAGAAGAAAATGAAAATTTTACTCAATCCATAGCAATATTTGACAACATCATGATAAGATGTGAGATGGTTTTGACGGTTGAGTGACTCGTGTAGTCTCGTAGCCGCTAATTTTAAATGCCTTAAGAATAAGTTAGTTCCTGAATCAGCGTAATACAATAGATTACGGAGGGGGAGGGAGGAGGGGTCGGGCACTCGCTGACGCACATCGCACTGTATATTTATGTGCAGGCATCGTTTGCATAAGGTATTTATTTTTGCCTTCCTCTGAATGAAATCGGGTACGGTTTTGTTCACTTTCTTTAACCGGCTGCAGTCTGGTTGTAATTTTTAGCAGACACAACCTTTTGTGATTAGTTTTGTCTTGCGATAAAAAGTTTGGGTATGAAATAGGGTAGGGAAAATCACTTGATTTACTCTGACATAGGTAAGGGTTTCGAGAAAAGTACCGAACAACCCCGCCACGGGATAGTACTTAAAGAATGAATGCTATACCGAGTAATTGCATTGTGACTAAACTTGATAGACAACAAATGCAAGGAAACGATGTTATGAGCTTGTTATATTTCGATATGAATCTATATCATCTACGGACTAAGCGGGATACAGGTAGCAGAGATTTAAATACTGCGAGATTGTATAACAGTATTACCACGTGAAAATGAAAAACAAAGAAACGAAACTGTCAAGAGAATAGGCGGAGTTCCCTACTGGCTTTTAAGCCATTGTTCAGAAATGGTGTTGAACGTTGATATGATAAGCTTCTTTATATAGTAGTAGGTTCCAATTGTCATCGCGGTCTATTATGTTTGTGTTATCACGTACGGTATGATGACAATTGGAACCTACTACTATATAAAGAAGCTTATCATATCAAACGTTCAACACCATTTCTGAACAATGGCTTAAAAGCCAGTAGGGAACTCCGCCTATTCTCTTGACAGTTTCGTTTCTTTGTTTTTCATTTTCACGTGGTAATACTGTTATACAATCTCGCAGTATTTAAATCTCTGCTACCTGTATCCCGCTTAGTCCGTAGATGATATAGATTCATATCGAAATATAACAAGCTCATAACATCGTTTCCTTGCATTTGTTGTCTATCAAGTTTAGTCACAATGCAATTACTCGGTATAGCATTCATTCTTTACCTACTAAAGCTATCAGCAGGTAATGGTTTCTGGATAGTACTTAATTCTGAACAGATTACTAAAACACTCGGTTTAACTTCAAGAATCTTTGTTCTCTATCTTCGATAATACACCAAGAAAAGGACTGGCATCCCCTAGAAATTTTGAGACAGTTGTGAATATTGTTCTTTGTTTGTTGTTGTTTTCTTTTAGATACCATGACTACTAAGGAAATTGGTTTGGCTTTTTCGGGCGGTGGCATTCGGTCAGCAGCACTGTGCTCTGGAGTCCTGCGCAGACTACTTCACGAAAAAGCAAAAGTAGACTACGTAAGCTGCGTGTCAGGGGGTGGTTACACAGGCACTGCCTTTCTGGATTGGAAATACCGAAAAGAAAAGAAAGAGGATGACGTCGAAGAATGGCATAAGGAGTTCTTCGACAACATGCGACGAAAAGCAGGGTATCTGTGTGACTGGGAGAAACCACTGATAGGAATCCGAGATACGATAGTGCTGTTCCTCCTGGTTCTCATCGTCACGTTCATTTTGCCGAATGTCATATATGGGTCATATGTATTCCCTGTCGCCTTCATCATCGATTATATCTTCGGAAATTACCTTCGAGATAGGGTGGATTGTGATGACGCTACCGGGATCGGGCCGATTCATCAGAGTGAACACAACGCCACGACTCAAGAAATCCGCCAACATTGTCTTTCTCGTCAGGGAACCATGGCTTCAACCAAGGTTGTCCTATTTTCCATCCTGGGCGTGCTTTTTGTCATATTTTACATTCTGTCGCGCAGGTTGTCTGAGAAATTCTCTCAATATTTTAGTTTTCTCTCGGCAATTTGCTTTCTGTTGTTTTCGTTTACTTTCTTCCCGTTTGCAATACATAGTTTCTTTATTAAAATCCCCTTGTGGAGTCGGCTGGTTATTGTGGTGGTTGGCGTTGTCCTGTGGTTCTTTGTTCCTCTCTTGCGGAGAAAGACATCCTACGGTCTTATTATATATATTTATTCCTATATCATCTACTGGAAGGTGTACGAAGCCAAGATAATCGGCATTGTGTTTTCTGTTGAGCTATTTAATCAGCTGCTCTTTGCTTCTGGGTTTATTTTGTGGTTTGTACCTTATCTGGACGCATCACGCAAGAGACTCATTCATGTGTACAACAGGTAAGAAATTACTTATTGTTAAATGTCTTCGTATATCCACACAGGTTTACTGTGCACTGTTCAAAGTGAGACGCATTTGGCAAACATTTAGTGGCTAGTGTATTCAGACGTATCAAGAAATGGACCATTGTTGTGGGTTAAATTCGACTTCACAAGTCCAAACAAAAGCCTTTTAATGTTTGTTGCGCTAAGGGAATTGTGCCGATACTTGGCGAAGATGAATTTCAAATCATCGCAAAATTGTCGGCGTGTCAAATTAGCGGCACAAGGGGAGAGGGGTTTGGGAAGTCGCTCATTTGGGTGCTGTTTACATAGGGGTACCCAAGGGCGAAATTGCGCTTCACTATACTTGGATCAGTTGATAATACTTTAAAAGCACGCAGCACAAGGCCGCAAAACAATGAAGCTTTTATCGATGGTTTCTGTTGGTCTAGTTTTGAAACTAACTTGCCTTACTCGTAGGAAAAGAAAGAAAAGAAAAAGTTTCGTGTTTGAAAACTAGCATTTTGGACTGGAAAAATCGCTCGATTAAGCCCTTGGATTGAAAAAGGATCAATGTGGTCGTTCTAATTTAGTCTTAAAACAATGAAAGCGCGCATTCGTTGCTAGCGCGGCTCTTACCAAAGAATCGAAGCGCTAGTTTTAATACTATCACGTTCAGTACTCTGTGTCAGGCGAGGGTCACTTTTGTTGTGTTCTTATGGAAGCAAGTTCTTTTACCAAAAAGGGCATATGAGTGTCAAGGAATTGTTGTTGTGACCTGAAAAACATTCTGGGGAAGCATTCTTAAAAGCATTCTGGGGAAACATTCTGAAGGAGTATTTCATGTTGTGGGGCGGGGAATGGAAAGACGCCTAGTCTTTACTCCAACGCTGGTCCCATGTAAGCTTACTGACAAACCGGCAAAGAAAGATCTACACTTGTCCTGAATTTGGACAAGCCCCGGTCGGTAGTATTGAGAACTGATCGATGGGGTCTTGAATTGTTTTACGTACTGCACTGAGCTGAAGCTGAATTGCTGTAGCTTTTTGAAAGTACTGTCGTTCTTTTCGAAAGTAAAAAAAAAAAAAAAACAGATTAGAAAACAGGGAATTGTGACCAAGAGCTAAGCTTAACTTAAAAGTGAATACAATTTATTTATCATTCTTAGAGGACTACAGGACTGTATGGCAACTGAAAGTAAGACCATGTATGCCTTTCAAAAACATCTTACTGCAGCAGTTAGCATCGAGCGGGTGGATGTTAGAGGTTGTTGCAGTGAGACTAAATTTCGACTGTTTTACTTATTTGGGTTTCTTTTAACCCGATTGATTTGCAGGTGGAGACTTCGGAAAGCATTTTACTCAAAGGAAAGCCAGATCACAAGGGGATGGCTGAAAAGATTCCAAGAGGTCTTCTGCCCTTTGTGGACATGTCTACAGAAAGGTAGTAAACGGAAGTCTAGACAGCATACAGAGCAACGGGCAGACATCCTTGGAGATCACGATTCGCAAGCTAATGCGGACCCCTTCATCGAAGGAACTGGGCCAACAGAGAAGAGAGCCTTAAACTTGGGAGATCTAAGGGGCATGAAACCCGAGTATATTTCAAACGTGACCGTCCACAACTGGAAGGAAAACGAGAATTCGGATAGAGATTCTGATCTGCTGACAATGTCACCTACCAAAATCGAGCGTTTAGATCGCGATTCATCGTCTTTCGAGCAGTTTAAAGACAAACTGGAACCTCGATATGTAGAATTATCAGACGCCATGGCCACCTCTGCTGCGGCAATTTCCGGTTATGACCCCTCTCTCGAAATGATTCGCCTCCACACGATTCTTGGATGGGAAATGGGAATCACAATGATCAGCAACTTCAAGGCAATAAAAGCCGAGTCTTGTTTTATGAAGGTAAGTAACTTGTTCAGCCCTTGACACGCCATAATTTCACCTGATACGACATTACGTCATCGGGGAGCGGGGATGGCGAAGTGATGAGAGCGCTCGTCTCCCACCGCTGTGGCCCGTGTTCGATTCCCGGACCTGGCGTCACATATGGGTTGAGTTTGTGTAGGTTCTCGCCCTTGCTCCAGGAGCTATTCTCCGGGTTCCCCGTCTTGCCTCCCTCCACAAAAACCAACCCTTCAAATTTTAAATTGAACTGCAAACAGTATAAGACGAGCCACCTCCTGGATATGTCACTGTTAAATTCCATTCTGTTATTATTTGCATCATATAACTTGGTATGGGCATTACCTTGATATAACTTCACATGAGATTGATCTTACATGACATAAGTTGACATGAGTCTAAAAATAACTTGAGAGGGATGACATTTAGAATATGGCCCTTTTGGGGGATTCAGTCTCTTAACTCGATTCCCTCATGGCAAGGATACAATATGTTGCGCATAACACACTCCAAGTCAGAGCGGTTTCTCGAAGGAGAAATCGCAGGGCGATTAGCTAGGATTAATTATAAATTAAAGCTCCATGCATTCCTATACCGTGCTTTTTTTACAACAGGTCGTCCCACTTCTCATAAATATTCTCCGTGGTCTGCCATTAATCGCTGTTCCAGCCATTTACTATCGTGGAGACAATGGGACAAAGTCAATTAAAGCTGGAGTGATTATATTCTTCGTAATCCATCTTATTTTGGCTTTAATTGGGGCTTTCGCCGACACAGGAACTAAAAACCCAAAGTGGTGGCAGAAGATAGCTGGGTAAGGATGATGTACATTAAAGCTCGGTACAACCCAAATCTGATATTTACGTCGACATCTCTTGAAAATGATACAGACGGTCTATTGCACCAACTTCAATATTATTGATTCGGGCTCAACTTTAATTAAGCTACTGTAGATTGAAGCGTTTTTAAATCAGGAAGTATGTTGTCGTTGGTCAGTTTCACCTTAATAGCTAGGCCTAGTTAATGTACCATTTTTACTTACAGAACACTTGACAACAATAAGACCGCGTTTTTGGGTGAAACCATCTAGCCATTAGCCTGCTTGGTTTTATCCCGCGTTACTTTGCCATGATTTAGTGTTCAAAAAGGTAAAGCCTGAGTGTCAGAAGGTGTTTGTGAAGATGGCCCACGACCAGTCATATCATGATAGCATTATTTGTTATTAATTTCCGTGTAATACGGTGAAGGAAATCCAGCATATGTTGAATCACTAAACGTTTTAAAACAAAAGAATAGCGTAACTCCGTCGGATTCCAGCTGTACTGTAAAACAAAGGGTCGCCAAAACTAGCGGAGGCCATGTGCAGGTTAAAAAAAAAAGACCCTTTTGTGATTGTCGTTCCTAATAAAAATTTTCTGTTTTTCAAGGTGGTTTATCGTACATGTGTCGTTTGTGAATTTCGTGAGAGAGGCCCTTTCCATGGAGAACGTCGGCCCCGTACCACCCCCTGTGATGCTACTCAGCGATGGAGGCCACGTAGAAAATCTCGGGATTTTGCCATTGTTAAAGAAAAAACTTCAGAAGATTATTATGGTTGATGGCAGTGGTTATCCTGATGAGAAGTCGTATGGACAAGTTCTTCTGAAAGCATTGATGCTCGCTCGTACCGAGCTGAATTGTTCGTTTATTGGCGAGGGTGGTCGTGACGTCATTTCAGACCTGTTAGAGAATTTCGTGAAACCGCGAAAACCAAATGAAAGAAAACCACGACACTACAAGTTTGTATTTGTAAATTTTTTTATTTGATTTGTCATTTCCTTTGTTTTAGTACTAGACGCGTTGGCTAATGCATGAATATCGCGTTACATAGGGGGTTTACATGGGGCGTTTTCATGCAATTGTGCCCTGACTCTTCTCGTAGGAACCAACCCATTGTATACTTACCACGATAAAGAGTTCTATTCGTTAAGAATGATTTACGTCCTTGGACGATAAGTTTGCAGGAGCACTACCTGGAATTTTTTTTAGTAAAAGAGCACCGTCCAGTTTTGAAGTATTAAGGACGTTCGCGCTACTTGTTCACGCGCATCCGTATTGCGCACGAAATCCATGTCGCAAGGTCATGCCACGTCAGCCATCGAGCGCGTGCGCTGAAGAAGAAAGCAAGCAAGTAAAACGGTGGCAGCTGTTCCGTTCCCTTCGCCTGGTTTAAATGGTCGGTTACCCATACTTTTCTTTCCAGAAACAGATTTTATTTGCAATTAACTCCACATTGTTCAAAATTGAAAAAAAGAATCAACGTGGGAAGTTAAAAAAAATTTAAGATTTCTGTCCACGGGACATCGAATCCTAGTGCCATCTTGCGGCTGCCAGGCGCGTAAAACTATGGTCGCTAAATGCGAACTTGCTCTTTAAGAGCCTCACCAGTTGACTAAATTCACGTAACAGGTCCACTTAAACAATATTTGGCAGAGAACATTTCACCTCAAAGACTTAGTTGCAATAGTTTTGGGCTTACAGACATTGTGGCGTTATTTGCTAACGAAGCCCGATTTTTTCAGATTTAGGGTGTTCTTTAGGGCATGTTCTCTCCAAAATGAAGTCGGTGACCCCCCCCCCATTTTTTTACATTTCTGACATAACTAATTCATTATCTTACAGTGGTAAAAGTCTCAGAAAAAAAATCAATTTTCACGCGAACGTCCTTAATACCGTGTGGTCCCAATATCGCGCACATCCTGGCGACCACCAAATGACTGGAGATTCGAGACACCCAGGGCAAAATAACAGTGGTATAGAATGACAAGTTCGACTCCACCGTTGTTTACAATCAATGGAGGTTTTTAACTCTTCATAAAGATACAGTAAAGAGTTTGAACCCGGGAGTAACAGACAATCCTGTTGTGTCGTGTTGTCCGTCCTGGTGAGGGGTAGTGGTAGTAAGGGTAGTAGCAGTGACTGACGTTTCGACAATCTAAGCGAAAGTCATGATGAGAGTCAAGACTCTGACTTCGACTTTACTCTGAAGACTTGACTCTGATGATGACTTCCACTCAGTTGTCAAAGTGTCAGTCCCAGTCACCAACAACAGTGCTTTTCAGGACTACCTTCATCCGGACGATTACACTACTCGGTCGTCTTCATATTGAGTGAAAAAAAATGTCTTCTCTTCTCTAGATTTAGAGTTGAATACTACCAAGATGACGCTGGCAAAGTTGGAGAAGGTGAAATTCTCTTCATTAGACCAAGAGATCCTCGAAAAGGTGAAGAAAGCGAGATCAAAACCTGGGAGGAATTTGGTTTTAATCTGGAGCCACGTGACTGGGGAGATAGTCCATATCTGACAGAAGAGGACGTCGATAAGTTGACTTTCTGCTGTTGTGCGTGTTGCAACAAAAACTCCTGGCTGAGTTGCTTGTCGGTGGCGCTGTGTAACAAGTTCCCGAATACCTCCACGGCAAATCAATTCTTCACGCCATTAATGTTCTCCGCTTATCACCGTGAAGGTTTTCGAGCATGCGTCGAGGCTAACGCTGCCGAATTTCTGAAGGATGACCGTGGTGTCCTAAGACGAAACAGCAATCATGATAATATTGATGTGTGAAAGACACTTGTGTGTACAGTAGAGTATTATATTTGCACTCGGAACGAAATACCACTGGATTTTATAAACCCCATTCTGCGAGTTTTCACTCAACCAGTTTATCAAGACCTCAACATGCATTGTCACGTTATGGTTTTTTGTTGTTTGGTTTTGTTTTAATTAAGATTCGATAGCCGGTATAACGATATAGTTTGAAGCTCGTTATGGTTATTTTGTTTGAGTGTTCAACTCCATTGCACCAACGTTTCTATAAAGAAATCATGTATGCGCTCGGGGGAAGGGGGTACTCCCATATATGGGCTACACGGGTAAGTGCCGCTCAAGAGGGTATGCTTTTTGCCTCTCTGACTCTGGAACAGGGTATAATAATCACTCTTTCTCTCTGGAAGAGAGTGCATTTTTCTTAAGATTTGACTCTGGAACAGGGACGATTCTTTCCCCAGAATCCTAATTAATCGCGGCGAACGATGTATATAGCTACGACACTTCGTTCCCTTCGTTGTTTGCTTCAGTCGCACATCAATAGTCTCGAAGTCTCACATGTTTGGTCTCGATTTCGGATTTTCAAACAAGGGCCTCTGTGTCTCGGCGAGTCTCGGATTTTTTCTATTCGCCAACCCTCTTTGAGTTCTCAAGAGAAAAACCTTATTCGTGACGAACTTTGTTTTTTGGTCTTTGCCCGCGGTCAATGGTTAAAAAACAAAGAGAAAATTGAACAAGTGTTATAAAGTGTCAAACCCAACGCACTTTGTCCTATTATAAATATTACATTAATTCTTTAGTTTCCTCTTTCAGCAGTTTACGCAGTCATGCAACAAACATGATGATCACGCAACTCGAGTGCATGCCGGGCACGAGAAACTCACTGGAATAATGATTTTTTCGTATACAAATGTATCAGGTGTAACTTAATTAACAAGGAGATACCTATGAATTTTGCAAAACGCATTTAGTCATCCTGAGTGCCTAGAAACTTAGAACTTTTGTCTCGAAAAATGTGTTTACGTATAAAGCTGAAAACGAAAAGACTTAAAAACTTCCGCCTTAAGAAAAGATGCCTTACATACCTACACAGAAATGGCGGTGGACTTACAGGATTGTTTAGAAGGGTTCACGCGCCTCATTACCGAAAGTATGACATCATCGGTATAGATTCTCACAAAAGCTTCCAGTTGGTAGATATCTTGTGGTACATTGAATGCCACAGCGAAGTTCGCTCCATTGTCGTTTTGAGAGTTGCTTTGTCGTATCCAGATTAGCTTCTCTACAACTTATAACTGTATAACTTATGTTTTATAAAGCAGAGTGGTCAGGAGAATTAAAGACAGGATCACACAAGCTGAATTTATTTGATATTTTAACGTCTCCCCACTACTTCTATAGAAAATGTCTAGTGACATCAAATGACAATTTGAATTTTTATCTTAACTTAAGATTAAAAGGGTCAATAGCTGAAAGGCTTTGAGCTTAATGATACTTTAGGTCTAGATAAACATATGCAAACAGCCTTTCTTTCTTCCAAATACTAATAAGCTAATAATGCTTAAATGCCACAAAAAAAGTACAAGATGCAATTGTAAAGCGAAACCGAACTCTCCGTGTGCTCATTCCCAAATCGGTGATTATGGTTCCCCGGACGTTCTGTGTTCTCCTAGACGCCCAAGTCTTCAACATTTGCGTACAGGTGAGTGTCGTACATGTTCATGTTGATCAATCTCTGCAATAAATGAAAAAGAAACAGAAAAAAAGTCAACACTCAACTATATATCAGAGTTGAGGCACTAAATTTTGTAACTGTGTATGGAATAAAATCTACCGCAGGCAACAAATGCTTAGAGCTGCGTGTCAGGCGTTTTCATGATGGTCAAACTCTGCAGGGAAGAGAAAAGATCCGTTTTTGTTCAACAACAACCATCATAGAGCTGCATTTAATTATTTAATTGTCTGCAAAAGTACCACACAGCAGATAACAACAAGCCTTTTGGAAGTTAGCGTGAATAATTAAAGAAATCCTTTGATTGGTGGGTGTGTCTTGCGCCCCTTAAAACGTTTAAACACTTTGGTATAAGTTTGACATATTGTACAGGAACGTTGCTCTCGTCTTTTTTCTTTTTTTATTATTGATACCGGTGTGTTTTTTTTTTTTCATTTTTGACTTCTGTACTTAACTTCTGTTTCTCATGTTTAGCTACTTTTTCTCTTAAAAAACACACCTTGTGTTGGTTTTCCATTTGTTTCAGTTTGTTTCTCAAATCTCCAAATGTCGGCCTAGCATTAGGATCTTTCTGCCAGCACATCGTCATTATGTCGTACCTGTCAGGATAAACAAATTCTCTTCTCTCAATAATTATAGATAATGTATTAAACGTTTGAGAAGGTGAACGTGCTTTCATTTACTGAAGATTCATGACAATGCATAAATATCGGTGGCTAGGTATGTGATGGCCATTACACGAGACATGGTTCTTCCTGGGTCAGTTAGCTGTGATTCCATCAAGTTGTATTCTCTTCGGGTGTTGAAGTTTACCAATGTTGTTGTACTACAACTACAACTCACAATTCATCATTCACGTGGTTTGGCTTTGGCATCCTGTATCCCTGCTGAAGCAAAGTTGCAATTATTCTGCCGTCTGTCCTCGGGTATGGTGATCCGCCTGAATAATATAGAGCAGAATGGCTGTTAAATCCACTGAATTGTGACCATGACTAGAATAATTCAAACATTTTCTCGTTCCTGATCATGTTCAGTCATTGAGTCGATGATTACAATTATAAAATTCTTTTATGATCAATTAGTTTGGGCTTTGATTCATGTCACAAAGGCTCATTTTGTTCCTCAAATGATTACCCCATTAACTTTTGTCTTTTATTTTAGTTCATCACTAATTTCTGCAGTTTTCTGATATCGTGGAAAAAAACCCCGAGAAATTTATATAAAAGTTGTTTTCAAGATGGTGGATGTTCAAAAAGCACAACGTCATGTAAACGTCATATATTGTCCTTGTTGACACGCAACCCGTCTGAAACATGTTGATAAGTCAACGTTTAAGTTAGCTTTTTATTGTAATAGCTTATGTGGAGACAGTTTTAGATTTTCTCAATATTAATTAGTGTTCCAAACCCTAGTGATGGCGCAGCACTAGTATAATTAAAGTGATGTCTTGCCAGGATAAAACCTTACCTATGGTGAAAATCTCGTAAAGGAGAACTCCATAGCTCCATCTATTAAAGAAGACATTACTAGATTGAACGCCATTTATTTATTTATTTATTTATTTATTTATTTATTTATTTATTTATTTATTTATCTATTTTGCCATACAACAAATATAATGAAAAATAATAAAAAACAGAAAGAATAGATTTAACAATGGCGAGGAGACCTAAAAGAAACTATGAAGCTTATATTAATTAGGTCTCCTCAGTTATTGTTTTACAAGATGAAATCGAAAAGAAGATAAGAATATGACGACGGATACAATTACAATTAGAATTACATACAATTACAATGTCAAACGGAAGGATACGATACGGAAAAAAAACCCATAACGCCATAACCTGTACCATTTCTCTGTTCTTACTGTCTGGTGTTATCATTGTCGTTACAAGAATGGCCCACTCAGACTTGTCCACCCCACTACTGCTGGTAGGAGAGAAAACTGGGCGGGGACCTTTTGGTTTGACATAAAGTACCAATAAGAATTTTCAAATCTAGTCTGCATGCTTTAGGTGATCACTTGTGTCATCAAACTCGTTTCTATAATGTCGTTATGCAGTCTTGTTTGGTAGTAAGGAATTTCCGAACGTAGCCGATTTTTAAATTTAAGAGCTACTCGTATTCAGTATGACGCGAACCGAAGCACTTGCCTCGGTTAAAATGTCCTGGTTTTTTTTTGGCTACGTATTTAGTATATTTAGTAGCAAGCAGCCACAGCAACAACAACAACAAGTAAAATTCGATTCTAGCACATCTTTTAAAATAGTGCCTTCGTTGGAACCGATCTCGTGCTTATACTCAGATCTAAAAGATAGAGTTTTTCTCCTGTTTCTTTTTATCACATGGGGACTGCAATCATTGTTGGAGGCCTCTTTTCACCGATACTGAGACTGCTTATGACTGGTTCTGTAGCCGTTTTTCTGTGACTGGTTAGGTGTTGGGGTCACACTGACACAGGGTACACTAACAGTATGATTGCCTTGACAAAACAAAGCCAAAACTCCTCCTCTCCAAGCAATAAATCAATAAAATCTGCGAGTATACGTGAGATTCTTGAGCTTACACGTCACTTTTAGTAGTGTATCTTCCATACAACAGCGCTTCATATGCAGTCCACTTAACTGGCAGACGGCCCTACAATGGAAAAAAAAACACTGCTACACTGAAAGCCAGACTAGAATACGAAGGTTTGCGGCCTGATAGGTATACTGCAAAGCAGTCATAGCCATATGATTACCACCACTGCTGTCGCCATTGCCGTCGTTATTGTCATTAATCATCACCATTAAGTTTACATTCAAAATTGCGATTGTTAAATACCGTTGTCTTTCGTTCGTAAATGTTTTCTCGTTGCACATCCCTCGCCATTCCAAAGTCTGTCACTTTGCATCTTTCTCCTTCTCCAACCAACACATTACGAGCAGCGAGATCTCGATGGATGATCTGCGAGAGAATCGAAAGTATTTTCTCAGTGCGAGGTTCCCGAAATTTAGAAAACAGCTCGTTGTATCTCTTCCTTTCCTCTCTCGCACCCGTTACTTACAGATCTCGATGAAAGGTAATTCATTCCATCAGCGATTTGCCAAGCAAACTTCATGAGCTGCTGTGACGTCAGACTGGTTTGCGGTTTGACATCCGGGTCTTTGTAATAAGTGTCATTCAATCCTCGGCTCTTCCTCAGGTAGCCCAATAAGTCATCATACGGGACATACTCAATCAACACCAAGAGCGGCTCTAAGCAAGAAATTAAACACAAACTTAACATTTTAATCATGGCATTGGAAAGATTTTGAAATGATGTGACGAGCAAGCTATGATAACAAAAAGTATTGTTTTTCTTTTGCCAGCTCTGTTTACGGTTCGTAAGAATTATTTTGGGGGAATCGGGTGTGTTAATTCTTGTACTTTTTCATTTGGAATAAATTAACATCGATGCACAAGGCATAGTGTGTCTGGTAGAGTTGTCCTTGGGCTTTGCTTTATACCGTATGTGAATCTCTCGACACCTGAACTCGGTTCCTATTTCTGTGTTTGAACAACATATTACATGACGCCTATTAATGAACTGAATATATATCTTAATAACTCAGCCAACATCTTACCAGATTCAGTCACGCATCCCAACAGTTTGATCACGTGTGGATGAGGTTTAAGCGTCTTCATAATTTCAAGTTCTGAAAGTAGGTCTTTCCTGTCTGACTCCGGAGCACCAGCTGCAAGATTTCCAAGGAAAGATCAAACTTAATAAAATAATCATAAAGGTGTAAATTCACTAAAATTTTTAGTTTCCATGTGACGTCATGGGGCCAGGGTTGATGGCCAAGAATAATAGTCTGTCTCTCCGCTGGGAACTAAACGCTCATTTTATGCAAATTGTGCAAAAATTTGTATTGTTACATGGTTAAAGTTCAAGAATTTAAATTCACGTATATCGTTCCTGTTCGCGTTGTAGTTGGATGTTACTTTAGGTGATTACAGGTTACTTACGGCGCGCTATACTTTTTTCTCAGCGTTTTTGCATCTTTCAATTTGATTGCATGACTTTGAGATAATTATGAAAACCAAAAGTAAGATCTACAGAGAGCTCTTTGAGTTCGAAAGAAGAAAACAGTTGTACATCGAATTCCAGAGGATAAGCGGGACAATACTTGGGTAACGTGATGTTACAGCATGCTTTCCTTTTATGGAAAACTTTTTCTAACTCCTCGATTACTGCTATTGTTATTGGTATTGTTATAATAATTAGTTGGCACCTTTCAACATTTTTACAGCAACATGTGTTTTCGGGGGCTTCCCTTGGAGACCAGCGGCTGTTCCCTTAGCAACCTGACCAAAGGCACCTTTACCAATTACTTTTTCAATTATCACATTTTCCTTTGGAATCTCCCACGAGCGTGTTGATGGGTGTAGAGGAGCGTATTCGCTAATTTGCGATTTATTCGTGTTTGGATGTTCCAGCGATTCAGCTGACCGGCGCTCTTCATCTAATGCCATGTGTTGGCTTCGAGAGGAGCTTTCAGCAGCTCGTTGTCTTGGTAAAACAGTAAGACTGGATTCACGATTCTGCATTTCTATTGCAGTCTAAAGACAGTAAACGAAAAAACAAAACAACATGAAATGTCGGGGCTGCAGGTACAGGTGTACACATTTTGATCTAACTGGAAAACTTACGTTGTTTTTTCCCTTGTCGTCGACTGGATTTTGGTATTGCCTTAAACAAAAAAGGACAAAATGGTTTGAGGCTGCCCAACGAATGCTTTTCCTACTCAGGACACGTGTACTAGTGGGTACAAGTAGCGCAAGCAATAGCCATTCTGGAAACAGCCATTCATTTTAGCAAAAACGTAGGAAAAATGTTTTCATAATTTGTGGGCGTTCTTCAAAAAACAATTATTCCACTCGCGCTTTTGGATATGGGACGATTATAGCCAACTCATATCCAACGCGCGCTTGGGGAATAAGATTTAAGAATAAGAAGCACGTCAATAAAGAAGATACATATTGCTAACTAACTTACCTTTCCTTCGCTCTCGCCTCTGAAAAATGAAACAAACAATATCTGAGTAAAATCGCTTTAAATTGCAACTTTTCAAACATACATAGAAGAGCTCTGCAAATCAAATCAATCATAATCAAAACTGAGTACATTTACAGTAGCAACATAAGTACTCTTTTGAACTGTTTTGGATACCTTCCAAACTGGACGTAACAGCTACTGATTGAAAGGGAATCTATGTGTAAACTTCATTGGCGATTTACAAATATTGAAACGCTATGTAACGCCATGTAATATTACTGAGAAATCAAACACAGACCCAATGTAATTAAGTGGAAGTGTTTTGTGTTGTTATACAATGGCAGTTTTAAGTCTCAGAGAAAACCGTAAAACAGATCAGAATTTATATGATTTCATGATTGATTACCTCTCCGATGCAGCCAAATGACGTAGATGATAACAGCAATGATTATTGTAACAAGTGTGCAGACCACAGCAATCAAAATGGTCCAGTTACAGGAGCATTCGCGGCACACTTCAACTGCAATGATAGAAAAGGAAGCGCGGAGCTGGAATCTGCGATTCATCTGTCTGATTTTAATACTTGAGCAAACTGATTACGTGCATTGTTGTATTATTTTAAAGGTGATAATGTTCACTTTTCCTGGAATTAACTCAAAAGGAAGAAATATGCATTCTGTCCTTTACTGTATTGTGAATTGCGAATGGTTCACAAATCAGAAGCTGTGATGGTTACCTGAGCGGGTAGGTTCATTCCTTGTCAGAGTACTTTTACAGTCATACTCCTCTGTTGCTACTATAGCTGAGCCATTAACTTTGAAGTCTCCAAGTTTTCCACTGTCTGTAGCGCATTTTAAAACTGATATTGCTCGTTCTGTAGTGACATCTCGATTAAATGTGAGAACAAAACTGACAATGATTTCCGGTTAGGAGGTTGGGCCGTTGGCTTCAGCGTTGCTCCGCTGAAAACATGACTGCGTTGGAATGAAGGATCTCTCACCAAGCCAGTATATAACATGGCAGTGACGCAATGGCACGCGAACTCGTTTAATTAGGCTTGAAAAGCTTGTTGTTTTAGTGTGTTCCAACTTTGCATCTCGTTATGAGTGGTTTGAATAATATTACCTGTTACTTCAAGAAATACACTTGCATTGTCGTTTCCTACAGTGTTCTTTGAAAAGGAAAGGAAAGGAAAGGAATCTGTGAATAGTCACAACAGACGTGTGACTTTACAATGCTTTTTTTGTGTGGTGAGATCGGACTTGTACAGGCGCCTCTGGCTGCCGCTATCAGTCCATTATTGATCTCACCCACCCCACCCAACCCATACAGCAGATAGATCACCACACCGGGGACTACGTCCCCTACTCTTTCCGAACAATGTGTGAGTTCTTTAACGTCCCACAGATTATAGGAACAAGTGTTGTGAGACGGGACCTCCGGTTTATCGTCCTTATCCGAGAAGACTAGAAAGTCGAACCATTTGTAGATGTTATTACAAAGGCAGCACTTTCTCCTCAGTTATTTAAAGACTCTGAGTGAAGGTCCGGCCGGGGTTTGAACCCGCGACCTCCCGCACGGTAGTCCGATGCTCTACCAACTGAGCTAACCGGTCGGCATGTATACCTACCACTGTCGTGGAACTGAGCGAAACAAAGACATAAGGTACTTCCAACACCAATGATGTTCTCTGTTTTGTCACGTGTCCAAGTTATAACTGGAAAATGGTTTCCTTCTGACAGGCAGACAAGAGCTGTACATCCTCCGACTTGGGCAGAACTATTTTGATGTTTAATAATTTTTGCAAGATCTGGATGAAAGAGGGAAACGTTTATTAGAAGCATTAAAAAAATTCTTCCTTTTTTCATACTTTTTCAAAGCTGGAAATATGAATGTAACCCATTGAGAAACTTCTCCAAAGCTGTAGTTCCTTATAAAGGATTTTTCAGAAGTTCGTTCCGCTTTTTCTAAAGATTTAAATACGACCAGGTGTTTCCTTAAATGTGGGATTCTACGTTAGCAAATTAGGACGATGCTTAATATTCTACGGTTAACTTACATAAAACATTTAATTCAAGCGTATGGGTGACTGGATTCCCTGCTCCATTGTAACCTGTGCAGCGGTATGTCCCAGCATTTGCTCGGTTGTTGCCTGTAATTTTCCAAGTGGGTACCCTGTGCAGTATTGCACTGACACTTCCATTCAGAAACAATTTCACACACGTAACATTTGGGACTGGTGAACCAGAAAATTGGCAGACCAACTGGAAAGCTGACCCTTCAAATTCCGTATGGTTAGAGGTCGCTGTATTGAGTGTGGTTGGCACTGAAAGAATTAAAAATGAAAACGTAACAGCTTTCTTTTATGGGGGGGATGAACAAAATTTCTTTGAACAGATGTAACAATTTTTCTTCTTTGGTTCTATGTCTATCTGGCCTTATTCTCTTCGACGAGAAAGAAAAGAAAAGAGTTCTGCTTTCACCTACTTAGTGCCAGTTCAAAAGAGCCATTATTTTCTTCATCACTTTAACGTGTGTAAGTTTTTCTAGTACTTTTGTCTAAAAGCTCTATTAGGCCCCCTACTCTGTAGTATTAATCCCCCGCAATTAAGCCCCCGTTTGGAACTCGGCTTTCGTAAGAAGTTCCTCCTTCCTAGTACTCCCCTTTTGGGACATTCCTTTATCCGCCTTCCAGATGGTTTGTTTTTAAAGAAGTGTGCACTCAAATATATAATTATTACTACCCTTTTTAAGACTTGAAAGAAGCCCCTCCCCTCTCCAATAAAGCCCACCATTAAAAGTGAAATAAGCTTCCAGGAGGCTTAACAGAGCGAGTTCAGTAGGAGACTGGTAAACCTGCTCAGTGTATCCTTCGAATTATAACTTTACCGCTCAACAAGCAAACACAGTCGATTACTAACTAAGCGTTGTCTATCAATTTCCCAGTCTCACTAGCTGCGCGGCCCATATGACATATGTTTCTTTTATCTTTCTCTCTTTTTTTTTCTCTGTTCTGTTGCTGTGATAATTACGTTTAGGTGTTAATGAACCTCTATTCTCATTGTAGTCCCTGTATGCTTTAGATCTTTCTAATAAAATATTTGGTTAAAAGGGGAGTAACGTCAAATTCTTGCTTCACACCGGCTCTGTGCGTTGTAAACTCTTGCATAATAACTAAGGACACGTATTTAAATATAGATGTGTGCATTTCATATATAAAAAGCTTTCGGTTATTATTTCCGTATCATAAAGAAGCTACGTAAACACTTTTTCTTATTTATTAACAACTTTCTTTAAAGAGGAAGTGGACAAGTGTAACAGATTCTATTGCACTTAAAAAAATTAGGGACAATAAGGATAAGAACTTCCTCTGTGCCGATTTTCGTTTCACTGTCATTCCCCTTCCCTGTTATATTGCAGAAACAAATCTAATAAAAGCCAGTGACTAGGGCATTAGTGATGTCCATGAGTGACTTAGTTTATTAGAAAAAACTCTTTTTTTCGTACTGTATATGGTAGGTCAGAGGAACAAAAATGAAACGAAAACCAGCACGTGAGAAGTTTACATCGTCCATTTTCAAGTACAATAGTCTTTTAGTGGCAAAGTAAAGAAGGGCGTACCCTGCGAGCAGAGGTCCTTCGCTCTTCCTAGAAAAGTCGGGAAGAGGAAGAGACCTCTGCTGGCCGGCTCGACTTTTCCTGTCGAGCATGCGTGAAATGAAATGTAACCAAGCCTTTGTTAGCCTCGCTTTTTGTAACCGATCGAGGCTCTCTGAGTCACTTCGCACACTTTAATTCCCAGCTTTTCACATGAGCCTATCTGATCTGCGATTAGCGAGGTTAGCGAAGAGATTACAACTACTATTGGGTCAGTAGGGAACTGTTCCAGACCAGAGGAAGAAAGTTCTTTCACAACAACAGGGAAAAGCTGATAGATCATTGATTTGCCATGGCCGGTAAGCAAGCAAACAAATTCAAGGCCTTCAACTGGTGTTCTGTGAGCTTAACTATTCCAGTGTTCACTTTTCCCAGTGCGCTGTTCACTGCTTTGTAAAAGACTTTCTTTGAGAGAGCCACGCCAGCCGAGGCAGCCGCCATTTTGTAAATTGACTAGCGTAAACAATATACCGCGGGCATCTATTAAATCAGCAATTCCATCAAGGAGTATGCGCACTGCGCTAAAACGGTAAAAACTGGTTTTAAAGCGGACTGACTCATCCATTTCGGTGGATGAGCGGCAAATCAAAGACAGTCGAGCCGGCTAGTAGGGGTTTCTTCGTCTTCCCGACTTTTCTAGGAAGATCGAAGGAAGAAGGACCTCTGCTCGCAGGGTAAGAAGGGCGGAAAGAACACACAAACACTATCTTCACAGCATACGTAAGTTCAATCGAAAGAGCGCCGAAGGGTTTTGAGCAGACACCAAAGTAGGAAAGTGAACTGGGAATAAAGTTCCGCATGATTGTGAATCGGAGAAGGAAGCTGTGAGCTTCATCCAAAGCCGTTAACAAATGTTTTATACATATTACTTAAATTAATTGTGGTAGAAATAAAAATAAAAACTTGCTTTTCTCAGAATTGAGAAATCTCATCCAAGTTGCCGAATCCTTTGATGGTTCCTGCATCGAGTTAACAAGTAATTTGAACCTTGCTTTGAGACGGTATCCAGTTGAGCAATTATGTAAGGCCAACTGGGCGATAAGTACGCTGAATTCATCAGTTTTCTCTAAAATCCTATTGGGGGGGGGGGGGGGGAGGGAAGGAGGTACTTCCCTGTATAAGCTATATAGGTGCCGCCCCAAAGGGTCTGAAAGCGCGTACAGTCAAACCTCTATTAAGCGGTTACCCTCTAAAAACGGACACTTATCAAATTCCCAAAAAGCAGTCCCCTTATTTTCTGTAAATTTCACCTCTATTAAGCGGACGCGGTTACCATTTACAATTCCCAATTGGCTAATTTTATTGTGTTTCACCTCTATTAAGTGGTCACATAGTCAAT
>OX419344.1:6372394-6377394 GCA_948470475.1 Galaxea fascicularis | reverse complement strand
TATTAATGTATTTTGACGGGATTAATGAATTTTGGCGGGATTTGTTTCATTATCGCTGACTTATTGTTGCGTGGCTTCAGTAATCCTGAATTTGGCACGACGTCTGAATCAAAGTCGTGTTTCTGCCGTGCTACAGTTGAACCTAATTGCAATTAAGTTCGGCACGGCAGAAGCACGACGTCTGAACTGGGCCTAAGCGACCTGAAAAACCGCTCGTGAAAACACGGCCAGTATCACTTCACTATTGCACGTGTTAACATCTTATAACACCTTCGGGGATTAACATTTTACTCACGCAAAACAAAAAAATTGCAATAAATCCGCAAGAAAAAAAAAACATTTTCAAAAAATTTCCTTTTTAGAATAAAGTTAATATAATGAGCTATCTTATGGTAGCTTTTTAAAATTTTGCAAAATTCAAGACCGAAAAGCAGCACGGCGCTTGAAAATTCCTGTGACGTCAACTGTGATCGACTGTGGCATGGACGCCTCCTAACAGTGGGCAGATAAATCCAGGTCCAAAATCTTTCCCCCAAAATTTAAAGGAGGTTAGTGACACGACCAATATGAATTAGTTGCTTCTGGTGAAACAACGCAGTGGTCGTATCATTTAGGAGATCAACGATCGATGTGTGTGACAAAAACCACGACATTTCAACTCAGCTTTCTTGGTACATGCGCATTTATTTAAGAGTTTGTATTCTTGACTAGAAAGTAGATGATCCGTCGGAGTGCGCTTTAGGAATCAAGAGCTTAAGCGAGCATACGTGCAATAGAGTAGACGCACGATCAAAGACAACCTCTACTTTAGGTGGCTCACTCATTTCATGTAGTTAATCTTAAAAATAGGCTCTACTTTATGTTAGGTGGCTTACCCAATTGCATACAGTGTAAACAAGTGTATTTAATCTAACCACAATAGGCTGTACTTTAGGTGGCACACCCAAGAGTACAGTATAACCCAGTGTTTTATATATTTAATCTAACCACAATAGGCTGTACTTTAGGTGGCACACCCAAGAGTACAGTATAACCCGGTGTTTTATATATTTAATCTAACCACAATAGGCTGTACTTTAGGTGGCACACCCAAGAGTACAGCATAACCCAGTGTTTTATGTATTTAATCTAACCACAATAGGCTGTACTTTAGGTGGCACACCCAAGAGTACAGCATAACCCAGTGTTTTATGTATTTAATCTAACCACGATAGGCTGTACTTTAGGTGGCACACCCAAGAGTACAGCATAACCCAGTGTTTTATGTATTTAATCTAACCACGATAGGCTGTACTTTAGGTGGCACACCCATGAGTACAGTGTAACCCAGTGTTTTATATATTTAATCTAACCACGATAGGCTGTACTTTAGGTGGCACACCCAAGAGTACAGTATAACCCGGTGTCTTATATATTTAATCTAACCACAATAGGCTGTACTGTAGGTGGCACACCCAAGAGTACAGTGTAACCCAGTGTTTTATATATTTAATCTAACCACGATAGGCTGTACTTTAGGTGGCACACCCATGAGTACAGTATAACCCAGTGTTTTATGTAGCTAATCTAACCACGATAGGCTGTACTTTAGGTGGCACACCCAAGAGTACAGTATAACCCAGTGTTTTATGTATTTAATCTAACCACGATAGGCTGTACTTTAGGTGGCACACCCATGAGTACAGTGTAACCCAGTGTTTTATATATTTAATCTAACCACGATAGGCTGTACTTTAGGTGGCACACCCAAGAGTACAGTATAACCCGGTGTCTTATATATTTAATCTAACCACAATAGGCTGTACTTTAGGTGGCACACCCAAGAGTACAGTGTAACCCAGTGTTTTATATATTTAATCTAACCACGATAGGCTGTACTTTAGGTGGCACACCCATGAGTACAGTATAACCCAGTGTTTTATGTAGCTAATCTAACCACGATAGGCTGTACTTTAGGTGGCACACCCAAGAGTACAGTATAACCCAGTGTTTTATGTAGCTAATCTAACCACGATAGGCTGTACTTTAGGTGGCACACCCATGAGTACAGTATAACCCAGTGTTTTATGTATTTAATCTAACCACAGTAGGCTGCACTTTAGGTGGTACACCCATGAGTACAGTATAACCCAGTGTTTTTATGTCGATAATCTGACCACAATAGGCTGTACTTTGTATGAAAAGACAGCTGTCATGTAAAATTCAGGAATAACAGTAAAACAATCTTATAAACATATAATAATAAAATGATAAACCAATGGATATTTTTGTTTAATACTGATAGTAAAGCAGAGGAGTATGTGTAAATATTTGTTTGAAGCCTGTTCGAGGCATTCTGATAGTGGGGAGTGTCAAGATTATTAAAAATTGCGGCACTGGAAAATTTCCCTCTTCCCGCAAAAATAGGAAATCAAATTAACAAAAAAAAGTGTAAAAAAAAATCGTGCAGGGGACTTAACCCCCCCCCCCCCCAAAAAAAAAAAAAAGTCCTGTAGAGCCAATGGTCATAAAAAAAATCATACAAGCTGAAAATGACCCACCACCCCCTCCCCTCCCCTCCCGCCATCACTTTTCTAATAGTCCGTTCCTTAAAGGGTGTGTTGTGATTATATCCAAGACGAGAAAATTACGAAGTCGCACAATAAATTTAACCAAAATCAATAAGGCATATCAGAAAATTGGAAATTTGTCCGAAAAAAAAAAGACACGTTTAAGACTTCCGAAAATAAATGAGCTATTAGAAACAAAAGGTGATTTGATCGCCTTCTGTGAGATGAAATCAAGTCTAGTCAGTTATCTACGGGTCAGTTTTGAGTAAGTGAGCTGTGTCTTGCGATAAAGGTTTTTAATTTCAAGGATGTAAAAATTTAAAAAAAAATTCCATGAAGGAAATGCGGAAAAGATCAAAACTGAGGAAACAAAGAAAGAAGTCGATTTTGTTTTGGTGCTTAATACATTCTTGTGGGCCACAAACGTACAAACGTTTCAACAAAATAAAGTCTGTAAAACAGAAGCTGCGAGAACCATTTAATTGAGCTGACTGTTCTGCATTTCTAAGCGAAGAAATTAAAGATACTCTTAAGCCTATGCTGCCAACGACTCAGACGGGGGTGACAACTCTAACAAACGCTGTTTGAGTAGTATGATGTCGAACTCAGAGCCGTCCCGAAAATTTCGCAAGTCCTTTCGAGACTTTTCCGAAAAATTTTAACCGCCCGATAATAATGGCAATCGAGGAAGTATTCGAGTATTTATTTTATCAGTGTACATTTTCTGTAGGACATTTCTTGGATAAAGTAATTGAAATGAAATTCGTGTCCATTGTCCCGAGTTTTTACTGCAATGTCCCGGAATTATCTCTTATTCCACCAAAGCATTCATTAGTCTCCCGATTCTCGGCAAAATCTCCAGATTCCCGAACTAATTTTGCTTTTCTCCCGAAACAGGCATTGTCAGAGTTATCGATCACCTTGCGAGACTCATATCTAATCGCCGAGTTCATCGGAAATATTAGACAAAGGCCTTTCATTGTACAGGAAACTAATTACTCGTTTTAAAAAAGTTGATGACACACGTAAGCCGGAGTTGGCCTGCTCTTCATTTTATATTGTGACACTTTTCTGACCTAAGAGTGTCAACCGCAACACCTCGTTGGGATCAAACGCGTCAGCCCCCATAGCGTCTAGTCCGGGCCATATAAATTCCTTGTACTAAAAGTACAAGGAATTGTATGGAGCTCTCCGGGGTACTTACAGTGGAAGCCGTGTGTGTCTTCTCATGCACAAAATGTGAGTTAAATGAAGACTGATCTTCGCAGTTGATGTAATTGCGTCAAGAAGACTGAAAAAAATTCAGGACTTCAACGGGGTTTGAACCCGTGAACTCGCGATACCGGTTCGATGCTCTAACCAACTAAGCTATGAAGCCACTGACGTTGGCAGCAGGTCAATTGTAGGTTCATATGTCCCGTGAAAGAGATGAATGTGGATGATATATGTGAAATAAATCATATATGAACTGCAGATATTTTTCTCAATAACTCTCGAGCGATTTAAGATTTTATTTTCATTTTTTCGGAATAAGTCAGCTTTAACAATGACCTTTGTTTTGGCCGAAAAAAAACTTTGCTCAAAACTAGCCCTGGGAACGTTTGAAGTACCCTTAATAGAGGTTTGACTATCTGAAATCGATCGGGTATGGTTTTCAAGCGAACCACGAGAGCGTATTAAAGTATTCTTGTCGTTCTAACTCTACATGAATAATAATTAGGGACAGAATTTGGAAAAGCGGGCGGCGCAACCCCATCAAGAATTCCGAGAAGTAACCGGCCCCCGAACCTATAACACACATATCGACTGATGAGGCCCTGATACGCGGTCTGGTTGGACATTATTAACTACAACCAACTAAGTTTATATATGGTGGTGCATCATTGCTTCCTTTTTTACTGATTTCAGTCAGTTGAGTTCAAGTGCTTCAGTCGACTGAGATATGTGGTTTCTCTCTACTGTTTCATTATTTCAATAACCAGATTGCGGTTTTCGTTACTTACCTGGAAAGGACAAAATAATTACAAAGCATACAAGTAGGACGCCAGTCATTGTCAATACGTCTTGAAGCGATTGTTGCGGATATCATTCGCTTTATGAATTGTGTCAGCACGGGGCTGATATTTATCCGGCTAACCATTGTGTTTCGCAAGGGATGAAGAAGAGCGGCTGTCAGTAATCCGCATGAGGGGGTAAATTAAACAAATGGCCATTAATTAGCGGTAGCTATTGTCGCGGGTCATGGGTTCGACTCCACCTATCCTATCGAAAGAACTAGGAACTCTTTTCTAGTCCAAGTCTGCGCCAGGTGTGCCTTTGTTGATTAAATTACGTTTCATTCATAAACCTTAGAGTATGGACGTTTGTAATAAGGATCTGTAGTTTAAAGGCCTAAGCTCCTACGGGGCTGCCGCAGCTCGGCAGTGTTAGGTCATTTATACCTGTACCCGA
>OX419344.1:6339894-6367394 GCA_948470475.1 Galaxea fascicularis | reverse complement strand
GGATGGTGTTCACCTAAATGATCATGGGAATTATGCCCTTTATCGCAGTTATCGCGGAGCCATCTTGCTGGCGTTACAGCACATTTAATTTTGTTGTGCAATTGCTTCAAACATGTCTAATCTATCAGGCATTTACGTTTGCGCTTTCAATGAGCGCTTTAGTAATACAGTTTAATTTTCCAGGACCGATTTTTCTTATCTCCGGCAATCAAGCATGTTCTTTGCGGCATCTCGATTATGGGTTTGCCAAACATGTTGCCGATTTGCGGAAGGTTATGCGGTTCCTTTGGTACTGTCATTTCATTCCTGCGTTCGTGAATGTCCTGTGGATTTTTCCTGACCATCCATCTGTGGCCTCAGTTGTTTTCCTCTAAGCTTTTGGATTGACAGGGAGTGGTGATACACTTGATTCAAAAGAATTTATGTTTTATCCGTGTAGCTTTAATCCTTCTGGGGAATGTTGACCCGTGGGAAACGCCGTGCGGTGCCAGGCACCACGACTCAGAAATCAACCTTAAAAGGGGCACGCGCTAAGCGCTCGGGTCCGCCCACCTCCAAGCGTGCTAGAACAGTTCAGAACAACACTGGCCGGTTTCATCCAAGCCAACTCGAGCGGCAACCTTTCGCGACTCAAGCCCCTGTGCCTGTGACATCTCAAGCCTCCTCCGTGTTTTCAGCGGCCGTCATTCCTGCCTTGACGAAGGCTGTTTCTAATGCAGTGATCCAGGGTCTGACTGAAGCTGGGTTTATTAGCAATACGAGTGTCCCTAGTGGAGAGGGAGCAGCAACGCCGATTCCTATTGCGTCTGTCCAGGAGTCAGTCGCTGATGTAGTAGAAGATTTAACTGGTGAGGGCCATGATAATGTCAACTCTACCTCCCTTAACACTCTGTGCAGTCTGGATACAAATAACCGGCCACACCAAGTTCATAAATTAATTTCAGTTCCACTAGCGAGTCGTGTTTCGGAAAAACTTCAAGCAAAAATTTGGCTAATGAATACGTAGAGCTCGGTAGTCTTTGCGTGTCTATTCCTAGCGACCCAAAATACAATTTCACCGTTAACACCTCGGCCAAATCCCATCAGCCGGTGGTTAGTCTTGAGCCTACCTAGACCTCTAAGCGTATCAATTCTATAGATCAATGGACCTCGGCCTTTCAAATTTTCGTGGCTGTTTATACTGTTCGTTTTCCCGATCAGGCGCCAGCTCTAATGAAATACAGTGCCACTGTGCGTGATTTAGCTGCAAAAAATGCACACTGGAAATACTATGACGAAAACTTTCGTTTTTTACGGCAGAAATCTCTTTTTCCCTGGGATGAAATCCATTGGGAATTGTGGTTGCAGGCGCACCACATGAACCGGAATTCATTTCAGCCCTCGTCGCAAGTTTCAAGTGCCAAGCAAATTAAACCGCCCTTTCCGAGGGGCTTCTGCTGGAAGTTCCACCAAAGGGATCAGTGTTTCGGGTGTAATTTCAAACACGAATGTTTTAAATGCGGAGCTTCTCACCCGGCATTTCGATGTCGGTCTTCCAGCAAAACTTCAGCAGCTACTTCCCGCACAGTCTCAGCCAACACCTCTGCCAACACCAATTCGAGTAAATAAATTACGTGCCTATTTAGAGGGTTATCCTATTACTTCAAAAGACTATCTGATTAATGGTTTTTCAACTGGCTTTTCACTTGATTACGTTGGACCACGTACAGCGTCCAAATGTAGTAATCTGTTGTCCGCACTTCAAAAGCCAGACGCCGTAGATGACAAACTTGCTAAGGAACTTAAGTTAGGCAGAATTGTGGGGCCATTTCTCACTCCGCCTTTACCTTCGCTACACGTTTCACCTTTGGGTTTAATCCCCAAGAAAACACCTGGGGAATACCGCTTAATTCACCATTTGTCTTTCCCTTTTGGCCATCCTGTTAACTCTCACATTCCTGAAACAGCAACTTGTGTTCATTATGCACCCATTGACGAGGCGATAAGGTTAATTAGGCGCACAGGCATGGGCTGTGCGCTCGCGAAAACAGATGTGAAAAACGCGTTTAGATTAATCCCAGTTAACCCAAACGATTACGATCTTCTGGGTATGTTTTGGAAAGATCAATTTTATTATGATAGATGCTTACCAATGGGATGTGCCTGCTCATGTAAAATTTTTGAAACATTCAGCTCTGCCCTTGAGTGGATTCAAGTTAGGCGTACAAGGTATTTTGCATATCTTAGACGATTTCCTTATCATCGAGCGCGATAATTCTTTATGTTCCACTAGCCTTTCAAAGTTCCTTAAGACTTAAGTGATGAGCTAGGAGTTCCCATGGCCCCGGAAAAAGCCGTGGGTCCGAGTACGGTTTTATGTTTAGCTGGTATTGAACTTGATACCTCTGCATTTGAAGCTCGTCTTCCATACGACAAATTGGAGAAATGCAGGTTCATGCTTCGCGAATTTTTGAAGCGTAAGAAGGTTTCTCTGAAAGAAATGCAATCCCTTATAGGGCTATTGAATTTCACATGCTCAGTAGTTTGCCCCGGCAGAACGTTTCTACGACGTATGATCAACGTCACTGTCGGAGTGCGTCGCCCGATCCACTTAATTCGTTTGAAACGGGACGTGAAAGAAGACCTTAAAATGTGGCTCCAGTTTCTCGACCACTTTAATGGAAAATCATTCTTTTTGGATTTCATCTGGCTCTCTTCAAGGGCATTAAATTTATACACGGATTCTTCCGGTTCACTGGGTTATGGTGCCATTTTTGGACATAAGTGGTTTTACGGTGAATGGAGACTAGACTAGATCGTGGACATCAAAAAATATTATAGTCCTTGAAATGTTTCCCATTGTCCTTAGTGTCGCCATTTGGGCAGACAGGTTAGCAAATAGATGTGTACTGTATCATTCCGACAATATGGCACTGTCGGAGGTCATCAATAAGAAAACAACAAAGGACAAAGCGCTGTTGATTCTAGTGCGCGCCTTTGTTCTGTCTTGCTTACGGCATAATATTCTTTTCAAGGCAGTTCATCTGCCGGGAGTTTACAATAATAAAGCTGACGCCTTGTCGCGGTTGCAGGTAGACAAATTCAAGTTCCTCGACAAGGATGCGGATATCGAACCGACAGCGGTACCTCAACATCTGTTACCAGTGAACTGGGCGATATAACCAAAAAGCTTCTGAAAGCCAGTATAACCGGCGCCTCGGCTAAAGTCTACCAGCGGCCCTGGGCCTTGTTTACTGCTTGGGCTACGCAATATGTAGGTACGTCGGATATCTCACTACCGATTCAACCAGCGTTTTTGGCTCTATTTATCTCGCAGCTATATTCTCGCAATTATGCCTCGTCGTCCGTGACCACTTATGTCTCCGCTATCGGTTACGTTCACAGGCTAGCCGGGGTGAACGACCCCACTCAAACAACCATAATTAATCAGCTGCTTAAGGGTTATCGGAAATTATCTCCAGTAAGAGATATACGATTACCGATCACTTTGCCCCTCTTACGTCAATTAATACAATCCTTTCAGTACACTGCTGTGTCAGCTTACCAGAAATGTTTGATGTCTGCCATGTGCTCTTTAGCTTTTTATGCATTTCTTAGGGTAGGAGAAATATCCACCACAACAGGCCCAAGTAATAATCTCATCCACATAACGCAGCTAGATCGTTTAGTAGACAAGCAGGGCAACGTTAAGGCCCTACAACTTTCTCTTTGTCAATATAAGCATAGCGTTCCCGGGCCACCTTTTGTTGTTTATACTTATCCCGAGGGCATATGTTGTCCCGTACAGTACATTTTAAGCTACGTCTCATTGAGAGGGCTTTCCCCGGGCCCCTTGTTCTGCTGGCCCAATGGGAAGGCTATTTCTAGAACATTTTTTATTGCGCAGCTTAATGCAGCTCTCAAGTTTAACAACCTTGATTCATCCGTATATAAAGGTCATAGTTTTCGCATTGGTGCGGCTAGCTGGGCGGCTGCCAAAGGATTCTCTGACTCCCAGATTCGCTTGTTAGGCCGCTGGAAATCTAATGCCTTTCTTAGATACATTAGAACGCCTTGTCTCGCCACCACTGCTTCTTAAGTCTCAGGTTATCAAGGGGATAATACAAGCAGGCGCTGTGTTTTCTCTTCTCTACCCTGCCAACAGTCTTCGGGTGGGGCGGGCCGCTGTAGCAGCGTCCTGTGGCCTTTTTTCGTGGCCCTTACCTTTGCTAGAGCTAAAAAATGAATACATTCTTAAATGATTTTCCAGATGAGTTTGTAATCGAGTATTAATTTGTAATTTATTAATTAAAGAACGGCCATTGTTCATGGCCAAATTATTATCCCATCCGGTTGCTGTCTTTATTATCTGCGCTCTATCAAACATAGCTCGACTGTTGGCTTGTATCTTACTGGGAGTAGCTGGGAATTAATATTATTGAAATCAATTCATGAGGGGTGACATAAAGATCCATTTTTAGTCAACGTTAACCATCATAGAGCTGCATTTAATTCTTTAATTGCCGGTCTGCACTGATAAGTACCGTACGGCAGATAATCAGTAAGATAAATCCTGTGATTGGTGGGTGTGTCTTGTACCCCTTAAAACGTTTAAACACTTTGATATAAGCATGGTATTTTGAGCGAGGACGTTCCTCTTATTTTTATCCTTTTATTTTTTGAAGAGAAGGATACCGGTGTCTTTTACATTTTTGTCACCTGTACTTAACTTCTCATGTTTAGATACACTTTCACTAAAAGGCACACCTTGTGTTGGTTTTCCATTTGTTTCACTTTGTTTCTCAAATCTTCAAATGTCGGTCTAGCATTGGGGTCTTCCTGCCAGCACATCGTCAGGAGACCTGTCAGGAGAAAAAAATGTTTCTCTGTCAATAATTATGCATAATGTATTAAGCTTTTGATAACGTCAAAGTGCTTCCAATTACTGAAATTCATGACAATGTATAAATATCGGTGGTTAGCTGCATGATGGCTACTACACGCGATATGTTTCTTCCTGGGGGAGGTTAACGGTGATTCCATCAAGGTCTATTCTCTTCGGGTTTTGAATTTTGCAAATTTTGTTGTACTACAATTACAACTCACAATTCATTATTCACGTGTTTTGGTTTTGGCATCCTGTATCCCTGCTGAGGCAAACTTGCAATTTTTCTGCCATCCATCCTCGGATATAGTGATCCGCCTGAATAATATAGAGCACAATGACTGCTAAATCCACTGAATTTTGACCATGGCTAGAATCATTCAAACATTATTTTTTTCCTGATCATGATAGTCATTGAGTCAATGATTACAATGATAAAATTATTCTATGAACGATTAGTTTGCGGTTTGATTCAGGTCACAGAGGCTCCTCTCAGTCTTGTCCCTCAAATGATTACCCTAATATATCTATAAAGATGTTCTCAAGATGGCAGATGTTCAGAAAGTATAACGTCATGCCAACGTCATACATCCTCCGTGTTGACATGCAACCAGTACCTAGTCTGAAACATATTAATAGGTGAACGTTTAAGTTAGACATTTATTGTAAGGGCACTCTTGGATTTTCTTAATAATATTGTTCTAGACCCTGCGGTGAGGGCACTCTGTATAATTAAAGCGAAGTCTTGCCAAGATAAGACCTTACCTATGGTGAAAATCTCGTAAAGGAGAACTCCATAGCTCCATCTATTAAAGAAGACATATTATATTGGATGCTATAACCTGTACCATTTTTTTTGTTCTTACTGTTTCGTTTTATCATTTTCGTTACAAGAATGGCCCACTCAGACTCGTCTACCCCACTAATGGTAAGCAGGGAAGACTTGGTTGGGACTTTTTGGTTTGAGATTAAGTACCAGTAAGAATTTTCAATTCTACTCCGCATGCTTTAGGTAATCACTTGTGTCATCAAACTTGTTTCTACTATGTCCTTATGCATCCTGGTTAGTAGTAAAGACAGTTGGAATTTTCGGAAGGTGGCCGATTTTGAAGTTTGAGAGTCCTACCCACACTCGACTACTCGATTTTGTGCTTATACTCAATTGAAAAGGATAGGGTTTTTCTCCTGTTTCTTTTTATCACATGGAGACTGCGATCATATTGCCGGAGGCCACTTCTCAGTGATACCGAGACTGAACTGGTTCTCTGGCTGATTTTCTTTAGATGGTAAGGTGTTGGGGTCACACTGACACAGGGTACATCAACAGTATGATGGGCTTGACAAAACAAAGACAAGTCTCCTCTTCAAGCAAAAAGTCAATAAAATAAAGGTTTTTTTTCCGCGAGTATAGGTGAGATTCTTGAGCTTACACGTCACTTTTAGTGGTGTATGTTCCATACAACAGCGCTTCATATGCAGTCCACTTAACTGGCAGACGGCCCTACCATGAAAAAAAGGATTATTATCACAGTAAAAACTGAAATTGAAACGGTGCTGCACAGAGAGCCAGACTAGAATACGGAGGTTTGCCTTATAGCTATACTGCAAGGCAATAACTGTCATTATTATCACAACATACCCAATTAATTACCATTACCATCTCCATCGCCGTTGCAAATTTCTTTTTTATTTATTAATCATCACCTTTATTTTTCCATGCAATATTGCGATTGTTAAATACCTTTGTCTTTTTTTCGTAAATGTTTTCCTGTTGCACATCCCTCGCCATTCCAAAGTCCGTGACTTTGCATCTTTCTCCCTCTCCAACCAACACATTACGAGCAGCAAGATCGCGATGGATGATCTGTGAGAGGATGGAATGCATTTTCTCAGCAGGAGGCTCCCGAAAAGAAGGAAAAAAATCTGCTATACTTCCTCCCTCCCTCGCTGTCACCCGTTACTAACAGATCTCGATGAAAGGTAATTCATTCCATCAGCGATTTGCCAAGCAAACTTCATAAGCTGCTGTGACGTCAGACTGGTTTGTGGTTTAACATCCGGGTCTTTGTAATAAGTGTCATTCAATCCACGGCTCTTCCTCAGGTAACCCAATAAGTCACCATACGGGACATACTCAATCAACACCAACAACGGCTCTAAGCAAGAACAACAAACAGCTATTTGAAAACTTTTAGATGTGACAAAGGCGTGAAAACAAAAAAGTGTTAGTTTTACTTTTTTCTGCGCTCTGTACGGTTCAAAATTATAACGATCCAAGCGCAACTGGATAGGTTAATTCTTGTATGTTTTTCATGGGAGACACTCGACTTTTTAACTAATTTAACTCTTTCAAACAACTAAAACACTTTTCTTGAATGTAAGCTTTTTAGACGCAGAAGTGGCTGGTAGAAATTTCGGATCTTTTCTTTATACTTATGTGAATCTCAACACCTGAACTCAGTCCCTATCTCTGTACCCGGACATCAAACGATATGGCGCCTATTAATGTACCTAATTAATGCCCCGTTCACACTAAAGCTTAAACATGTTTAAAAGCTGTTTAGTTAAACACGGTTTAAAATTGTTTTCTTTATAAAAGCTGCTTACTTATTTTTTTTTACTTCAAATTCATCACAAATTAAAGAAAATGTGTAAGTTCATCTAAATCCTACATAAAAGCCTGAGTTCCAGTTTTTCTTTAACAGTTTTCATTTTTGTAAACCTGGTTTAATTAAACATGTTTAGTTGGTGTGAATGGGGTATAAGACTTAACATTTCAGCCAACGCCTTACCAGATTCAGTGACGCATCCCAATAACTTGATGATGTGTGGATGAGGCTTTAGTGTCTTCATAACTTCAAGTTCTGATAACAAGTCTCTCCTGTCTGACTCGGGAGCATCAGCTGCAAGAATTGCGAGGAAAGATCAAACGAACTAAAATTATTAAGAAATATCACTGAAATATAAATATTTCTTTTCTACTTGTGTTGTACTTGTGCATTCTTAAGTTTATTAAAGGCTACTTTCGGTGCAATGGGTGTATTTCATGTAACGTATTTTGCATTCGTAATCCATATTGTTTGACAAATGAAACAAGCAATGCATAAGACATCGGAAAAAATGCTGGCCTGAGAGATTTAGAAAAAAAGGTTCGTTGCATTGTGCTTCCCTCCCCTCTCTCTCACTCGTTACTTACAGATCTCGATGAAAGGTAATTCATTCCATCAGCAATCTGCCAAGCAAACTTCATAAGCTGCTGTGACGTCAGACTGGTTTGTGGTTTAACATCCGGGTCTTTGTAATAAGTGTCATTCAATCCACGGCTCTTCCTCAGGTAACCCAATAAGTCACCATACGGGACATACTCAATCAACACCAACAATGGCTCTAAGCAAGAACAACAAACAGCTATTTGTAAACCTTTTCACGTCATGTGACAAAGGCGTGAAAACAAAAAAGTGTCAGTTTTACTTTTTTTCTGTTCTCTGTACGGTTCAAAATTATAACGATACTGTACTTATGTAAATCTCAAACACTTCACAAGTCAGTCCCTATCTCTGTATCCGGACATCAAACGATATGGCGCCTTCTAATGTACCTAAATCTTAGACTTAACATCTCAGCCAACGCCTTACCAGATTCAGTAACGCATCCCAATAGCTTGATGACGTGTGGATGAGGCTTTAGTGTCTTCATAACTTGAAGTTCTGATAACAAGTCTCTCCTGTCTGACTCGGGAGCATCAGCTGCAAGAATTGCGAGGAAAGATCAAACGAACTAAAATTATTAAGAAATATCATCACTGAAATATAATTATTTCTCTTTTACTTGTGCTGTTCGTGGTGCATTCTTAAGTTTACCACAGGCTACTTTCGGTGAGGTGTTTGAATTTTGCATTTGTAATCCATGTTGTTTGCACAATTGGCAGATAATTATGGAAATCAAATTAAAAATTGACAAATGAAACAAGGAATGCATGAGAAATCGGAAAAAAAATGCTGGCCGGAGAAATGAAGAACTTTTCTCAAGTTGAAGTGATAATGAAGAAAAAAGATATATATCAAATTCGAGAAATACTTGGCTCAGGTACGTGATTTCCCAATATACATTACTCTTAGCCAAGAAAACAGGTATTTAAACTAGAGCTCAAGGTGTTTGTGGACTGTTCAGTTTCATATGTGTCCACATCACCTTCGTCATCACCATCGTCATTGTCATCGTCATTGTCATCACCATCATCATCATTAACAACAACATTTGTTACCTCTCAGCATTTTCACAGCCACTTGTGTTTTCGGAGACCCTTCTCGGAGTCCAACAGCTGTTCCCTTAGCAACCTGACCAAAGGCACCTTTACCAATTGTCACGTTTTCACTTGGAATCTCCCACGAGCGTGTTGATGGATGTAGAGGTGCGTATTGGCTAACTTGTGGGTTATTTTTAGGTGGGTATTCTTGCGAATCATGAGATCGGCCCGCTTCATTTAATGCCATGTACTGGCTTCGAGAGGGACTTTCAGACGTTTGTTGTCTTGCTTCCTTACCATGTGGCTCAAAATCCAACATTTCTACTGCAGTCTAAGGGAAAAAACAAAACACAAAAACACCACGGAGGTTTGAGTTTACATCTGCGTCTATCCACCCACAAGCAAGTGTCTCATGTGCACAAATACATCGGATTCGAGAACTTACATTGTTTTTTCCCTTTTCGTCGACTGGATCTTGATATTTCCTTAAATTAAAGAAAAAAATAAGGCTTCGAAACAAATTTATTCCCCATCTTGGCAACAGATCACGTATAATAGCAAAGAAATTAAAAACAAAGATCTGCAATCAAAGGGAATTTTTTGCGTAAAGTTTTTCCGGCTTAATTGAGAAATACGAAGCACCATTGAACTTTAAAATGTTATCAGTAACGAGACCTTTTGAAGTCAAAGAAAGCAAAAGCGGATTTCTCAGTGGAAAGAGATTTTTCAACCTTCCAGCGGTTAGGTGTTAATATTAAGTATCATTTTTATCCACACTGTCGCCCTTTTCTTCACGTCGTGATTGCTTCCAAAATATATATTTGTTTTTTCTGGTATAATCTCTTTTCCCTCTTTCCCTCCCTCCCCAGATTTAATCAGGAAGGGCGAGGTACATGTAATGCGGCTATTTGAATATGAACATACATCTTAACTGATTAACTACAGTTTAAAATGATTTCATTGCGCATGCCCGCCTTATCCTAACAAGGACGGCAAAAAGCGGTCACTCAGTGCAGCCATTAGTTATAAGGCGACAAAGCTGAGTTCACCGGTATTCTTTACGTGAGGTTACAAATCTAACAAACGTTGTTTGAGCAACACTTTGTGTAACTTCGAGTCCTCCCGGAAATTTGGAAGATGGTCTCGACTTGACATTCTTGTAAAAATGCCAAACTTCCCTTCTTTTTTCCTTTAATATCTAAGATTTATGGCATACTTTCCAGAAAAAATCCTGACCCTCCCGATTCCGTGCAAAATCTCATGATTCCCGGAAGAATTGTGTTTTTCTCCCGAAATAGGCCTTCTTATGGTTGTCACTTCCCCACCCCCGTATTCTTTTGAATAAGACGGAAACAAATCCACAAAAAGGATTTATATTGCCTTTACCTTTCTATCCTTCCGGCGTCTGGAAACAATACAAAAGATTATCTGAGTACAGTCGCTTTTAAATTGCATTCAGTTGGAATTGTACGTAAAAAAGAGTTCTCAGTGAGATCTGCTACAGTTTGGTCTCTAAAAGTCCATCAATAGTAGCAACACAAGACTAACCAAAACATCTGAAAAGCAACAGGCGAGTTATAAATTTAAGGCTACACTATAGCGGATAGCTCTTGGGCCGGCACGGAAACGATATCGGATAGGGCTTTTGTTCACACATAAAACGCTTATTTCGGGGCGATTTCTGTAACGGAGCGAAGCCGTGCGTCGCGTCTATCTTTAAAGTGAATCATCTCGACTTGTTCCAGTTCCGGGTCGTTTCTGTTCATACCAGGCCGTAGTATTTTTCATGTCGACATGATAAACTATCCGGTATAGTGTAGACATAGCCTAAGATAAATTTAAATTTATCTTTAGTTGAAACTACGGAATGCAAAACTGAGTTTTTAATATATACCTACTATTCTAGCGAAAGCACGTCAAGAGTGTCATGACAATGTGTTTTTATAAAGAAACGTTTTATAGAAGACATCCAGGTTTGATATATGTTTGGTAAATGTACTTTAAAACCAGCGAGTCATTTCCTACAAAGTAAACTGAAACCAAAGGAAGTTTTCTTTTTGAGAGAGAAATAAGCAGCAGAAAACATAATTTATGAAGCATTGTTGATTACCTTTTCTGTGCAGCCAAATGACGTAGATAATAAGAGCGATGATGATTGTAACAAGCATGCAGACCACAGCAATAAAAAAAGTGCAGTTACACGAGCATTCACGGCACACTTCAGCTGCAATGGTAAAAAAAAAGAAAGCAAATCAAGTGCACTCTAAAGCCACGTGAAGTTAGAATTGCCGGATCAATTTTACTATAGGTGGTGTCGGTCTATAGTCGGCCGAGAGTCGGTCGACATGTCGACCAGCACGTAAATTTTTATCGGCCGACAGCCGACGACATACCGAGCGACTATCGAGCGACTATCGAGCGACTATCGAGCGACTATCGAGCGACTATCGGCCGACATATCGACCGATATGTCGGTCGCCATGTCGGCCGACACTACCCATAGTAAAATTGATCCGAATTGCCAGTAGATTAAGGACGGCTCTAGTCACCGTATGTAAACAGAATAAATTGAATTGACGCTGCACGTCATTTTGGTATTTGAGTTCTAGTTTCTCAGAGGGTGACCGAAAACCTGGTCCGGGATCAGCTGTTATAGATTAAATTCAACCAAAGCTACATCACTGGAAAAAAAATGTTTGGAAGTTGGGCCTTACTTCTGTCACAAAGTACACGACACTGAGATTTTTTGCAAAAGGACGTTCGGTAAATTTTAATTCGATTCACAAAAAAAAAGGTATTCAGATCAAATAAAATCCTCAATGAATATTGAAAGTACGAAATTTTAGCATGTTTCGCAGGGAAATAGAGGCCATCATGAAAGACTGGTGTGAACCGCGCATTTGGTCCAAAACGTCGAGGTTTGAGAGTATAACTTACAGCAAACTTACAGTCAACAAGGCTTCTCTCAACTTTCTTTATATTGCCACCTGATGATTTTTTTAAGAGTTGTTCAGCAAGCACAAAATCAGAAACTAAAAAATCTTCGCATTTTTATAGTTTACTAAAAACCAACAACAGAACGTAACCGGAAATGTACCTGGCGAAGTAACTGCAGTAGTTTTGGATGTAGGTGAGGCGGTTGCTCTTATAACAGAGGGAATTCCAACTATAGATGAAGCGTTAACGCTCAGTTCTCCAAGCCTTCCATCTTGTATAGCACTTTGAATAGTGGAAATAACAAAGTCTTCTGCAACAGGCACACCAAATGTCAAACCCAAATCCACGATTACACTTCCATGCCTGTAACGTACAGCCAATTTAAAATAACCATGACGCCAAAAATAATTATGGGCAAAAATGAAGTTACAACCAATACTTTAACTCTATGAAACGCTTTTGTGGGACATCATACTGTGAGACCTGCGAATTTTATGCTTTCAGTCCACAATAAAATAGCATAGAGATGACACATGCTGGTATTCAGTTCTTCTGTGATAATTAGAGAAGTCCACATGTATTATGCCAGGAATGCAAGGGCCATCACAGCCGTTTGTAGGAAATTGGTCCGTTCGTATGCTTTTCATAAATAGCAAGTATATTTCTTAAAATATCCACTCAAGTCATCTTCAGTTGACAAATTAATTACAGACCTCAACATTTCATTACCTGCAATTTAATACTTTTGCACTACTGTAGCCATTTCTGTTCGCAAAGACCTTGTCCATCTAAAAAACGAATAACGATGTTACAAAATAATAAGCTGAAGTAGATTTGAAGAAACTTACAGTCAAAATACTCAGCGTGTTCCGCCTATTACTCGAGAATACTTTACAGACTGTATTATTCGTTTCAAACTTTCACATTTAATTTGAATACTGTCATCATGTTTTGGTTGAAGACTTCATGCGGTGTTCACGTGCCATTGTGGTTATATTTGAACTATCGATTGTTGGAAGGTTTTGGTTGAAGACTCGATGCGGCATTCACGTGCCAACTCGGACTACGGTTGGATGATTATACAATATTCAAATTAAATTTGAAAGTTTGAAACGAATAATACAGTCTGTTTGCGATTAATCAAAATTATTATATGGCTAGTGTTTGTATACGATATAACGCGCGCTCTGATTGGCTAAGCGAAGCGAAGCGCAAGGGCATTATTCTCCCGTAATGCCCACGGGCCGATTACGGATGATGCAAATTAGGAACAAAAACAACATCATCATCCAAAGGCCACATTTGTTTTATTTACATTGAAAATTGGTGCCTCAAGAGCAAAAAAAAACTGAAAACACGACCAGGAAAACTGTTGGTGAAACGTTTGACCTGAGTTTGGAAAAATTAATGAATAGATTACCGTAAAGCGACGACTTGGACTTGAACTATTTTTTCCCCTTAGAACCGTTGTGTTAGCCATATAATAAACAACTTAATAACCTCGACAGTTCGGTCGTTACGGGAAAATCTCAAACCTCGGCCTAGCTGTATTGACCTCGCTATCGCTCGGTCAATACGGCAAGGCCTCAGTTTGAGATTTTCCCGTAACGACCTCACTCTCGGTTATTAAGTACTTAGTATTCTCGAGTAATAGGCGGAACGCGCTGAGTACAGTATTTTGACTTTATTTCAAGTACTGTACCTCTACCTAAAAACTAAAATGGCATAGTCAGTGTCACTCTTCAGGTTGATACATAGAAATACAATGTACTCAGCGTAGTCAAGCAAAGGTGAAAGACACTGATAAAAAATGTTCATCTTTATCACAATGACAAAGTTACCTCATCTATTATTTGTTTCCTCCACGAAGTTCCTTCTGTACATTTTTCATTTGTGATGATGGTTACTGAGATGTAAATATCTTTGCCGCCAATGACTGCAAAAAAAGAGCACTATTAATAGTTCTGTGACATGAGCTGTGAGATGACTTTACATGAACGTATACAACTTCAAATGAGCAAATGCACAAATTCCCTTGGCTTGCTAATTTCTAACACCAAAAGAATAACCAGCTTATTCCTCAAAGGAGAAGCAAACACTGGGCTGAATTTGGATATTTTTTTCAGTTGCAATTCACTCTAATCCCTGTCTAACATAGCCAAAAAGGCTTGTTATAGCTTGAAAGTTTTCTTCATTTCCCATCTCTCGTAGTTTTTCAATTTAATATATATTAGAAACTCATAACGGCACTAGCTTGAACCCATCCAGCTTACCAAGAGTAGTAGTTTCCCAATCCTGACCCCTTTCATTTGTCACAGTGCAAGTGTAGTTGGCCCTCGGTGTCTCCACATTTGAAATATTTAGGAAACTGCTGTCACACACACTTTCCTGGGGATTGCATGGAACCCACGAAATTGTAGGCAGTGGATATGCCTCTACTCGGCAATGAAGGTAAGCATTTCCTCCTCTTGTAACATATTGCTTTTCGTCAAGTGTAATCCCTAGGGAAACTGAGGTAAAATGACTGATGATTCAGTGAGAAATATTATGAAGTACGGGAAAGTCTTTTCCCTAAGAAAATTCAAATTCTGGATGTCGCGCTGATTCGATAACACACAACGGGCTCTTACGTCACACTAACGGAAATGAAGAGTCAAAGTCCACAAATGCGTCCGCGTATACCAGAGCCTTGCCTGCCAGCTTATTTCTAAACAGTTCGATAAAACTGATGCACAGGTAGATGGACGCAGAGCTTGTTAGTCTGATTGACTGAATCAGAAAACAGCAAGTAGAAAGACTCAATGCCAGCCTCCAGTGAAGGTAGTTCTGTAACTGTTGTGTTCAGCTGAACATTTTTGATCTGAGACCATTTATTTTGATTTTCTTGAGCAAATAACAAAGTCACGGTATTAAAATTGACACGTCAGCTCACTTTGCTCTATTGCTTATGAATATTCCAAGAAAACTTAACTTCATGAGACCAAATATTCGTTACCAGGGTTTTGGTTTTCAAATAGTGACTTCATCGATAAGAGCACGGTTTGGGCTTTGTTCCATCGGTGTTACCGTGTTTTGCTGCCCTTTTGACGCTTGGCCGTCTGAATAACTCCAGTCGGAGATGGTTGCCGATGGGTTGTCGATACTTATTTGACTAAAAGCAGTTGAAACTTCCAATGCGTTTTCCCAACTGAAACAACCACAAATGCCTTTTGCAACAGGGTAAACAGTTTGTAATTGTATAAACAGTTTAATAACAATAATCTTCCTCGCGCGCGTTTTGCGGACCAAGCCTTCGCGAGTGTTTTCCGTCCAAAGTACGCGAAAACCCCTTTTACAGAGCATGAGCACTGTAGCAGCGCAAGTGCCATATTTTGTGCGCAGATTTTCACAACTAATTACGCAATTAACCATTGGAAAGTACTGCCGCTATTTGAGAAATTATATTTTAGAAGAGCGTGTCGTGCTGTGAGGGGGCTGAAGGCTCAAATGAAGGACTCTGTGTCAGGCTTTCTTTCGCCCCGTTTTTTCCCTTCTGCAACCCCTTACCCCGCCAAAAATGTCTTATAGTCGGGCTATAAAATGATTACATCCTTACATTTGACAATCACTGTCACTGTACGACTAACTGGACTTCTTTCTCCATTGTCAGCTGTACAGCGGTATGTTCCAGCGTCACCACTACCATTAATGTTTGGAAAGTTCCAAGTGGGTCCCCTGTGCAATACTTCACTGTCACTTCCATCTTTAAACACTCTTGTCCACGTGATGTTTGGAGCTGGTTTACCAGATGCAAAACAGAACAGCTGCAGATTCGTGCCTTCATTCACAATTTGATCCTGGATGTGATTTGTGAACTTGGGTGGAGCTGAAAAAAATTAATAGCTGGCTTTGATTTGCCATAACAATCTCACAGCTAATGTACCAGCTTTTCTGCAATGCAAAGCCATCAGAAGTACTTACAGAAGTACAGACGTTTCAATTGTCTTTCACGATGTTTGACGTATTGTACACGATACCATGAAAAAACGTCTATCACCGCAGCTGTCTGTTAATAACTAATGGCCTTCTCAGTCATGAACATTAGCATTTTGATTGCAACAGTATTAAACTGGTAGCTTACAAACTTCTAATGGTGTCTGCTACGCCAACATCTCGCAGATGCCACTCAGGACGTATACAGTCTACTTGATGACGTACATACGAAATAAACTGTCACATTGTGTCTATTTACAAGTTGTGTACAGCCGCCTCCGGCCAACCAGGGAAAAATTGAAAAGGGCGTTCCCTTCCTGACTTTTTTCCTGAAGGGATAGGGTAGCTGTACACAGGCTAACTTTTTCTAGCTTGAAGAACGCTATAATCATAGGAAGTGACCTATAAGCCCTACAGCATTCCTCTGTCTTGCTGTTTTACACCATAAACACCCGTCTCGAAAACAGCCCAGCCATATCCTACGGATGCAGCCTGAACGTATTTCATTCACTTCCAAGTTAAACTAATCACAAACTGTTGACAGAACCATTCTAATGTAAACATTTCTTTCACCTCTAGACTGGTGTTGGAAGATCTCAGCTATATAATCATGCATGTTTTTTTTCTTTATGTTTTGAATGTTAGTGACGTCTTGTTAACCATCTCATGTGGAGAAAACTTCTGACCCACAGTGCGCTTAGCGCTGGCAAATTTTTGAAACCTAAGCTTTAATTACCTAATATTAAGTATTGTGCAGTATAAATTGCAACAGAACATGAGCACTGTAACAGCGCAAGTACCATATTTTGTGTGCACATTTTCGCGACAAATGACGCAAATAACCGCATTTTCAGATGCTATTCCATTCCTTTGAAAAGTACTGCCGTTCTTTGAGACACCACAACAGATGTGACACATGGTTGACCAGAAATTATTTTGACTGGGTAGTGCTTTTTTTATGGAAGAGCGTGTCGTTCTGTGAGGGGACCGAAGGCTCAAATGAAGGACTCTGTGTCAGGCTTTCTTTTGCCCTGTTTATCCCCCTCTGCAACCTCTTACCCCGCCAAAAAAGGTCTTATACTCAGGCTATAAAATGATTACATCCTTACATTTGACAATCACGTGCACTGTCACTGTATGACTAACTAGACTTCCTGCTCCATTGTCAGCTGTACAGCAGTATGTTCCAGCATTGCTACTATTAATGTTTGGGAAGGTCCAAGTGGTTCCCCTGTGCAATACGGCACTGTTACTCTCATCTTTAAACACTCTTGTCCACGTGATGTTTGGAGTTGGTTTACCAGAAGCTTCACAGAACAGCTGCAGATTCGTGCCTCCATTCACAGTTTGGTTCTGGATACGATTTGTGAACTTAGGTGGAACTGCATGAAAATAAATAAATAAATAAGTAAATAACAGCTAGCTTTATTTTCCATAACAATCTCACAGCTAATGTATTAGTCCTTTCTACAATGCAAAGCCATCAGCGGATCTTACAGATGTACATACGTCTCAAGTGTATCACGATGTACGACGTACTGTACACGCGTACAGTACCATCAAATAACGTCTATCACTGCAGCTGTCTGTTGTTAACTAACGGCCTTCTCTTGAACATTCAAAATAGCATTTTGATTGCAATCGATTAAACTAATAGCTTACAAACTTCTAAGGATGTCAGTGCTACGCCAACATACTCGCCGATACCAGCGGTCATGTTGTATTATAGCTTACTGATGTATTCAACCTACTTGATAATGTACATATAAGCAGACCGTATATTTTCTTCTTTGTGTACAGCCGCCTCTGGCTGATCCATGGAAAAATTGAAATGGGCCTCCCCTTCCTGATTTTTTTTCCGGAGGGATGAGGTAGCTCTGCATAGGCTAAAACTTTCTAGCTTGCAGAAGACTATAATCAGCAGTTAACTATAAGCCCTGCAGCATTCCTCTCTCTTGCTATTTTACACCGTAAGCCCCCGTCTCGAAAACAGCCTTATCATATCCCACAGATGCAGTCTAGGCGTACTTCCATTTAAGTTACACTGATCACAAAACTTTTGCCATAACCTTTCTATTGTATCGTGAGCTCCCTCCAGAAACTTACATCAACATTTCCACAATGACGGTTAATTCTGTGGTTATTTTGTAGGGGTAAAGTTGCAATGATGGCGGTTACTTATTTATTTATTATTACTATTTTATTCCCTTTTTTTGCACTTTTTTGCACTTACTCTATAATGTCATCTCACGGTATTCTACAAGCGAAGTATTATACCTCTATTACTTTTCCACTTGCTATGTTTATTCTTTAATGGCTACTTTTCAATTATTTTCTTCATACTTTGTTCAAATTTGACAGGCCGTAATGTAAACCTATTCTCTCCTGTCGCTTCCCGCCTCGACTAGCCAATGCTATTTCCGGGAAGCGACCATTTTGTATTTTTCTTTTGTCAAATAGTAAATAAAGTTGAAGTTGAAAAGTTGAAGTTTAAGTATCACCGTTTGTTTCACTCCTAGACTGGTGTTGGAAAACCTGAGCCATATAAGTAATAGTAATTGGACCGAGTGGAGTACAATTCAGGGAGTAATCGGGCGAGTAATTTCAAAATTGGAAGAGCGCGCAGCGTGAGTCCGATTTGAAATTACGAGCACGATTACCCCCTGAATTGTACGACACGAGGTCCAATTACTAATTAATCGTATCTATAACAAATTTCGAGGTTAAGAAGATTTTGAAACCTCCTTTGGGTGAAAAAGTCAGTGGTATGTTCCAGCAGTCTTACAAACAGTAGTAAAACATTATGAAGGAAGCCATTTAAGTGCACGTAATTGACGCATGAATGGCGTGGGTGTCCAATTACAGGTATCCAATTACAAAAAGTTGTAATTGGATACCTGTAATTGGACACCCACGTGATCGCTCGCCAATTACGCGACAAATAGGCGCGCGTAGAACCAATCAGAATTGAGAATTTTGTTATAGATACGATTACTATGTTTATAACACAACTAACGCAAAGCGCGCGCTCTGATTGGCTAATTCAGCATCTACTATTTGCCCATGGGTGTATGCTGCTGACGTGAGACGTACTCAATAACTAAAGCAAAGCGCTTGTACGCGTCAGACTTTCCTTTCAAAAACTTTTACAAACTCGCTTAATATGCAGAAACAATACGAAAAAATGTTTGGGAAACGAGTAATGACATGTAATCGTTGTCGGTAAGAGTACAGACCACGATAAACCACATTTCGCTTTGTTTCTTACCACAATATCAACGTCAAAGAAAATGTTTTTTTTCAGAGCGCGAGCTGAAAAGGCATTGCGTGACACATTGACGCGAGCAGCGTGGTATGGACTCTAAAAGACTTCTGTTGTTTCAATGTCTCAATGTTATGTTATAAAACAAATGGTAAACGCCATAGCGTGTACTATTGAGTTATGGATGCATTTGGGAGGTTTGCTAAGCACTCAAGAAGCTAGAGTCGCACTCGGCTATCGCCTGAAGTCTGGTTAACCATCTGATGGAGGAAACGTCTTAGCCACCGTCAATGCACTTAGGACTAGCGAGCTATTGATACCTTAATTGTCTTAAAAAGTACTGTTTATTGTAATTGTTACATGAACTTCTGATAGTGGCAAAATCTCTCACACGTCTTTCTGGGCATCAGTACTGTTCATAGCACTGTTCTGGTACCACTATTTACGTTTTCATATCATTTTGAACCTGTTCTGTTTTTTACACACGTCCAGTTATAACCAAAACAATGAAACAACAGTGCAAATTTATACCATGAACTGCATTTACAGTTAAAAGTAGCTAGATCGCAAACATGTGGTGATTTGTAAATAAACTTACGATTTACAATTAACTCCACCTCACTTTGAAAGCCTCCACCACCACTGGTAATAAGACGAAATTCATAATCTCCTTGATTTGATAATTGCACTCCATGAAGTGTGATCTCTGCTCGGGTGGCTGATATGGCTGCACTGAGTCGTGGCTGAAAATTGCCCAGCACTGTTGTGCTTCCACTAGCATGCTGTACAATTGCCACACTCCCGCCACCAGTAACATTGTTAAACCTGGCTACTAAAATTGCGTTACCAAGAGTGTAGCTCCAGTCACAAGTAATGTTCTGTCCTTCCAGCACAATCCACGGGTTTGGAGGTCTGGATCGAGGGTTTGCACCTGCACTTTCAAAGAGAAAAAAATTAGACTTTCAAATGAGACAATCTCTATTTGGAAATTAAATGGGTAAAATGTACTTGCACAATAAGCGTTTATGAGGGCTGAAATATTAAAGAAAAATATTACACTTTTATTCGGTGATAAGAATCCTCCTACTGGAGTCAAACCTCCCGATTGTGTATCTCTTTCGCGCCGATTAATGAAATTTGTTTAACTTGGGAAATGGTAACAAACTGTCCAGGAACTAAATTTCACGTTGTTGTTTTGCAGATTACGGCAATGAAATATGTACAATAGTGTAAAACGCAGGTGCAGAGCGAGTGTTTTTGCTCATTAAGCCTATTGTTTTGTGGCATTCTTGTTGCAGTTGCCGTCCTATTTGCTAAAACTCCCTAATAACGGCGGTGCCGACGGTTGATAATCAAGGTTTTGCAAATACCTGGACTAAGAGCTATATACTAGAATTAAGTTTTAGGGAAGTCCAACTCCTCAAGTAGGAGTGGAGAAAAGTCCATTAACAGACCTTTCTGGAAAGCAACATTAAACCCTAGCCATGCATACTGCAAACTCTGTACGTATGTAATAATGATTAGGAATGACGTAACCAAACCGGTCGTACGCAGACACCTAAAATATAACTAGTTGACAAAATTAAAGCGATTACACTATTGACAGGGACCTTCTGAAGGAGATGTGTTCATTGATATGAAACATGACGCACAGGTGTCGGATTAAACGTGAATGTACAGAACCCGCGCTGGGTACACGCACAAGCAAGATACCCCTATCATTTGAATTCAATTTCGAGTTTTACCGTTTTTTAATCATCAGTAGCTAGTCCGTTAAGTTCTCTACAATAGATAGAGAGAACATCAATAGGTCCAGTTGAATTAAAGCCTTGTAGCCGACTGATAAAATCATATATTTATCAAATAAACTTCAGTTAATCAACAACTCTTGTTTCTATTCTGAGCTATGAGCTTTACGCATGACCTCATGTGCAAACTGTGGAAACCATCCAATCGGAACATGGTTCTTCGATACTTTGATGCATGCTTGCTAACCTGATTGCTGTCTTGGTGCTCTCAGTAATATTCTTCGTTCCCCTCCACCCACCCAAAGCTCCTGCTCACTCATTGTTCTCAACAACATTAATATTACAATTTGCCTAGGTACATCATTAATGCAACAATTGCGCTTTAGATCAGTCAAGTCTTTCTTTGAGCATTATTTGTCCATAGTTGACCACAGTTAGATTTGTTTGCATAAATTACTTTAGTTTTAAAAATTGCTTTTAATTAATGAACATTTTAATTTCTTTATATATAAATATATATTTTAAAAGAAAGAAAAAAGAAAGAAAGAAAGGGGGTTCCTGATCTTCGTCAGGTTTAGTATTGTTAGTCTCTCTGGACGTATTTCACAAAGTATTGAGAAACCTTTATGATTATTTATAAAATATTCAGAAATAACTAGGATTCTTTACGTATATTGATTATTCCAATAGACATTTGACAATTAATCACTTCTCAAGTTCTCAAGTTGTTCTATCGATTTCTAGGGTTCCAGTTCTGTACTTTTTGTGTTTAGGTACGTCTAATAAACATGGGAATGGAAATGCAGTGCCCTTCTCGTCACACACTCGCCCCCACAGACACGATTTCCGGAGGCCAACTCCCTTCGTCTCTATCCCCTGGAGCTAGGTTAGTGGAGGCCCACTCCCTCCAGTCAGAGAGGAGACCCAACTCCCTCCTCTCTACCCAGCCCAGGAATGCTTACAGTGGCCCTGAGAGAAGGCCCACTCCCTTCGCCTCATCCACTGTGTGCATCCCCTTGGGCTGTAGGTTTTGTTGTTCTTCACGCTCCAGGGGTTCATGGGGCTGAAACATTCCCCATTTTCAGCCACATAGAGTTGTGGTTGGCCTTACTTAAGCAAGGGTGAGTTGATTAATGATTTATAAAGGGATTCTGGAAGTGAAATAGCAACGAAAACTGGTCAACCTGTAGTTTTTTGATGAGGGAAAGGGAGACCTTACAATCACAGTCGGCATGCGTTTCGAACAGTTTGTTGCCGTAGCAACATCAACTGCCATTTTGCTTGGAGAGTGAAATTTGCAATGAAAGCGTTTTGACAGACATAGAGTTCTTTGTTGGCATTTTCGTTATCTTCATTCCACTCAAAATTACGTTTGGGTTGTCTTAATGACAATTCTTATTTTGAGAAGCTCAACCAATTGCTTATTTGGTTTCGTAACTAATCAACCGGAAACCAAAGAGCTGCAGCTTTCGTGAATGCTGATTACAAATTTTTACTTAGATCATCTAGATCTTCACTTTATAAACTGAAAACTGAGAAATCTGAGCCAAGTTGCCAGGTCCCAGCAAGGCTCTTGTCTGCTGTTAAAAATGAGTTGAAATTTGTTTTTGAGTTTGTGTTAGGTGAGATCGCATCCAAAGCTATCAAGCAACGACAAAATACTGACACCAAGTGGATCGCATGTCATTCATCCTTTTCTATGTATATATGTTTTCGACCGACGAGGCCGTTGTTAGCTAAACGTAACCAGGTTTATAGCGATGTATCATTGCTCCTTTAATTTTGGACCGATTAAAGTGAGCTGAGCTTTAGATATCTGATACCGTTTCATTGTCTGGATTGTAGGATTGCCGAACTTTGTCTTCACTTACCTGAAGAGGAGAAATAAATCACGAAGTATACAAGTAGGACACCAACCGTTTGTCAATTCTTGAGGCGATTTTCAGTTGTTGATCAGTTAATCGTCAGTGATTAATTGTGTCAGCACCGAGCTGATAATTTATTCAGTTGCCGCCGTCTGCATTTGCTGAAGTGAAGCGAAGCGCACTGACCTTTTCGATCACAAACAGTATCCGCATGAGAGGGGTGAAGTGAAGGAAGAAGATAAATGGTCTTCATCGCCGGTAACTGTCTACATGTTTTCATATTCACATAACGTGATTTTGCACAATTTTGCAACAGTTCCAAAACAACGAAATAGTTTTGGTCGAGGGTTAATCGTTCTTTTCTCTTTAAATCCTTTTACTTCCTTGTGTATCGACTCACAAATATAGGTTTTGGTCCGTTGCCACCCTCCCCTCCTCCATCCTCCAATTGCCTTTAAAGCGTCATATTGAAAATAAAAAATATACACCGCCTCAAAGTAACACCGGGCTTTTGAAAGGACTTTAAACCTGTTTCATATGATTGTCTTTCAAACTGAAACTGAGATCACCAGAGGCACGCTCCAAAGGTTTCTAGACACGAATACATCTGATAGGATCAGACGGAAAACCAAAAACCACGCGAGATTTCAAGAGGGGTGGGTAAGGGTTAGGGGTGGGGAAGGTTGGGGATTTTTTTGTTCATGATTGATTTACTTGTTTTCTCTCTGAGGGAACGGCATTGGATTAAAATGGTAACTTTAAAAGTGTATTTGGAGGGACGAACAGACAGCACAAAGGTATGCTGGATCCTGATGGATCTTATTGGCAAATTTAATAGCAAACTGAACGTAGAAGCAAAAAGCTGTAGAGGCTAAGGCCACTATATTGCACCTCCCCTGAACACTGTTTAAGACTATATTCTTCGAAGTTTTACTGCCAGGGCTTGCGAATCATAGGAAAATCAGTACAGTTACCCTTAACCACAGTCAAAAGTAAAAATACAAGAGAGTTCGATTAAGGTAAGGTTTATAGTTCAAGAGGTTAAATATTTAGTTTGTTGTGATTCTTCAAGCAGGTTTACTCCACTCTTTTATGATTCGCTGAGCAAATTTAAGTCCACGTCCTCTTACAGTGAAGTGCATGAGGAGACTGGTAGGCGCTGTTTATCTTTGTTTTCTTTTGAATTCGTGATTGGATTGGATTGGATTGGATTGTTTATTATTTTCACTATTTACAAATCATTATTTCGACATTGAAGTACATTACAAGGAAGAGACATAAGCAAACTAAATTACACAAGTAGTGAAAAGCAAAATGCACGCAGTGACGTCTAAAGTAGTTAAAGCTTTCGAGTTGGTCACTGCCACCGGCAATTAATTGGCATGGACATGTATATATACTACAGGCATTTACAAGAACAAAGTTTAGAAAGTTAAGTACAAATAGGTGTATGATACATATGTTACATCATAACAAAATACATAAATAATAGTATTTAATAATAAAAACAAAAACAGGCTGTGGGCAGACTATACTTAAGAGACAGATTGAGTATTTAAAAGATACATTTTGTATTGTTTATAGTAACGGTTATGAGAAAATGTAATTTCTGACGATTGAGGGACGAATTAGTCGGAAATTATTATTCTAACGGCACGGTGGAGAGACTCGCGGAGCTTCACGGGATGCTTAGGCACTATTTAGGTTTTTGGCGGGAGATTTAAGTCATTCTAGGTGGATCAGTCGGAGTGTTCGCCCACTTTATTTTTTTAGGATTATGTTTCGTTTTGATCAACTTGTGTAAATTAATTGTAGAGCGCCCTTTCCTCGGGGTGCCACATCTAAAGGATGGTTTTTAGTGGTTTTTCGTATCTGGCGTAGCACAGGTTTTAATTCTTGGAACCATTAGTTAAACTCGCTCGGGGAACAAAAGAATAAATAATAGTTATTAGGATACATTGAATCTGCTGGCTATTTGACGTTTTTATCCTTAATAAACTATTCACATTGAATGTCTCGTGTGAGTGTATTCAGAATTCTTTTTTTAATTTTAAGGGGATAGATTCCCAAATTTTTGATGTCACAAAAGAAAAAGTAGTAGCACCATAATTGTTACTTATGCTTGGTTTATGAATATTAAAATTAGTGGCAAATCTGGTATTATGGCTATTGACCTCAGAATCTAGTGTAAGAGATCCAGAAAATATTCCTGGGATGTTTGTGGGGTCATTTTTAATTTTATGTATAAAAACAGCTAATTTAAATTTGTAAATGTTTTCGAGTGTGAGGATTTGCAAAAGATTGAAAAAGGACATAGCACTATCCCTGCTGTGAGCAGGTATTATAAAATCAGCTAACGGACTAACTAAACGCTTTTACCTTTGAGGCCCGGCTTTTACGTCGAACTTTTTATGTGCCGAATCTAATGCAAATGAGTTAGAACAAAGGATTGTCCTAATTAGCATTCGATTCGGCACATGAGAAGTTCGACCTTTGAACCGAGCTTGAGTTCTCAAGGAAATCTTTAATTCGTGAGAAATGTCTTTTTTGGACTTTGTCCGTGGTCAATGGTCACTTTTTACTAGGATCTTAATGGGATAAAAAAACAAAGAGAAAATTAAACAAGTGTTGTCTAAAGTGTCAAACCCAACGCACTTTATCCTGTTATAAGTATTACATTAATACTTTGGTTTCCTTTCTCACCACTTCTCAGCAGTAATGCAACAAACATGATGATCACGCAACTCGAATGCATGCCGGGGACAAGAAACTCACTGGAATAATAATGATTTTTCCGTGCACAAATGTATCGAGTGTACCTTAATTAACAAGGAGATAACAATGAATTTTGGGAGACATATTTACTCATCCTGAGTACTCAAGCAACTTATAAATTTTGTTCCGAAAAAATTGTTTGGGTATAAAGCTGAAAAGAAAAAGGAATATTTGGCCCCGAAAAAGATTAAAAACTTCCGCTCTCGCTACTAAGGAAAGATGCCTTGCATACCTATACAAAAACGGCGGTGGACTTATAGAATTGTTTAGAAAGGTTCTATAAAATTATCTAAGGCGTCTCACTAACGAAAGTATGACATTATCGGTATATCAGCTTCTCTGGCGGCTCACAAAAGCTTCCAATTGGTAGATAATTTGTGGCAGACTAATGTCATAGCGAAACTCGCTATTGTCATTTTGAAAGTTGCTTTGGCTTATCCAGATCAGCCAGTATAATTGACTTATGTGATATTTTGGGACATTTATTTGATCTCCTTTTGGATATCTGAATCAAACTTCCGTGATGAATTTTTATAAATAGTCGAAATTTATGGAGAATTATTTCGAAAAATGTTTTCTTTTTAACTCGGACCCATTCCACCAAGAGGTCCAAGAGGCGTTGTCCATGTACTCAAATAGAAATTGCAATATATGATATGTAAGGCCTGGTTCACACTAGCGACACAACGACATAACGACATAGTCATAATGACATAAAGAAAAGATCAGTTTTATCCTTACGTCGATATGTTCATGTTATTATGTTCCTACTATGTCGTTATGATGTGTTGTTCACACTAGAGACATAAAACATCAACATGAGGAACTTTTTCGTTTGCGTGACCTTCCCGTTATGTCGTTATGTCGCAAGTGTGAACCAGGCTTAACGGTATGATATACAACGGTAGACTTCAATAGTTAATTGATACTTGATTATGACCCCTACAATATAATGATGAAGTAAAATTAATAGCTGAAGAGAAAGAGATCAGTACTCATTGGTATACAATCTTTGCAGAGAAGTGGAATGAAAGGTGAAAATGAATCAGCTTCCACCTTTAAGAATTTGAAAGTGATCCTTAGCTGAAATAGTGCGAAGTAAAACCTGCTTTTTCCCTTAAAGATTAATATACGTGCACTTCTCAGGTCGGAAGAAATTTGGTTTCATCTTTTCGTTTTAGTTCTCGATAACGTCCAACTTGGCTTTACGATTTAGCTGCATATATTATCTCACACGCATATGCAAATCCCGTTACGTACATAGAGGGGGGAAAGAGGGAACCAGTAAGGCCCGATCAGGATCAAGTCTTACAGAAATCGAATTAACTCCACAAGTAGGAGGAGTTGATCCTGCAAGTCACAAAATTTATATAATAATTGGAAGTGGTTTGTTTGTTTACGCGCCGAGGGAACCTTATTAATCAGTTAACCCTTTAAACCCAAGAGTGATCAGCATCAAATTTCTCCTTGTAATATCAAGGCTTTATAAAAAAGAGTGGTCAGGAGAATAAGGAAAGGATCACACTACTTCTGTAGGAAATGTGTAGGGGCAACAAATGAGAATTTGAATTTTCATCTTATGATTAAAAGGGTTAAACTTTGGAGTGAGAGGAAATGTTGATAGCAGAAAGGCTTTGAGCTTGATGATGCTTTAGGTCTAGATAAACATATGCAAACAGCCTTTCTTTCTTCCAAATACTAATAACCTAAGATGCAATTGTAGAGCGAAACCGAGCTCTCCGTGTGCTCATTCCCAAATCGATGATTATGGTTCCCCGGACGTTCTTTGTTCTTCTAGACGCCCAAGTCTTCAACGTTTGCGTACAGGTGA
>OX419344.1:6322394-6324894 GCA_948470475.1 Galaxea fascicularis | reverse complement strand
CAAGCACGTACCATTGTGTTTAATTTGTAATAAAATACAGACCAACATTGTCAAGTTAGTCTTCAATACGCTCAAGCTGCCGATGAAAAGCTGAATACGATGAAAGCAGCGATGATGCTGATGTAGAAGCCAGTGACGAAAGTGGAAGCTACTTTCAAGGAGAAATCGGGAGATCCACAACCTTTCTGCTAGGCGCAAGGTCACGCTTTGGAAGAACCATACGATTCAATAATCGCCTTATACAGCGGAAATGTTTTTCAGCTTCGTCCTGTCTGAAAATGTTGTAATATAACTTTAATACAATATGAATCTTTCAAAATACTCTAGAGATCAAAGAAACTGAACGCCGAAGTTTATTGATGTAACAATACTTGTTACTAAGAGGACGCTCCACACTCTGGAAATGTTGTTTTATCGCTTGGCACTGAGCTTTTGGGCCAACTTCTCAGTAATGTTCATGGAACTTCATACAAACGACCTCTCCGGGTAAGTACAAGAAAACTGATTTACGGGTATCAACAGTATCGACGCGTAGGCCTGCATTGACAAGAGTACACTTTGTTGTGTTTATTTTGTAGAAAAATGTTTAGGTATAAAAGTGTTATGTCAAGTGTAGACCAGGTGGTGTACGCACTACGATCGCGTTACATGCTGGTCGTTCGGATAAACTTTTGTCATTTGCTTCTTGACGCGGTCGAGTGAACATCGCTGAATGTATAATGGGATTCACGGTCTCCTGCCTTTTCTTTGTAAATTTGTCAAAAACATGAATCTCCGTGAGCTGGCGGGTCAAACAGCAGCTATTGATGCATCATTCTGCGGTCTCTGACCCAAATGTTATCAATCATGCCGAATAAAGAATGTCGGCTCTACAAAATAAACAAAAAACGCGCAAAAGATTTTTGCCGTTTGTTACAGAATACTGCCCATCGATGCCCATCTCAAACATATTCTTATGAACAAAAGGCATCTTATACAATACCAGCCCTTACTAAGACAAATATTCAAAAACCCTCCCCTTATTTCATATAGAAAAGGGAGGTCTTTGAAAGATGTACTCGTCAGAGCAAAGCTCTGAGGTCTTTGAATTTCCTATCCTGACCAATAGGAGTCGTGTTTGGCCTGTCTACACCTCGAAACACCTGAGTGTAGACGTTAAAATCATGTAGCTAAAAATAATTGTTGCGATGACAGTGTTTCGTCGACTTTTCTTGCGGTGATGCGGTGTTCGTTAATTTTTTTTTGCGGTGTTGCGGTGTTTAGCCCTCCCCCCCCCCCCCCATGCCCCCCTCCGTTAAGTATGTAAAGAGTTAGTGTTACTTTATTTACAATAATACTGGATTCAATGGAAGGGCGCTTTTAGACTACGTAAAGCTTGCAGCCTTTAAATAACCTTCCATACAGGAACTGCTAGGCAAGCCATTAATGTGATATTTCATGCTGACCTAAGATAAAGCTGCGTATATTGAATGTATGCATGTCTCTCTGTCTCTACTACAGAACGTTTTTAAAATTAACATTTCTATCGTATGTGATACTGCGGGTTGTATTCAGCCTATCTGTAATATTCCTGTGACAATTATTACTCGGGCTTCCTGTGGAAGGGCCGAGTCTAAATCTGTCATCCGTTTTTCTTTTCTATTTCTTTTTTCGTTGTTCTCCACAAACCTCATATCCGGTGTATTTGCGCAGGCGCTAACGATGAACCTGTAAAACCCGGTAAAAACCTGTTTACGTTTTGTTTATGCACCTATCAATTTTTAGACGGAGAGGGGGGTGGGGTACGGGCAAAGATGCGGCATTTGAACACTTCTGTTGTCCCCTCTCTGGGGAATTTGACCACTTGTACTAATTAAAGTTCAAATATTATAAAGGATTGTTAAACTATTTCCAGTCCCAAGGGTCGGGAATTTGACCAAAAAATTGCAAGAAAATTCAAATGACGCACCTTTGCCCGTACCCCTCCCCCCCCTCTCCGTCTAAACATTGATAGGTGCATTACGCTTGTCTTGTCTGTTGAAAAGCAAGGCACAAAGCAACTGCGGATTCCTCGACGGATTTTCAAAGTAAAAAGTTGATATGTCTACAGCTATGGCAAACGGTGTCGTATCCAATACGCTCAAACCACTTACAATTGCACACGCCGTTCGCGGCAGACCCACACTAAATGATGCTGGTGAGCGTACATTTCGAAACGGTTCGTTCCGCGAACTCGAAGCAAATGTGAAAAATATTATGAGATCAAATGAGCTCAATGAGCTATCAATGAGTACAAAAAGTGCACAAAGGCTTTGACTTGAGTGGAAACTTTGACACGAACAGTTTAGGTGCTGGCGAATACAAGATACCCGTTGATGATGAGATTAGAGGTACAAAGACGAACAGCAGTAGTAACAAAAGCAACAGGAAAGCGTCCATGTTGGGTGATGAAGAACCCACGCATCGAAGCGAAGATACAAGAAACGTTTTTACTTTTATTACTATTGTCACCAGTATTTCA
>OX419344.1:6299894-6314894 GCA_948470475.1 Galaxea fascicularis | reverse complement strand
AGTGATTTGGCATTAGTACCCATATTAGGGACTTTAAGCAAGGACTACGGAAGCGTCTAGTACGGTGACCGGAAGTAATTTTTTTTCCCGCCACGCGATAATGCACTGGTTTCCAGCCGTAGTCAGCTTACCGAATACGTAGGACATCATCGCCGGCCGTAGTGGAAAGTACGTAAGGTTTGTGATGTATTTTCCTACACTGTACATGCTTAGTACGCTGTGATTGTAGCTAAATTGTAACATATAGATATTTTATCCTTTTTGGCCGTCCTTGGTGATTTCTAAACAAACGTTTGTCGATTTTGAGTTCAAAATGCAGTGGCGAGTTGTGAAAGCAAAGCGTAATCAGCTTTCATTATTCTTGGGACAGCTTTTCCTACCAATCGAATTAGGAAACCTTTCATTATGGAAATAATTTGTTTATTTGAACTTGTACATTAGCATTTGGGCGAAGAAAGTTTATGTCAAGGTCAATTTCGATATTTAATCAAGTTATAATTTTGTTGTTTTTAGGCGAATGGAATGGAGCTGCCAAAACGATGTTTTGCTATGTACAGAAATCAGGGTTCCTGAGCCCTATAAATTTAAAAAGTGCAGTAACGAAAGGGGCAAGATTTTGACCGAAACTCCGCCAAACATTCATCTTCCGTCATTTCATCAAGGTCAAACTCACCATACGAAGGAAAAGTCAAGTTCGCAGGCTGATATTCCTCGTATAGAACTAAAAATTCCTCCTCAGCTCCGGAATAAAATTATTACCGTGGGAAAGAAAAAGTAAATCTCTTATTTCTTTAAAAGATGGCATGACAACCACTTAACTGAAGAAGATTATAACCTTTCCGTACTACGCGACGTAGTACTGCTTGCTTAATGTAAATAAGGGCTTTGAATTTCGGTAGGATTCTACGTACTCGCCCCATTCTTCCGCGGTCAAAACCTACCGTACTAGGCGCTTCCATAGTCCTTGCTTAAAGTCCCTATTATTTTCTAAAATACATAAACACTGCTCAAGACAAAGGTATTTCACATACTCACCATATGTTGGAGGTACAGCTACTTCTCGTACTACTTTATCTCCAAGCTTAAACTTGGGATATGTTACTTTCATGTACTGAGTTCCATCTTTAGAGGTCTGGCATTCTCTGCCGACATTCTCATTGAAGTGAAGAGATGCAAGTACATGCCTAATGAGACAAGAAACAATACATGTTTGGGTATTCATTAATAAACAAACCTTTTTCACTACTTCATTACTTTCTTTGAATACAATTGGAACAAAGAAAACATCCCACAAACAATTCCTGTCCATAACAATAGAAGAATGATTACCAGTAGTCCAGAAATCCAAATATATAATAATATGGTACACAAAAAACAATCTTGAAACTGATTTCAACATATTGCCTTTCCATACCCACCTACAAAATGTTCCAAGCCACGAAAAGCAAACCATTTTTGGGTACCAGTGGTTAAGTGTCGCATGTAGACCTTCTAGGCAACTGGTTTGAGCATCACCAGAGAGTTGTTTGATATCATTGACGAGCCTGGTGCTTGTGAGTAAACTGTTGAGCTTGTCATGAGCTGTTGTACCTTGTACAAAAATTAAACAAATACATGGTTGCCAAAATGAAAGAACTCAAATCAAGGGGATACTAGGATAAAATTGTACACTTTTGCACATTCACAAAGTAGACACGGAAACACCTTTATAGGTACCTATTTTAGTCCTCTTTTGCTTGTCTATATCAGCTTCATGGGCACACTTATCCAACAAGGGGTTCTGATGGTTATCATGCTTGTTTGACATGTGCCTCATTAAAGACAGCCATTTTGCAGCAATCAACTCTTTGAATCCCTGTTTGGTGGATGTAGCACACCAATATAAATGGTTCCGGACACCTTTATCCATTGGCTAATTCTCTCACAGCCTTTCTGTTTGCTCAGCTTCATCATGTTCTTTCCGATGGACCTAGCAACGTGCCAGATGTCGAAGAAGTGTGCGGTGTTGGGCTGACACTCACGGAGCCATTTAGCTATACCTCTATGTCGGTCAGACACGAAAACTGCAATTTTGAGACCAACCGATGTCAGATATGTAAAGGCCCTCTTGGCACCCTCTAGCTCCATTTGAGAACTTCCACCAGTCTCATTTGCCTGATTTACCAAACAAAAGAGATCAAAGGAAAAACTTCATTCTTTGCAAGAAGTTGTGGGCTTACACACTCTTAATTGAAATACAACTTGACCAAGGGTGACTGCTAAAGTATTTTTGACAACTGTAGCAGTAAATTGCACCACAAGGTGATTTTAAGCTCTTCATAGCTATTTGACTGAAAAACACAGGGCAAAAACCTCCTTTTTATAAATCATCATTAATCTTGTTTTTGCTCAAAAGTAACAGAAACTTAGCAAGTGGACTTGTATTGAAATGAAAACCACATGAAACATCTGAAATGAAACATTTTTTAAGGTTTCTGGGGTCTAAATAAGCCACAAGACATTGTTGCCTGGAACCCTTCAATTACTGATGCATGAGGTAGACTGTAATTAGCAAGGAAAATGACAAAACCAACATAAAGAAGTTTGAGACCATATTTTACATTGATCTCAAAATGGAGAGAAATGAGATAATTATGTTCAGAACCATTGCTGTGTTGAACTCAATACAAGGCACAATAATTTTACCTGAAGTAATTCAAAATGAACTACTTTCATTATAGTGGGACAAAACATAGTGTACGCACGGTATTTTGCACTATGGCCCATCGAGTCAAAATGACCATCCCCACTCCACGCAACATCTTTCATGTCCTTCAACTTTGTGACCAGGGAAGCTCTCTAGTTTTCCCAGTACTGCAAAATGACTGGAAAGAGGAACATCCTCTGGTGGTTAAAGTAGGTTCTTGCACTGTATGCTGCTAACCCCATGTGCTTAAACACCAATAAAACTTTGCTGATTGAAGCCCCAGCCAAAAGCACTGCAAAGCTAAGAAGGATTTTACCAGCTGGAAACTTCCCCAGTATGAGAGGCTGTGAACTCCATCAAAAACTCTGTTCACCACAGCTGGGACACTGTTTTTCCACTATTACCATTGTCCCATTCTGCTTCATGGTAACTGGAGGATTCTTTCGTTTGCAGATAAAGCAGAACAATGAGAAGATCTGCAGCAACTTGCAGTAAAATACAATGAATGCTGGACCTTCATGAGAAGGTGCATCTGCATCAACCCTGAAAAGTGACAGACAGTAACAAATGAATGAGCTTCATCTACAGTGTATCATCACATGGCCAAAACACATACAAGGCTTTGCATTTGTACTATTCTTATTCAAAAGGGATGTTCTTTGGTTCACAAGTTGTGAATATCAGTTTTCAAAGTTACTGTGAGAACTGTATCAAAAATCAAATAACATTAATGTTCATTTTACCTAATATTGTTTTTGGGATCAGCTTCTGAGGGGTCCTCATCACCACTTCCTTCTGTAGATGTAGCACTGTCTTCTAGATATGCCCAGTCAGGTTCCTCATCAGGTCTATTGTCTTGGTCATCATCTTGTGATCCTGCCATAGATTCCTCATCCTCTAAATTAAGTGGGACTACATCTTCCAGGGGGTCACGTTCTTCTTCTGGTTCTGAGTCTGATGGCTGTACAAGAAACAAAAGTTAAACTCAAAACTGTTCCTTTCATCTTGACTGTGTCTCCGAAAATGACTTGAAAAGTAACAGTTTATGTATATACTTTTACTGTTTTAGCTAAATTTTCTTTTTATGGCATCCTCTAATCTGTAAATTTTATGCACCTCAGGATTTTGCAGCTCCTTCAACTGAATTTGTAGCTTTTTGAAACGTTCTTGAAGGCGCTTGTGCTGCCTCTTTAGAGCGTTCCTCTTCTTGGAGTGCTCACTACATTTCCCACATTTTGGGGGTGCTGTTCTCACTTTTAGAGGCTGAGAAACCCCTACAGGTGTGGTAACCATGCAGCATTCAGAGCTATCCAGAGGGATTTCTGATGAGGTGACATCATTACTAACTGGACATGGAGCATCAACCTGGGCAACATATCACATGACCGTGCAGATACAGCACGGATGGCACTCATAGCAGAATCACTCTCTTCCACAAGGACTTCTGAAGGGGTTACATTAAAACTTGGGGGAGGAAGGTCTTGTAACTGGGCAGATGCATCTGGGGTGGTACTTGTTTCAGAATTTCTTGCATGTTGTGAAGACCTCCTCTTTTTTTGGGGGGGGGGGTGTTGTCATTTACTGTTTCCCTCATCGTCTGACAAAAAAAAGACAAAATTAATTTCCTCATTGAAGTGAAATTCGTTTTGAGTTGTACTAAGTCCCAAAAGTAAAAATGCGTGAGTGTTCAACATGTTAACTCACCCTTCGACGCTTTCGGGCAGTGACAGGGGAGCAATGTGGGATCACCGTATCCCTGGTAGGAATGGATCCTGGTATTAACCTTTTCTTCAGTTCAATTAAATCGCCATTTTCTCGAGGTACAGCGACAGGCCTGTGTTCAAAGCAACTCTCCACAAAGTGACCTGAACAAAGCGAAGACGACTTTGAAGACTTAAAATCCTTTCTATGTCTCCGAACAAAATTTATCCATTTCTGGCGAACGGCTTCATTTCTCGGGAAATAATGCATCGATACACCCGATGTGAAAGTTTTGTTTTTGCAGCTCACATCGTTAGGCGCCCCAGCCACGCAATAACTTCCACCTTTCTTCTCCTTCTTTTTGCTGTCTTGTTGTCCTTCGTCCGCCATAGCTTTCGCTTCACAGTTTACTACGTCATAGACACGTGATATCGTTGTTTTGGCCGCGTGCGGAAGGGAACCACTTTTGAACCGCGAAATACGATTTTCAGTGGCGGGAAAAAAGGTAAGAGAAAGGCCGCAGGCAACTCAAATCCATCAATTCTGAGTAAAAACATGAAAAATTAACAAAGGATCAAAAAAGAAATTTCGTTTCATAGGCACTTTAATTAAGTTAGTTCCTGAATCAGCGTAATACAATAGATTACAGAGTAAGGGGGGAGGGAGGTGGGGTCGGGCACTCCCTGACGCACACCGCACCTGCTTACCAGGAAAAAAGATGTTCGTTACTAGATTATCTGGAAAAAGAATATAGAATAAATATAAGCAGAATGTTACCTAAGAAAATATTCATGTTTCTAATAAACCCCCCTAGCAGAAACTGCTAAAATACAAAAACTAATAGCAAAACATATATTGCTTTGAAAAAAGGAAAGGGGAAGACGGCAAAAAGTAAATACTCTAGGACTTAATCAATTAATAACCTATTAGCCATATATATTTTTGTTGTCTGTAATTTATAGTTATTTGGAAATCGTAGTTGATATGTTATTTATTGTATAAGACTCCAAACAAAACATGTCTGTCTGTCTGTTTGTCTGTCTGTCTGTCTGTCTGCCGCACTGTATATTTATGTGCAGGCGTCGTTTGCATAAGGTATTTATTTTTGCCTTCTTCTGAGTCTGAAATTAAATCGGGTACGGTTTTGTTCACTTTCTTTAACCGGCTGCAGTCTGCTTGTAATTTTTAGCAGACGCAACCTTTTGTGATTAGTTTTGTCCTGCGATGAAAAGTTTGGATATGAAATAGGGTAGGGAAAATCGTTTGATTTGCTCTGACATAGGTAAGGGTTTCGAGAAGAGTGCTGCACAACCCCGCCACGGGGTAGTACTTAATTCTGAACAGATTACTAAAACAATCGGTTTAACTCCAAGAGTCTTTGTTCTCTTTCTTCGATAATACATCAAGAAAAGGACTGGCATCCCCTAGAAATTTTAAGACAGTTGTAAATATTGTTCTTTGTTTGTTGTTGTTTTCTTTTAGATACCATGACTACTAAGGAAATTGGTTTGGCTTTTTCGGGCGGTGGTATTCGGTCAGCGGCACTGTGCTCTGGAGTCCTGCGCAGACTACTTCACGAAAAAGCAAAAGTAGACTATGTAAGCTGCGTGTCAGGGGGTGGTTACACAGGCACTGCCTTTCTGGATTGGAAATACCGAAAAGAAAAGAAAGAGGATGACGTCGAAGAATGGCATAAGGAGTTCTTCGACAACATGCGACGAAAAGCAGGGTATCTGTGTGACTGGGAGAAACCACTGATAGGAATCCGAGATACGATAGTGCTGTTCCTCCTGGTTCTCATCGTCACGTTCATTTTGCCGAATGTCATATATGGGTCATATGCATTCCCTGTCGCCTTCATCATCGATTATATCTTCGGAAAGTACCTTCGAGATAGGGTGGATTGTGATGACGCTGTCGGGATCGGGCCGATTCAGCAGAGTGAACAGAACGCCAGTGCTCAAGAAATCCGCCAACATTGTCTTTCTCGTCAGGGAACCATGGTTTTAACCAAGGTTACCCTATTTTCCATCCTGGGCGTGCTTTTTGTCATATTTTACATTCTGTCGCGCAGGTTGTCCTCGAAAGTCTCTCAATATTTTAGTTTTCTCTCGGCAATTTGCTTTCTGTTGTTTTCGTTTACTTTCTTCCCGTTTACTATAAACAGTTTCTTTATTAAAATCCCCTTGTGGAGTCGGCTGGTTATTGTGGTGGTTGGCGTTGTCCTGTGGTTCTTTGGTCCTCTCTTGCGGAGAAAGACATCCTACGGTCTTATTATATATATATATTCCTATATCATCTACTGGAAGGTGTACGAAGCCAAGATAATCGGCATTGTGTTTTCTGTTGAGCTATTTAATCAGCTACTCTTTGCCTCTGGGTTTATTTTGTGGTGTGTACCTTATTTGGACGCATCACGCAAGAGACTCGTTCATGTGTACAACAGGTAAGATATTAATTATTGTTAAATGTCTTCGTATATCCACACAGGTTTACTGTGCACTTTTTAAAGTAAGACACATTTGGCAAACATCTAGTGGCTAGTGTGTTCAGAAGTCCCTCAGTACTCTGTGTCAGGCGAGGGTCATTTTGTTGTGTTCTTATGGAAGCAAGTTCTTCCACCAAGAAGGACGTATGAGTGTCAAGGAATTGTTATTATGACCTGAAAAACATTCTGGGGAAGCATTCTGAAAAGCATTCTGAAAAACATTCTGAAGGAGTATTTCATGTTGTGGGGCGGGGAGAGGAAATACGCCCTAGTCTTTACTCCAACGCTGGTCCCACGTAAGCTTACTGACAAACCGGCAAAGAAAGATCTACACTTGTCCTGAATTTGGACAAGCCCCGGTAGGGAGTATCGAGAACTGATCTATGGCGTCTTGAATTTTTTTACGTACTGCACTGAGCTGAAGCTGAATTGCTGTAGCTTTTTCAAAGTAATGTCGTTCATTTCGAAGGTGAAAAAAAAAAAACAGATTAGAAAACAGGGAATTATGACCAAGAGCTAAGCTTAACTTAAAAGTGAATACAATTTATTTATCATTCTTAGAGGACTACAGGAATGTATGGCAACTGAAAGTAAGACGAAAAACATCTTACTGCAGCAGTTAGCATCGAGTGGGTTGATGTTAGAGGTTGTTGCAGTGAGACTAAATGTCGACTGTTTTACTTATTTGGGTTTCTTTTAACCCGATTGATTTCCAGGTGGAGACTTCGGAAAGCATTCTACTCAAAGGAAAGCCAGATCACAAGGGGATGGCTGGAAAGATTCCAAGAGGTCCTCTGCCCTTTGTGGACATGTCTACAGAAAGGCAGTAAACAGAAGTCTAGACAGCATACAGAGCAACGGGCAGACATCCTTGGAGATCACGATTCGCAAACTAATGCGGACCCCTTCATCGAAGGAACTGGGCCAACAGGGAAGAGAGCCTTAAACTTGGGAGATCTAAGGGGCATGAAGCCCGAGTATATTTCAAACGTGACCGTCCACAACTGGAAGGAAAACGAGAATTCGGATAGAGGTTCTGATCTGCTGACAATGTCACCTACCAAAATTGAGCGGTTAGATCGCGATTCATCGTCTTTCGAGCAGTTTAAAGGCAAACTGGAACCTCGATATGTAGAATTATCAGACGCCATGGCCACCTCTGCAGCGGCAATTTCCGGTTATGACCCCTCTCTCGAAATGATTCGCCTCCACACGATTCTTGGATGGGAAATGGGAATCACAATGATCAGCAACTTCAAGGCAATAAAAGCCGAGTCTTGTTTTATGAAGGTAAGTAACTTGTTCAGCCCTTGACACGCCATAATTTCACCTGATACGACATTACGTCATCGGGGAGCGGGGATGGCGAAGTGATGAGAGCGCTCGTCTCCCACCGCTGTGGCTCGTGTTCGATTCCCGGACCTGGCGTCACATGTGGGTTGAGTTTGTGTAGGTTCTCGTCCTTGCTCCGGGGGCTATTCTTCGGGTTCCCCGGCTTTCCTCCCTCCACAAAAACCAACCCTTCAAATTTTAAATTGAACTGCAAACAGTATAAGGAGAGCCACCTCGTAGATATGCCACTGTTAAATTCCATTCTGTTATTATTTGTATCATATCACTTGGTATGGGATTCACATTACCTTCACATGAGTCTAAAAATAACTTGAGACAGATGGCATTTAGAATATGGCCCTTTTGGGGGATTCAGTCTCTTAGCTCGATTCCCTCATAGCAAGGATACAATATGTTGCGCATAACTCACTCCACGTCAAAGCTGTTTCTCGAAGGAGAAATAGCAAGGCGACTAGCTAGGATTAATTACCAATTAAAGCTCCATGCATTCCTATATCGTGCTTTTTTTACAACAGGTCGTCCCACTTCTCATAAATATTCTCCGTGGTCTGCCATTAATCGCTGTGCCAGCCATTTACTATGGTGGAGACAATGGGACAGCGTCAATTAAAGCTGGAGTGATTATATTCTTCGTAATCCATCTTATTTTGGCTTTAATTGGGGCTTTCGCCGACACAGGAACTAAAAACCCAAAGTGGTGGCAGAAGATAGCTGGGTAAGGATGATGTACATTAAAGCTCGGTACAACCCAAATCTGATTTTTACGTCGACATCTCTCCAAAATGATACAGACTGTCTATTGCACCAACTTCGTGGTGAACTTTAATTAAGCTACTGTAGATTGAAGCGTTTCCAAATAAGGAAGTATGTTGTCGTTGGTCAGTTTCACCTTAACAGCTAGGCCTAGTTTATGTACCATTTTCAATTACAGAACACTTGACAACAACATGTAGCCATTAGCCTGCTTATAGTTTTATCCCGCGTTACTTTGCCATGATTTAGTGTTCAAAAAGGTAACGCCTGAGTGTCAGAAGGTCTTTGTGAAGATGGCCCACGACCAGTCATGATAGCGTTGTTTGTTATTAATTTCCGTGTAATACGGTTAAGGAAATCCAACATATGTTGAATCACTAAACGTTTTAAAACAAAAGAATAGTGTAACTCCGTCGGATTCCAGCTGTACTGTAAATCAAAGGGTAGCCAAAACTAGGAGGTCGTGTGCAAGTTAAAAGAAAACCCGTTTGTCTGAATTATTGTCGTTCCTCCTAAAGTTTTCTATTTTTCAAGGTGGTTTATCGTACATGTGTCGTTTGTGAATTTCGTGAGAGAAGCTCTTTCCATGGAGAACGTCGGCCCCGTACCACCCCCTGTGATACCACTCAGCGATGGAGGCCACGTAGAAAATCTCGGGATTTTGCCATTGTTAAAGAAAAAACTCCAGAAGATTATTATGGTTGATGGCAGTGGTTATCCTGATGAGAAGTCGTATGGACAAGTTCTTCTGAAAGCATTGATGCTCGCTCGTACCGAGCTGAATTGTTCGTTTATTGGCGAGGATGGTCGTGACGTCATTTCAGACCTGTTGGAGAATTTCGTGAAGCCGCGAAAACCAAATGAAAGAAAACCACGACATTACAAGTTTGTATTTGTAAATTTTTTATTTGATTTGTCATTTCCTTTGTTTTAGCACTAGACGCGTTGGCTAATGCATGAATATCGCGTTACATAGGGGGTTTACATGGGGCGTTTTCGTGCAATTGTGCCCTGACGCTTCTCGTAAGAACCAACCCATTGTATACTTACCATGCTAAAGAGTTATATTCGTTCAGAATGATTTACGTCCTTGGACGATAAGTTTCCAGGGGCACTACCTGGAATTTTTTTAGTAAAAGAGCACCGTCCAGTTTTGAAGTATTAAGAATGGTCGCGCTAACTGTTCACGCGCTTCCCTATTGCGCACAAAATCCATGTCGCAAGGTCATGCCACGTCAGCCATCGAACACGTGCGCTGAAAAAGAAGGCTAAGCAAGGAAAATGATGGCAGCTGTTCCGTTCCCTTCGCCTGGTTTAAATGGTCGGTTACCCCTACTTTTCTTTCCAGAAACAGATTTTATTTACAATTAACTCCACGTTGTTCAAAAATGAAAAAAAAAATGTGGGAAGTTAAAAAAAAGTTCGAGATTTCTGTCCACGGGACATCGAATCCTGTCATCTTGCGGCTGCCAGGCGCGTGAAACTATGGTCGCTAAATGCGAACTTGCTCTTTAAGAACCTCACCAGTTGACTAAATTCACGTAACAGGTCCACTTAAACAATATTTGGCAGAGAGCATTTCACCTCAAAGACTTAGTTGCAATATATTTGGGCTTACAGACACTGTGGCCTTATTTGCTAACGAAGCCCGATTTTTTCAGATTTAGGGTGTTCTTCCGGGCATGTTCTCTCCAAAATAAAGTCGGTGACCCTCCATTTTTTTACATTTCTGACATAACTAACTCATCGTCTTACAGTGGTAAAAGTCTAAAAAAAAAATCAATGTTGGAAAATTTGCACGCGAACGTCCTTAATACCATGTGGTCCCAATATCGCGCACATCCTGGCGTCAGGAAAATGACTGGAGATTCGAGATACCCAGGGCAAAATAACAGTGGTATACACTGACAAGTTCGACTCCACCGTTGTTTACATTCAATGGAGGTTTGAAATCTTTATAAAAATACAGTAAAGAGCTTGAACCCGGGAGTAACAGACGATCGTGTTGTGTCGTGTTGTGTCGTGTTGTTCGTCCTGGTGAAGGGTAGTGGTAGTGAGGGTAGTAGCAGTAGCTGATGTTTCGACAATCTAAGCGGAAGTCATCATGACTTTGACTTTACTCTGAAGACTTGACTCTGATGATGACTTCCACTCAGTTGTCAAAGCGTCAGTCACAGTCACCAACAACAGTGCTTTTCAGGACTACCTTCATCCGGACGATTACACTACTCGGTCGTCTTCATATTGAGTGAAAAAAAATGTCCTCTCTTCACTAGATTTAGAGTTGAATACTACCAAGATGACGCTGGCAAAGTTGGAGAAGGTGAAATTCTCTTCATTAGACCAAGAGATCCACGAAAAGGTGAAGAAAGCGAGGTCAAAACCTGGGAGGAATTTGGTTTTAATCTGGAGCCACGTGACTGGGGAGATAGTCCATATCTGACCGAAGAGGACGTCGATAAGTTGACCTTTTGCTGTTGTGCGTGTTGCAACAAAAAATCCTGGCTGAGTTGCTTGTCGGTGGCGCTGTGTAACAAGTTCCCGAATACCTCCACGGCAAATCAATTCTTCACGCCATTAATGTTCTCCGCTTATCACCGTGAAGGTTTTCGAGCATGCGTGGAAGCTAACGCTGCCGAATTTCTGAAGGATGACCGTGGTGTCCTAAGACGAAACAGCAATCATGATAATATTGATGTGTGAAAGACACTTGTGTGTACAGTAGAGTATTACATTTGCACTCAGAACAAGATACCACTGAATTTTATAAACCCCATTCTGCGAGTTTTCACTCAACCAGTTTATCAAGACCTCAACATGCATTGTCACGTTATGGTTTTTATTGTTTGGTTTCGTTTTAATTAAGATTCGATAGCCGGTGTAACGATATAGTTTGAAGCTCGTTATGGTTATTTTGTTTGAGTGTTCAACTCCATTGCGCCAACGTTTTTATAAAGGAATTATGTATGAGCTCGGGGCATGGGGGTACTCCCATATATGGGCTTCACGGGTAAGTGCCGCTCAAAAGGGCATCCTTTTTGCCTCTCTGACTCTGGAACAGGGTATAAAAATCAATCTTTCTCTCTGGAAGAGAGTGCATTTTGCTTAAGATTTGACTCTGGAACAGGGTCGATTTTTCCCCAGAATCCTAATTAATCGCGACGAACGATGTACGTAACTACGAAACTTCGTTCCCCTCGTTGTTTGCTTCAGTCACACAACAATAGTCTCGAAGTCTCACATGTTTGGTCTCGATCTTGGATTTTCAAACAAGGGCCTATGCGTCTCGGATTTTTTCTATTCGCAACCCTCCTCTCTCCTTATTCGTGACAATTTTTTTTGGTGTTTGCCCGCGGTCAATGGTCAAAAAACAAAGAGAAAATTGAACAGGTGTTATAAAGTATCAAACCCAACGCATTTTGTCCTATTATAAATATTACATTTATTCTTTAGTTTCCTTTTTTTAGCAGTGTACGGCAGTCATGCAACAAACATGATGATCACGCATCTCGAGTACATGCCGGGGACGAGAAACTCACTGGAATAACGATTTTTTCGTATAGAAATGTATCAGGTTAACTTGATTAACAAGGAGATAACAATGAATTTTGCAAAACGCATAGTCATCCTGAGTGCCTAGCAACTTAGAACTTTTGTCTCGAAAAATTTGTTTACGTATAAAGCTGAAAACGAAAAGACTTAAAAACTTCCGCCTTAAGAAAAGATGCCTTACATACCTACACAGAAATGGCGGTGGACTCATAGAATTGTTTAGAAGGGTTCACGCGCCTCACTACCGAAAGTATGACATCATCGGTATAGGTTCTCACAAAAGCTTCCAATTGGTAGATATTTTGAGGTACACTGAATGTCACAGCGAAGTTCGCTCCATTGTCATTTTGAAAGTTGCTTTGACTTATCCAGATCAGCTTCTATATTTAACTTATGTGATATTATGAGACATTTTTGATATCTGATCAAACTTCTGTGAACAATTTTCAAAATAGTTGTAACTTAAGGATAATTTTTGGAAAAAAATGTCTTTGCAACTCGGACCCATTCCGACGAAGAGGTTCAAGAGGTGTTGTCCATGTACTCAAATAGACATTGCATCATGGGATATGCCCTGACTTCTCTGTTAATACATATATATATATATATATATATATATATATATATATATATATATATATATATATATATATATATATATCTACATGTATAACAATGATAGTGACTTCTATTTCAGCCAGAATCGGGAGGGGGTGGGGGGGGGGGGAAAGTACTGGCAGGAATTCCACTTAGCAGACAGAATTACTAATTATATACTTTACTGTATAACTTTTAGGTTATTTTTCCCTATTTTTCTCCTTTTCACGCACATACTTTCCGTGCGCGTGCTATTCTTTAGGACGTGGAAGTGTTGTGTTCATATTTGAATTGTTACAGTTTTTATAAAGTTTTGTCGTATCGTGCACTTTCGTATTTCGTTGGCGTAGTAGAAATTTGTGCACAACGGTTTTTCCTCATTCACCCTGAAGAAGACCGACAAGTCAGTCGAAATGTAGGTGGTCTTTAAAAATGTGTCTTTTCTTTATTTGTGTTTTATATATAGCCGCAATATATAATATATAACGGTAGACTTCAATAGTTAACTGATACTTGAGCATGAAGACTATAATGATGAACTAAAATTGATATATATGTTACAGGTTAAAATTGAACTCAGGTTATTTTTTATTTAACCTAGGTCAAAATGAAATTCCTTTGTCCCCTAGCCCTATTGTTCATGAGAAGACAAAGGAATTTCATTTTGACCTAGGTTAAATAAGAAATAACCTAAGATCAATTTTAACCTGAATCATTGCAAAAAAGCGGAATAAAAGGTGAAATTGAATCAGCTACCAGGTTAAGAATTTGAAAGAAAGTATCAACTTAACATAGTGATCCTCAGCTAAAAGAGTACGAAAGAAAAACCCGCTTTTTTTCCCTTAAAGATTAACCTAGTTGCATCCCTCAGGTCGGAAGAAATTTGGTTCCATATTTTCATTCCAGTTCTCGAAAATTTCCAACTTAGCTTTACGATTTGGCCGCCTTGTCTCATATGGATATGCATATCCCGTTGCGTACATGGAGAGCTTAATGACAGAACGAGTAAGGCCCGATCAGGATCAAGTCATAGAGAAATCGAACTTCACATGTACGCGGAGTTGATCATGCAAACCACAAAATTTATATAATAATTGGAAGTACATTGTACGTGTACACGAATAAAATGGTGTTTTTTTGTTTGTGTGAGATCTGTTTGTTTACGCGCCGAGGGAACCTTATTATCAGTTAACCCTTTAAACCAAAGAGTGATCAGCATCAAATTTCTCCTTGTATTATCAACGCTTTATAAAACAGAGTGGTCAGGAGAATTAAGGACAGGATCACACAAGATGAATTTACTTGATATTTTACCAACGTCTCCCCACTACTTCTACAGAAAATGTCTAGTGACATCAAATGACGATTTGAATTTTTATCTTAAGGCTAAGATTAAAAGGGTTAAACTTTGGAGTGAGAGGACATGTTGATAGCTGAAAGGCTTTGAGCTTCATGATGCTTTAGGTCTAGATAAACATATGCAAACAGCCTTTCTTTCTTCCAAATACTAATAACCTAATAATGCTTAAATGCTACAAAAAAAGTACAAGTTGCAATTGTAGAGCGAAACCGAGCTCTCCGTGTGCGCATTCGCAAATCGATGCTTATGGTTCCCCGGACGTTCTTTGTTCTTCTAGACGCCCAAGTCTTCAACGTTTGCGTACAGGTGAGTGTCGTACATGTTCATGTTGATCAAACTCTGCAATAAATGAAAAAGAAACGGGAAAAAAGTTCCGTTTTCGTTTAACATTCAACTGTTCAAGATTCCGGCTGTACATATCGCTAAATTACAGCGCATCCAGAATAGTGCAGCTCTACTAGTCTATTACATTCCTAGATTTGAACATATAACACCTGTTCTTTATCAGCT
>OX419344.1:6280936-6295936 GCA_948470475.1 Galaxea fascicularis | reverse complement strand
TTGATCAAAGCCCTAAACAAAAGGCCGAAAGGAACGAAAACAAAAAGAATCGACATGATGCTTGGTTCAACCACAACAAAGGTCGAGATTTATTCAGCTACCCTCAACGCAGTTGACAGCGACTTCAAAATGAACATTGAGTTATCGAAAGTTCAGAAACCTCAACTGATGACAATCGACAATCCCAATTACGCTGCGCTGGTCGAGAAATACAGCCATCTTAAAGGTGTCAAAATCAATGACCCCGATGATAGACCTCAATTTCCGATTCACGTGGTACTAGGGGCCAGCGAATACGCTTCCATAAAAACGACAACAGCACAAAGAGTAGGAAAACCAGGACAGCCCGTGGCGGAACGGACGCTACTTGGTTGGACAGTCATGTCACCTGGAAGTGAGGACGTCGGCCACCCAATTCTGTTGACGCAATCGACCTCTGCAGATTACGAACAATTGTGCGCTCTGGACGTACTTGGCCTCGCAGACACTCCAGAGAACGATCAACTCACGGTATTTGAAGAATTTAAAGAACAATTGGAGCGCAGTCCCGAAGGATGGTACCAAACTAAGCTGCCCTGGAAAGAGAACCATCCTCCGTTACCTACAAACGAAACTGGAAGCAAGAGACGATTGGAGCACCTTATCCGTAAGTTACAACGCAACTGCCAGTATGGAGAATACGATGACATCATCCAGGAGCAACTGCAGCAAGGAGTGATCGAGATCGCGCCCGAGAAACCTAGTACAAAGGAGTTCTACATCCCGCACAAAGGAGTTAACAGGAAGGAAGCCGAGAGCACTAAACTTCGAATAGTATACGACGCATCAGCCAGAGAAAGCAACAGTCAGCCATCACTAAACGATTGCCTTCATCCAGGCCCCCCGCTACAAAATCTGCTCTGGAGCATTTTGGTGCGTTCAAGGTTCTACCCCGTGATCCTAACTGGAGACCTCCAGAAGGCATTCTTACAGATCCGAATCAAGCAGGAAGAAAGGGACGCGTTGCGGTTTCATTGGAGACACCCTAGCAGTTGCCAGACCGTAGTCTACCGGTTCACGAGAGCATTATTTGGTCTTACGTGCTCACCATTTCTCCTTGGAGGAGTAATACAGCAGCATCTCGAGAAGTGGGAACATCGATACCCAGAACTGGTCAAAGAGATACGCGATGGCCTTTACGTTGACGATTTGATGGCAGGGGGAGCAACCATCGAGGAAACGAAAGGGAAGAAAGCTGCCACTATTAAAGTTTTCCAAGACGCCACCTTCACAGTTCATAAATGGCACTCTAATTCCTCAGAGCTTGAAGCAGAAAACGATTCTGACGCAGGAGAGTTGACACACGCAAAACAACAGCTTGGAGGCACTAAGCCATCCGGATGTAAACTGCTTGGTCTACCCTGGGACCGAGAACAAGACGTCCTCCGCGTCGTTTTAAACGTTGAAGAGGGAAGCAGCACTACCAAGAGGAGCATTCTGTCACAGCTCGCCAAGGTATACGATCCATTAGGCCTAGCCTCACCAAACACACTGAATGGGAAGCTACTATATCGTGACATCTGTGATACCAAGGTACCCTGGGATGCTCAACTACCAGAACCACTGCTAAAACGCTGGACGGGATGGAGCAACACCTTAACTGACGACCTGACGGTTCCACGCGCACTTGCACCATATCACCAGCCGATCTCTGAAATCACGTTGCATGCTTTCGGTGACGCAAGCATCCACGGAGTCAGCGCCGCCGTTTACGCGGTCGTCCAACAAACTCAAGGCCTTACACAAGGCCTCGTCTGCGCAAAGTCTCGCATCGCGAAACGTAACTTGACTATTCCTCGGCTGGAACTGATAGCTGGGCACATGGCAGTGAATCTCGTGACCAATGTGCAAAAGGCCCTTCGCACAGATCCAGTCGGAATCCACTGCTGGCTAGATTCGACAGTTGCACTCTACTGGATTAAAGGCAAAGGGGAGTATAGGCAGTTCGTGGCTAACAGAGTTCATAAGATTCAGCAGTTCAGTGAAGTCTCATGGCATCACGTTCCGACCTCAGAAAATCCAGCTGATCTGGGGAGTCGAGGGCTAAATGTCGTAAACAGTCAACTGTGGAAAAAGGGCCCTACCTGGTTAAGCGACCCACCTAAATGGCCACAAGACGTGCTGTTAAGTCCTTCACCTGAGAGCCTGGCAGAAGCTAAGACCACACGAGAAATACTGACGACAGCCATGACCGAAAATGATGCCCTTAACCATCTGCTTGACAAGTACCCACTCAAAACCGTGTTAAGAATTGGAGCATGGATTTATCGCTTTATCTACAACTGCCAAAATAACCCTGGAAGAAAACAGCAAGGACCAATCAGCACGCAGGAAGTCGAGCAGCAGGAACTGTGGTGGATCAAGCAAGCCCAAAAGGCGGCTCAGCACAGCTCACAGTTTCAAGCAGATCAACTCCAACTGAATCTTCAATTGAATGCCCAACAAGTGCTGGAATGCAGAGGGCGTATCCTTGGGGAATACCCGATTTACCTACCAGATAATCACCCCTTCACCCAGAAACTAGTCTTCCAAGCTCACCTCGCTACTCTCCACGGAGGCGTGGGCCTCACGATGGCGAAGGTACGAGAAAAGTACTGGGTGCCTCGACTGCGACGCCTAGCAAAAAAGATGAGGGGAACCTGCAACGGGTGCAAGAGATTACGAGCAAAGCCCTACCCAGCACCACCACCGGGAAACTTGCCCAGCACGAGGACGCAAGGTTCTACTCCATTTCAGGTCGTAGGAGTCGACTTTGCTGGACCAATTCGTTACAAGTCTACCCCCAAAACGGAGAGTAAAGCCTATCTAGTACTATATGCATGCAGTCTTACCAGAGCAGTCCACCTGGATTTGCTGAAGTCCTTGGAAGTTCGAGAGTTCATCCCAAGCCTTAAAAGGTTCATTGCTCGCAGAGGAAGGTCGGAAATCATCTACTCAGACAATGGCGCAACCTTCAAAGCCGCAGCGAAATGGCTTCAAAAGGTACGAAAAGATGAGCAGTTTCACAAGTTCTTGGCAGACTCCTCTATCAAATGGCATTTCAATTTAAGTCGGGCCCCATGGTGGGGAGGGCAGTTTGAGCGCCTCATAGGCCTATTTAAGAGTGCCTTCAACAAGTCAATCGGTAACGCAACGCTACGATGGGCAGAGCTTGAGGAAGTGGTGTTAGATGTTGAAGTTGCCCTCAACAATCGACCTTTGGGTTACCTAGAAGATGATGTCGAGCTACCTGTCCTCACCCCACACTCAATGTTGCATATGAACCCGAGCTATTTGCCAGAGCTGGAAGCGTATCATGTACCTGACAAAGATTTACAGAAACGGGCCAAATATCTTATCAAGTGTAAAGAAGTCATGTGGAATCGTTGGACTCGTGAGTATCTGAGGAGCATGCGAGAACAACATCGTCAAGCTGGAGGAGAGCAGACATGCCATCCTAATACCGGTGATATCGTCATCGTGAAAGATGACAACAAAAACAGGCACTTGTGGAAGCTTGGTATCGTGTCCAAACTGATCAAAGGCAAAGACGGAATCGTGAGAGGGGCGCAACTAAAAACGACCAACGGTAGCATTGAACGCCCAGTTCAGCTCCTGTATCACTTGGAACTGACATGTGATCGCCAAGCTAACACCGTGCTCGATCCAACAGCCCCTGAGTTCAGACCATTGAGTTCTAGACCACGCAGAGATGCCGCAGTCGCGGCCGCGGTTAGGATGCAGGACATTGCAGCACAAGAGTGAACATTATTCCTTATTGTATAGCGTTTAATCGGAACTCATGAACTAGTTTGAGTGTTTCATCTAAATTCCTTGACAGCAATTTATATGGGGGAGGGTGACCGGAACTGAGCGCTAGCTTAAAAGACTGATTAAGGATTCATTAGTCAACAAATCGAGATAGCATATTGATGTCGGTTACGTATGTAATGTAAGAAGCGATTGACAAGATTAGCAGGTTTTGATTACAAACTTCACTAAGAAAATGTGCCTTTCGATTAGTACAAATCAGTTGTGATCTAAACGCCGTGAGCGAAACTTATTAAACTACAGAAGTAAACTCTAACTAAAGTGTGACTTTTTTCTGGATACTATCTCCTGCGGCCGGAGAGTTCAGGAAAACAAGTCCTTTTATGCCGTGTTTACACTTGGGATTTTTACCGCGGTAAAAGAGTTTACTTACCTAGGTAAATTTTTGGTGAATGTAAACATCAATTAATACCTCAGTAAATGCGGCAAAAGACAAAGGAAATTTAACCACGGTAAAAGCGATAATGATGCAGTGATTTGGCTTGGTTTAGCTCGGTAACCGAGGTCAAATTGACAGATACATCCGGTTGCGGTGAAGTTTTTTTTAATTATCGCGAGTTCAAGTTTCCTTGTCACGTTTCATGTTTTATTCGCGGAGTTCAGGCTTTCTTTGCGCCACGTTTCGTGCTCTAGCAAAATGGAACAAAATAAGGACACATTTTTGAAGTATTACGGCAGTCAAACCGAAAGGTAAGCGATGTATTACGTCTCCATTTCATTCCACTCTTTTTTTTTTTTTATCCGGATAAAACAGATTATTTATTCGTTTTCCGTTTTGCCATCCGTTTTCGCCTCACTTTCTTGAGGTCTTGTAGTATTAGCAGTTGCTGTAATCGAGACGCTTCTACTTGCTTCTCAAGAATTAAAAAGAAAAAGGCGATGACTATCAGAGCCACCGCTTTCTTGTTAATACCGACCATGTTTTAAAAATTGCGCGCATTAGCTTGTATTTCCCGCCAATTCGATTTTTGGTAGTGTTGACAGATTAACTTTGGTTATTTGAGCCAGTATAAACACTGCACTAATCCACTTAGGTTCAGTTAACTTGACCTCGGTCAATTTAAACTGCAGTAAACGTTTGAATGTAAACACGGCATTAGACGTCTATACGGCACTACGGTCGCCGTCTGAAATTTTCCTCAGCGGTTGGAAAATCGCCGCGCTCGCTGGTTCAACACTCAGGACTGTATTCTTTCTGGTACTTTATTCACACTTCACGGACACATTCGTTCAATCTAGTAACATTCACGATCTTTCAACGTCTCTAACGTACACGTACAACATTTCTCTATTTATCTACTTTACTGGTAAAGGCGGAAGTTTACACCCTGTTACGTACATCCTTAATTTCCCAATTATTTAATTCCGTACATTACAAGTCTATTTACATTTCCGATTCCTGTATGACTGTCACTTTAACCTAGACTAATCCAATTACATAACTGTCACCCTTGTATTCAGGACACCAAATGTCCCACAATCGTTCTCATCACAGGATGTTCCCACCCATTTTGTCCTAAACTAGGAATACCTGCCGGTAGATTGCCAACGAGTAAACACTGGCACAGTTGTGTGCTCAGAGAAAATTAAGAAGTAACCAGAGTACAGTCGATTTTTTGAAACTGAATCGTTGTTTAAAAAAGCAATGCAAAACACAGATGTTTTTCTTTGTTTTTTAAAATGTCTATAAGAATTAAACTTGTAGGGTAGATTAGAGGTGAAATATGAGTCCCTTGCATTAAACCAACGTTGTTGTTAGAAATGAGCATGAATTCAAATGTGACATGTTCGTGTTTTAACATGTTCTTAGAACGCAAATCCCACATGCTCTTGTTTTAAAATGTTTTTAAGAACAAAACTTGTAACGTAGATTACAAATGCACATCTAATATGGTCTTCTTTGTTTTTTTTTTTTTTTTGATGTATTTAAAAACAACTTGTAACGTAGATTGCAAATGCAAATTCCACTCCGATATCCTATTCCGTGTTTTTTTTTAATCGTTAAGAACTAAACTTGTAACAGAGATTACAAATGCAAACTTGTGAGAGATTAGAGATGCAAATCTCACATGCTATAGTGTATCAGAACTTGAATATTTTCTAAGTGAACGATGAGATTTCACGGGACGGGGAGCGTTGCGTAACTCCGGCCCTAGCGGCTGCGAAGGAGACTATCTTTGCCCAAGCTCGACAGTCGCTTCTACTTTTAACCCAAGGTAATATTTATAATCGCTTGAGATTTCTAAACAAATAACTTATGTTCTTACGGGCATTAAACGAGCTATTTCGAGGAAATTGGTTAAAACTTCTGACTGCCGGGTATCTAGTTTTTTGAAAACACTTCCCGGCTGCCGGGTATCTAGAGACGTCGTTTTTGTGAACGCTAATGGATGAGCACAAACTAACAGCGACACGTCGTGTAGCCTGCGCAGCAGGCCGTATTGTGTGATTAAAGTTTTGGCGGCGGATACGCGATCCAAAAAAAAGGAGTGGGGACGAGGCGTTTGAAATACCGCCTGCCAGAAAACCCCGGTATTTTGAATAGTCCCACACACCAGTGTGCGGGGAAACTGATTGGTCGAGGGCTATACATATGTCAATCATAGTAGATGATCCTTCGCATAAGCTTTCTCATATTTCCCAAGGGAGCGAGATGGTAGACACAGGGTTCGGCAAAAGCCTAATATTCACCGTTTTTGCCATTGCGAAGGAACAATTGATTGATTGTGATTGTGGTTTCCCCTTTAAAAAGCATAATTGACGGCCAAATTGCCGAAATGGCTTCTTTGGACTTCACAGCGTTGGAATTGTCGGGCGAAAATTTGACGTCCGTTCTGCGTGACCCGCCACAATTCTTATACTGTACTGCAGAAAATGTCCTCCAAACACCATTTCTTGGTGAACTGAAGAACAGCAACACAGCTATTCATAAAGCAGTATCGGCGATTGAGGTAGATGAGTCTCATACAGTTGAATCATGGACGGGAAAGAGGTGAGAGGAGAAAGCAAGTTGTGTTGTTGTTATTTTACATGGCGAAATAATCGGAAGTTTCGAATTACAGGTTTCACTCTGATTGGCTGATTTAATTGGGATTAGTTGAGACGATAAAAGTGGGCGGCATTCGAAAAATCATGGTTCTCTGGCAGGCGGTATTTCTCGCGGCTCCGCCGCCAACTCTCACTCGACTGGTACAGCGGCTCCGCCGCCAAATTTCCATCGCCTAGTACACAATACCGCCAGCTACGCAGGCTACACGTCGTGTGACTCATGACTCGATTGGAAAGAGGCTTTATATTCCCTCTGATTATGTGTTCAAGTGTTTTTTTTTTTCCTTAGTTATAGCACGCTGGCCGATTTTGTAAACAATTGACTGTTGTTTTGGCAAGATTGCTGTTTTGGCACGCTCGCCGTGACTGTCAAATTTGTAATTTTGAGCACACTAGCTCGATAAAAGAAGAGGCTTTATACGCTCGCTGATTGAGTTTATAGTGATTATGTTCAAGTGGTTTTGTTTTTTTTTTTTTGGTTCTTAAATGGCACGCTGGCCAATCTTGTCAAGGCAATTGACTGTTTTGTCGAGTTTTGGCAAGCTGTAGCCGTTTTCGAGCTGATTTCGATAACTGTCTCGCTGGGCGATTTTTCAGCCTGCTAGGTGTTAGATTTGTGACACTCTGGCTCCCAAAAACACTAAATTAAAGTACACGCAAGAAGACAACGCTTACGAGTGAATAATATCAATATTTCCACTCAACTTTTCCTGCAGCACGAGCGACCAGCATGTTGTCAATGAGGTCAATGTGGTCATCTTGGGTGCTTTCCATTATGCCAAAGATTCCGGAAATTTCGGTCGGAAATCAAATGGAAAGGTCCGTTTCGGTTTCTTCTGACCGGAATATTCGGGATAACCTCTGGAGGTGGTCCTGATATTCCGGTCGGAATATCCTGACCGAAATTAACCGTTCCATTTACCGAGTTTCTTGTTCCCAATACCGCTTTTCTGTCACCAGCTCGACCATCATGGCCGATATGGCGAGGATGCAATCTTCTTCTTGTTATCAATGCTCAATTTGTGGATAAACAACGACAGATTTATCAGAGTTATTAATGCATTCTTGTTCGGCGATGACTGGTATATGTCTGCATAGCGTTGATACAAAAACATGTTGAAATTTTTGTTGTTTCGTGCATTTTCCCGCGTTTTTGTTTTTCAATGGTTCAAAAGTCGGGGTTGATCCTTTGGGGAGGTCAGGAGGTATACGCTTTCTACCTCTATTACTAAGCGGAATTCGTCCTGCGTTAACTACTTCCCGACAGAGCTCTTCAAATGTGGCTCGAGTTAGTCAACAATGGCTTTGAAATTCGCATAAACTAGACAGCGGAACTGCAGCCTGAAAATAGCCGAGTACACGATTCAGATCGCCTCGCATAAAGCTAAATGCAGCACCTAAGAGTAACAACTCATCGGACTCTTCAACAAGCTCATTAAAGATTTCGGATTCTTCGGAATCTTCACCAAAGAGCACAACACTCAAGTCCTCCATCTTGGTTTTGCAAAGTACCGCGCGTGAGAATGGGCAATAGGTTTCGTCGATCGGAATGTGTCGTTCCATTTTTCAGCGGTTGGTCCCGAGTTCTCTGACCGGTCAGTTTTGAATAATGGGAAGCACACCTTGTCACCGATCATGATCCTCCTGATATGATTGGTTTAGATAAAAAATACCGCGATGCCATTGGCTAACATGAAAACAATAACCGATGACGTCACTCTTACATTACCTTACACTAACTTTTTTCAGTCGAGATTTCGTCTCCCTGTACCAAAATCAACTCGCACACACGGCTTTATAATGCTGCCGCCTCGTCACCCTCGCGTCCTCGCGAGGGTGACTCGTTGGCAATTAACGTTTGTTTCAATGTTACAATTAATCCTTAATTAGTTCCATACATTACTTAATTATGCAAGCAAATTTTCCACAACACGCTCCCCCCCTTGACTCGTCTACGAGTCAAGCATAAGTTGCGTTTTCCATCTAGAATCTAACGCTGCATTTCTCCAAAGAGAATTTCTTGTAGGGACTTCTGCAACTTGACTAAGAGTATTGTTGGTCTGTGTTCCCTCCCCGTCACTTCGAATCCCTAGGGGATAGAGCCTTTGCACTGGCCTGGAAAGGTGAACCGGCTTCCCCTTTTGTTTCCCCTTTTCACATGAGCTCCTCTAACATTACCGTCTCTGCCTGTCACTAAACCTTCTACTACGCCCATTTTCTACTCCCCCCGTTTCCTATCTTCTTCATACACTACAACTACATCTCCTACTTGTACAATTCTATCTTGCCTATCTAACTTGTTCTTATGAAACTCTCGCAGACTCGCTAAATACTCCTTTCGCCAACGGTTCCAAAAGTGCGCTAATTTGGTGCTGAGGTATTTGAACCTTGAAGAACAGCTTTCGTAGTTCATAGCGTCGTCCGGTTCTACAATTTCATCTGGCAAGGTTTTGACTCTTCGCCCATAAATGAGATGGGACGGTGTTAGTACTTCTCCCAATTCGTTGTACTCATATATCAACGGCCTCGAGTTGAGCGTACTTTCTACTTCAGTGAGGGTGGTTGACAACTCATCGAAAGACAGTCTTGCGGTACCCAATGTTTTCCTGAGACATTGCTTCACGCTAGCAACCATTCTTTCAAAAAACCCACCCCACCAGGGTGCTCTTTCCAGGTTAAATTTCCACTCTATTCTGTCGCGCTCTAAATCGGCTTTGAGCTCTGGGTGATCGAACAATTTAGTTAAGGCTTTCTCTGTAGCTTGAAATGTCTTGGCATTGTCTGAGACAATCAAGATAGGAGTTTCATTTCTAGCGATGAACCTTCGCAAACATCTCCTGAACGCGGCAGTTGACAGATCTTCGACTAACTCTAATCGTACCGCTCTGGTCACGCAACACGAAAACAATGCAACATAAACCTTACCCATTTGACCAGATTTTTCTTTCACATAGAGTGGGCCCGCAAAATCTACCCCGACCCTTGAAAACGGGGGTGCTTGGTTAACTCTAAAGTCAGGAAGCGCTGCTGTTGGTGGTGTGTTATATGGTTTCCCAGTTAGCTTCGTACATGTGACACACTCACCCAAAATTCTTTTTACAACTTGTCTTCCCCTTGGGACCCAAAACCTGGATCGTAACTCAGCTAACGTAGCTCTTACTCCACTATGATGCACTCTCTGGTGACATTCTTTCACAACTAAACTAGTAAACTTGTGCTTTCTAGGCAAGATTACAGGTTTCCTAGCGTCGCTCTCTAAATCTGAATTAACTAACCGACCTTCGCACCTCAAAATATCTTTCTCGGTCTTTATTCCTAGCTCTCTCACTAGTTGATTAAAGTTATGCTGCTTGCTTAAATCATTCTGGACCGATTTAAGCCATTCAACTTCGGCGCGTTTTAACTCTTCCACCTCCAATCGTCCAGTGGACCTTTTCTCATGTGTCACGCTCGCCCTTGTGTTGTTGACAAAGCGCCTCACCCAAGCTGTTACTCTGGCAAGTTTCTGTAGGGTGCTGAAGTTGTTTACGTCTATCACAGCGGCGACACCTGACGGATGTTCTGCGTCTGTCAGTAGAACTGTCGCGGATTTCTTTTCCTCCAATCGACTCTCTGGGGTTAGATAGTTCTCTGTCGTCACTGGCCATTCGTTTGTTACCCCCTCAAGCCAAGACGGTCCGCGCCACCAAAGTTGATTTTCTTTAAGTTGGGAAGCGAGCACTCCTCTGGACCCGAGGTCAGCAGGATTTTCGTCGGTAGAACAGTACGACCAATCTTTCCTTGCGGTCAGCTTCAGGATTTCGTTCACTCGATGGCGTACGAACTGTTTCCATTCACCTCTGTTTTGTATCCAGCTGAGAGCTGTCTAGCCAGAACCTCACGCCATCTACTTTCAATTGTGACTGTAACGCATTCTTTATCGTATCCACGAGCTGTGCGACAATTCTCGCTGACATTAGCTCCAAGCGCGGAATCGTCAGCTCCTTCAGCGGAGCAACCCTCGTTTTACTGGCTACCAATCTCACATGGGTTTTTCCGTCCGTAGTGCCATAGATAAAATAAACCACGGCACAATAGGCTTTCTTACTTGCATCCTCAAACCCGTGTAAATAGCACTCTGACACGCTCTCTCCCCCCATGTCATAAAGACACCGGTTGATTTGAATCCCTTTCGTTTCTGTCAAATCTTGGATCCACTTATCCCATTTCCCCTTAATTTCTCCCGTCAAAACCTCATCCCAATCGAATTTGCTACTGCAAATTTGTTGAAAGAGCGCTTTCATGCCGACTGTCACAGGGCTAATTATCCCCAGTGGATCAAACAAACTGGCCAGCAAACTTAGCACATTTCGTTTTGTTACTTCCAGACCCCTGGCCTTCTCAACAATTTGTTCAAAACTAAAATTAAGGGTATCGGTCTCACAATCCCAAGCCAGACCCAGCACCTTTTCGCCCGTTCTTCCACCATGAGATTCTAGTTTCGACTTGGCGTAAGTCTCCTCGTCTTCGAGTCTACCCACTTCTCGATTCATTCTTCGAGTTTCACTTGAACATATTTTCTCCCTCAATCCCGGGTCATTCGTTTTCCACTTTCGTAAGTTGAAGCCCCCTGTGGCCATTCGATCCTTTGCATTCTTAAACAGGGTAAATGCCTTATCGGGTGTACGTTCTCCCGTTACTAAATCGTCAACGTAAAACCCTTCTATCATTCGGGGTCCCTTTCCTCAAAGGTGGCTATGTGGTGCCTAATGGTCCCATTTAACACGACAAAACCGGTAAACAATAATGCTCAGTTTGTTGTCACGCGCGTCTTCAACCCACAGAAACCTTAGACTATCGCGATCTCTCTCGTCTACTGCTATGTTCAAAAAGGCTTTCTCTATATCACCCACTAGCGCGACCTTGGTTTCCCTGAATCTAACGAGTATTTTGAACAACAAGGGATTTAGGGATGGCCCTGTATGCAAACATTCATTCAAGGAGGTCGGACTTTTGGCTTCCTTCGAAGAGGCATCGTACACTATTCGTAACTTCGTGGTTTCTGCGTCCCTGCGGATGACGGCGTGATGGGGTAAATAGTGCGTTTTGCTCGTTTCCTCCAATTCTGCTACTTTCTCGATAATTCCTAAATTCAACTGCTCCTTGATGATGGAGTCGTACTCGTCCAGAACTTCAGGTTCCTTGCGAAGTCTTTTCAGTTGACCCTTCAAGCGTGATAAGCTGTTTTCGTAATTGCTAGGGAGAGGGTCATGACCTTGCTTCCAGGGCAACTTGACTGAATACCTTTCCCGAGAAAATTCTATGTCGTTCTCAAATGATTCATGCACTTCGTCGCTGCTCTTAATACCAATACTTTCTAAATCCCATAACTTGTTAATTTCACTATCTAAACTGGCCCTTTCTAAAGCCACACTATCTTGAGCAATAAAATGAACTGACACTTCCTGTCGACTATCTGCCTCTCGCCTTTTCAGGGGGCCCGACAACACCCAGCCAAGCTCAGTGGGTACTGCCACTGGTTCCTCGGGTCCCCCCCGTATGGTCGTTCCCTTTTGGAACTCCCACAGGTAATCCGCCCCTATCAAAAGATCTATTTCGAGCTTGTCTTTTGTCTGACAAACGTCAGAGAACCACACATCACGCAAGTGCGGGAAGTCGTTTTTAACAACCTCTACGTGCTCGTTGCTTATGTGCGAAATATTCGGCACAACATAGGCTTCGAGCGTGTGTACCTTGCCGTCGTGTAGAGGCATTACGTCAAAACGGGCGACCTCTCGTAACCCGGATTCCATCGTTCTCTGGCCAAAAGTGCTGATGCTAAGCCACTCTTTTCTTGCTATTCCTAGATCATAACTACGGGCGGCCTTAGCGGTTATAAATGAACGATGACTTCCAGAGTCAAACAGAACTCTCACTCTTCCCTTTTTACCCCCCTTAATTAGGGCTTGCGCGGTTTGAAGGGCAATTCTACTTTCTGTTCCCACGAGCATACTGTTTGGATTGCTCACAAAAGTTCGACTACCATCCCCCCCAGGGGTATGCTCTGAAGGCGGTGGTGACTTTGTAATTGCGTCACACAAACACGTGTGGTGGGGACCCTTACAATTCTTACATTTAACAATTGCTTTACAATCTCGGGCGCGATGGCCCTTCTTAACACACTTAAAACATCTACCAAATTTAAGCAAAATTCTCTTACGTTCCTCAATGTTCGTTACTTTCTCGCATTCCTCCGGTGGGTGGGTTCCTAGGCAGAAGGCGCACCTTTTGTCCTCTCCCTTTGAACCGGCAAACAAGGCACTGGAGGTGTAAGGTCCTCTCTTTCCATCATTGGATCCCACTCGGCGCTGCATCAAACAATGATCCTCCCTCAGTTCCACCTCAACCAGGAGCTCTTTTAACATATCCCCCAATGTCCACTGAAGGTAATCTCTCCCCCGTGTGATGGTTAGTCGTATGGCGTCCGGAATCTTTTCTAAAAGCGCTGGAACGGCAATTTCCGAGTAATTCCGTTCGTCCACTGCTAACGCCTGAAGTGCCCGGTACTTGGTTTCTGTAAAGTCGTAGAAGCTGCGCAGTCTTGTTGTGTCACCTTCATTGAAAACCGGGCGCACATTCAACAGTTCATTGATCAACGCTCGTTGAATCGCGATCCTTTTGCCATACCGCTTTTTCAAGAGCTCTATGGCTGATTCATAGTTCGCTGTCGTGAGCGCAAAGACTCCAATCGCTGATCTGGCCGGTTCCAATAACAAGCTTCTCAAATAAGAGAACTTGTCTACATTAGAGAGTCCATCGTTCAGGTGGATAGCACTCTCAAATGAGTCCCAGAACTCCTGCCACTCGCACAGTTTCCCACTGAATTTTTTCACTTCTAGTTTTGGAAGTTTCGCTCTCACTGCTTTCTGATGCGGGCCAGCTTGCGGGTTTGAAATCTGGCTTGAGTTCAACTGGTCGTGTTCCACCAACGGCTGGGCAGGTGGTGCAGCTTCCTCTAATAATCTCTCTTCTATGGCCGCTAACGTTTGCGATGCGTCTGCCTTCAATCGGCCGCACGATTCAATCTCCTCTGCTATCTCTTCGTCTTTCGTCTTTTCGTCAGCTACTCGGTTCTGCTAAGATCTGCTCGTCTAGCGGTGAGATCTTTTCAAGCTGTTCAGTTATGCTAAGCTTCCACTTTAACAGTTCAGGCTTTCTAACGATGGCAAACGCGTCTTCAAAGCGGGCTTCGACTTCTTCGATGACTTTCGTTAGGAACGTTCGATGTCCCCCTCTCACTTTCTTTTTCGACATTCTCTCTGGTATCCGGCTCGAAGGACCACGTTTTGCGGAATTTTCCTCAGCGGTTGGAAAATCGCCGCGCTCGCTGGTTCAACACTCAGGACTGTATTCTTTCTGGTACTTTATTCACACTTCACGGACACATTCGTTCAATCTAGTAACATTCACAATCTTTCATCGTCTCTAACTTACACGTACAACATTTCTCTATTTATCTACTTTACTGGTAAAGGCGGAAGTTTACACCCTGTTACGTACATCCTTAATTTCCCAATTATTTAATTCCGTACATTACAAGTCTATTGTTCATTTAGTTACATTTCCAATTCCTGTATGACTGTCACTTTAACCTAGACTAATCCAATTACATAACTGTCACCCTTGTATTCAGGACACGAAATGTCCCACAATCGTTCTCATCACAGGATGTTCCCACCCACTTTGTCGTAAATTAACGTTTGTTTCAATGTTACAATTAATCCTTAATTATGCAAGCAAATTTTCCACAAGAATCCCTTCAAAATATCTATAATTTATAAAAAGCGCTCGAATACATGTAAGCGTCAGTCGTAAACATTTCCTGTAAAATCGTAAAAACTCTAAAGTAACATATTCCCCCTTCAGACTGTTCAGGGGCACATTGGCACACGCGCCGAATCCCGGAGGGATACCCTAGTGCTTTCTCCGTGCCCGACCAGGACGATGCCCAAGTTTTTGCCTGGGTATCATAAAAAAAGATTATGCTCTCAGTCTCCTCTCTAGCCTGCAAACAGGCTTTCCATTTGGGTATTCCGAGAGATGGTCGCGTCGACTTGCCCTTGA
>OX419344.1:6268436-6275936 GCA_948470475.1 Galaxea fascicularis | reverse complement strand
ATGTCATTCAGCTTTAATCTTAAATTAAACATGAGCTTTTTAAGTATTCACTTAGGGTCAAATGCGTGTGACCTTGTCAAAGCAGCAACGAACGTATGCAAACGCGAATGGCCACGTTCTCTAACGTTAGCTAGAATGCAGTGCAAAATAAACCAGGTCGCTTGCAGCATTGAAGGGCATCAAAATGTTTTTGTTTATGACTCGAAACTGAGAACTGTAAACGCCAGTATTCAGGTTTAATATTCTTTGGACAAAAAATTGCTTCCTTATCAACAAATCTTACTCGACTCATCAAAAGCAGTGGAAACCTTGAACTTCTGAGAAGGATAATTGGCAATTGATCCAAACAACACTCCAGTAAACAGCGGGAAAGTCACGCTGGGAATTTGTGGTGTCCACATTTACAGGAACCACAGACGAAGAGATTGATATGCGATCACGCATTAAACCTGATATCCTTTCATAGTCTTTCATAATCACGGAAAGTTGGAAAAGGTCTGCAACAGACTTGCTGCAGACAAGTAAAAAGGTACATCGAAGTCAAAGAGGTGGTCGTGATAATGCGAAGTCTGTGACAGACAGTCTGCAGACTTGCAGACTTTCATTTTAGGCCAATTTGGCCTGCTGAATGACCTTAAAGATCTGCGCCAGACCTGAGAAAGACCTGTTGCAGATCTTCCCATTTCGTACGGGCTTCGACCTCACAAACGGAAGCTACAAGCCATACATGAAGCCTAACAACAAACTATCGTACGTCCACCGGCAAAGCAACCACCCCCCAGCATTACTGAAAAACATACCACTCAACATCAACAAAAGACTAACTAACATTTCATCCAGCAAAGAAGTCTTCGACGAATCAATTGCCCCTTACCAACAAGCACTCAAAGAAAGTGGATATGATCACAAACTAACATACAATCCAGATCCCGCTCCGAGAAACAAAAGAAAGAGAAAAAGGGACATTACATGGTACAATCCTCCTTTCCATTCAAACGTTAAAACCAACCTTGGTAGAAAGTTCCTACATATCGTCGAAAAATGCTTCCAGAAAAGCCATCCACTCTACAAGATTTTCAACAGACACACACTCAAGCTAAGCTACTCATGTATGCCAAACATGAAATCCATCATATCGTCACACAACAAACACGTTCTTTCAAATACAAATGCACAAACACCGCAACCTGACACCTGCAATTGTAGAAAAAAGCCTGATTGCCCACTCGAAGGAAAATGTCTCCAAACTAACGTAATCTATCAAGCCACAGTCACCACCGAGACAACAACTGAAACCTACGTTGGACTAGCTACAAACTTTAAGGAACGCTACGGGAATCACAAAACATCCTTCCGACATTCGAAAAGAAGGAATGAGACAGAGCTTTCCAAACACGTTTGGAACTTACAAGACGCTAAGAAACCGTTTCAGATTAAATGGAAAATTCTTAAGAAATGTAAACCATACAGCAACATTAGCAAGAAATGTAGTCTTTGTCTGAATGAAAAGTTCATAATCATATGTAAAAAAGAAATGTGTAGCCTTAACAGAAGAAACGAATTAGCAAGTTCATGCCCCCACAGAAACCGATATGTACTCCGGAACTTTAGAGTAACGTAATTTTAAAATAACGACATATAATCCTTCTTATATCTAGAAACTCTTTGTATGTTACGCATTTACTATAGCAACCATTCAAATTTTCGTATTTAACTGCCAGCTTCCCAATTCCAACAGTTCAGTCGTTAAAATTGCCTGATGAGTGTGGTCCTTGTACCATACGAAACAGTTCTGTAGCAATAAAACGATGATTACTCGTGAAACCTGAACTTCTGTGAAGTAATAGTTAATGCTCCTCAATCGATTGAGTTGAGCGCTCTACGAAACACGTTCTACTCAAGAAGAATTTATATATATATATATATATATATATAGTAAGTTAAGTAGGTCCCTTGAGCCAACAGCGTATCACCTCCAGGAGGATCGCAAATGGATTCACAGTCCAAGTTGAGGAGAAATTATGAAAGAAAGTAAAGGAAACACTATCAGAAACACTATCATATATATATATATAGGTCTAAAAGGACTTGTTTTGGTTTTGTTCGCCCACTGAGACAAGTAATTGAAGTGTATTATTGCCTCGTGTTGAGGCAGTTATTGTTCGGAGTATGTTCAATTTAAAGACTTAACAGTTAGTTCCAGTTTTAAACACACTAGCCGTTGGCTTGTTGGTGTATGCTCTGATCCAACTGATTTTAAATTGTTTACAAATGCATTAAATCTAGAGTTTGTTTGACAATTGATCAATGTTTCCTATTAAACCCGGGTATTAAGGCAACGTGACTCTATATTTGTTTTGCAAAACCGTCACGCAACGTGCCTCGCGCTGACCTTGACCGGATGCCGGTCGACAAGATATAAACAAGATGTTTTGAAGCGATTCGGGGCAAACACGCTATGGGAAAAATGTTCTCTTTCTTGGGACTAAGTTTTCGAGACACCCAGAGGGTCTAAGTTTTACGGGTTTGCGGTCCGAGTTTTCGAGATCTGCGCTTTCGAGACACCATGTTTGAAATGCCTTTGGTCGCGGTCGACGAAGAATCAAGAATCAAGAACTCGTCCTCCAATGCCGCGACAAAAAAAAAACTTGTGTCGCGGTCATAATTGTAGTAGAATAGTAGGTTCGCAGAAGCTTCTTCATAAAAACCTTTTCAGGAAAGTACTGCTATTCTTTTCGCAAAGTACAGATTTTCATTTCGCAAAGTACAGATTTCATTTCGTTTCGTTTCGTTTCGTATCGCAAAGTACCATTTCGCAAAGTACAATAAGCCGTGGAATTATTCAGTTCAAGCCACCACTTTCCTGTCTCTGGTCTGTCGCGCTTGGCATTTTTACTGTTGCTTATGATCAACTGATGTCCTTTATTCTTGTTGAGACTCGCTCAGGAGAGTGTGTAACGATGCCAGACAGTTACACCCAAGCTATGTCGCTCTTATCCTTTTCAACGTTTTATGAATACATTCTTGCGCAAAAAACACGCAATTTAACCGAACATCGCGTGCGGAAAACAATTCCGTTTTATTACGGTGTAAGGGGACATTTCAGGGCGGCATTCATTGAGAAACGTCAGTTGACGGTGGGTTTAGGCCTACTGCTGTACACTACAGTCTGTTTCTTTCGGAAGGTGTTACAAAATGCAGCCATGTACGTCTGTTGCTTTTAAAACTAACTTTTCCATTTTCGAGTTTTTTTTATTTCGTGCCCTAACCAATCCGCCTGTCCATTTGTTTTTCATCATCACGTCACTGACGTTATCATATCGATTTCACTAACGTGATGGTTTTCCTGATTATGTGACCATAAAAAAGAACACCTTGTTGGGAAGAACATTTTTGATGTTATGTTCGCATAAAAAATACATTGCGGCCTGATTGCGTGTCCATCAGAGATCACCATCTGCTCCAACAATAAAAAACGCGCAGTGTGGTCTTTTCCGTGTCACGCTAAACAGCTATTTTTAGGTTATCACTCATTCAAGCGACACACACTTAACAATGGAAATTACGAACACTTGACCCTCAAATGTTCTCTAGAGTCTGGCACAAAGATACTAATTTTACAGGGTGAACTCGGTTTAACTTTGTTGGCACACCGGGATCTCTAATGGACCTTCCAAGTAGCGAACTTGAGAATGCGGATCCTTCTTCTCCGTTCACATCAGCGAGCGAATGCCTAGAACCGAACACGGAAAGCGAAGTTTTCGTCTCCATTAAATGGGAATTATACACATCAACTTTCTAACAAATTAATCAGCCCAGCATCTGGCACACTGTTCCTTCCAGACTCGGATCAAAGTGCCCCGGAGGATGATTTAGAAGCAATTGGCTTGACAGATCCTGGAGAGGATGAGGATGATCTTGGTTGCAGGCCTTTAGAAGAGTTCGATGAAGATTCTGATGAAGCAATGACACAAGGAGGGGCAAGTGGAAACAATTCCTTGGAAAATGAAGGTAAAATATATAGGTACTTTGATGCATGATAAATATTTGTAGCAGACATCTTCTTGAGATGTAGTTTTAATGCAGCAGCGTAGTTTTGTGCGGTCTGCGTCCCAGGTCGAAATAGCCTTAACTACGTACAGGCAAAACCATTAAGGGCCTACTCCGTTGTTGTTTACAGAGACTACCTGCTTGTAAGACAGCCACGGTGACAGTAAAGTCAATGTCTTCGACGGGGCTACAGTATTTCTCTATTTTGATTCTTGTATATCAAAGTCGCAGCAAATTTGTATTAGAAAACAGCTTCATTTTCAAGCTAAGGAGCCACAAGAAGTGGGTTTTATAACAAGAAAGTCAACATCGTGTTGTCAAACAAAAGTGCCAAGAAAAAGTTTGGAGACGGTTCATTGTTAGGAACATCGGCGTCGCAAGGTGCCATAATGCTGCGAAAATCGCTAGGGGTCAAAAAGAAAATTGGAGACGGCAAAACGTTCATCCAAAAAGAGGAGATCTATGGAATAAAGGTTATTTTTATTGAAGATGTCACATTAGGGGTCCGACCATTGCGTGCTCCGTTTCTGAAGGTGGAAGAACATGGTCTGAAGTTTAAACCGCTCATACTAGAAAGGAGCGAATGGCCGGAATTTCGAAAAGATGTCCATCGATGATAAAGAAGTTAAGCCAGATTTTGCTCACAAAAAGGGTCTGGTCAAATACTGTGGCCTTTGTGAACAACATGACGAAAGTATGAGTATTCATGTTGCGAGTGCCACCCATAAACAAAATGCAAAGGACTAAACTAAATGGAGGGAAGTGGATAAGTTGATGAAAAGGCAACAGACGCCTACAGAATTTGTAGAGACAATGATAACAAAGAGTAAAAAACAATAAAGGGGGGGGGGGGATTACAGTCTTTAACTTTACAACCTCGGAAAAGAGTAGGAATCATGTATAAAAGCTTTTTTGTCGAGCACCTGGGTTTTTTCAGTCCGTTGAAAGAGAATGCGGTTTCTAAACTGTCAATTCTTTTCCGATTTGGGTCACGGCATGCCGCCAAAAAAAATTGTACCTGACAAGCCACAACACTAGTCTTAAGAAAACGGTGAAAAACTGTCCGGTCTTTGAATGATATGCGAGATGAAATTCACTTAGTGTGTTTCATTGTCCCAAGTATTGCCTTTTATGGTAGCATCTGGGTTTATAGTCCCGCGTTAAAGGAGAAAATCAGTTGTCTGCGGTTCTATTTTAAAATCAATCTTTCTAAACTGTCAGAAGCGAAGGAAACTCGTTTCCTTTGCGACTTAGGTCACATGCCGCTAAAAAAATTCTACCTAACAAGCAACAACCTAACAAGTTTTATTGAAAGCGGTAGATATGATAATATCCCTAGATTTAACCCTTTCACTCCAAAGGGGTTCTCCATTGACGAGTAAAATCGTCTGGCGTTAGACAGAGTAAAATCTATGAGTGCCATTTGGCACTATCGGGAGTTAAAGGGTTAAAGCTGTACGATATGAATGATATGGAAGACGACATCCAAGTATTCCAAGTATTTAGTGTTATTCCCATTTACACGGACGTTAGGTGTCGAAAAAATCGTAAGCCACATACTTTGCTGTTTCAGGTTTACACTGGAAGGTACATTCCTCCACAACAAAGAGCAAATCCTGTTCTGACTGAAGAAAACTGTTTGGCAGAAATTACGGTGGGGACACTGATTTGTCGCAGTCCACATAGACAACTGGGATAAAGTGCCAGTAATAAGAAATGTCGTGGAAGTTAAAGAAGAAACCATTAAGGTTCACTACTGGCAAGGATCTTTCAAAGGAAAGTTTAGGCCTCAGAATGTTCCAAGAAGCGGCAGTCCTTGGGTAGACGAGCTTCCTAAAACGTGTGTCATCCTTAGCTCATTTTCTCTGTCAGATGAGAATAAACTTTTCCCATCTACCAGAAAATATCTACAGGAGGAGTATGCTAGATTAAAAAATCAGAATGCAGCTTTAACTAACGACTGCTAGAGCTTAATTTGCAAGATAGTGATTGTAAATACTATCGTTTTTTTTATTTGCCAAAGATACGTTTTCTCTCTATTCGTCGGAAACGTAAAACGTAATAAGCTAATTATTTCGCGAAAGATTCAACAAGGAAAATTAACTAAACATTATAAAGAATTCACATCAGTTCAGTGGAACTACTCATTTGACAGTTTTAGTTAGATTTTTCAGTTGCTTTATTCTTTATGATTTTGCCGTTGCTTTATTCATTATATGTCATTTATCAATATAAACCTATTCAGTTGATTTGGCAAGATTAAAGTGGTTTTGTTTGCCTTTTAGGTACTCAATGTGATTACGGTTGTGCTGCGGTGTGATTTTATAGCCCCTTGTGATAACTGCAAAACAAATCTCATCTTTTAACTAAACTTATGGTTATATTAATAGTTTGTTCTAGAAATCTGCAAAAGCATCAGTTCTGTAGGAGAGTGGTATGGAAAATTTCTGAAACCACCTTTAAACAGAAACATGGTTTCAATAATGATTGCCAGTGGTTTCAGAAATTTCCGAAACTACTGGCAGTTGTTGCCTTGCAAAATTAGAAAAAAATGTGACATGTCAATTAGTTTCGGGCCCGATGGTTTCAGAAAATTCTGAAACCTTTCTCGTTAGTTTTTATTAGTTGGTTTTAAAACTCTTTGACTCATTCGTTGAAGAAACGAATCGTGGTTGTTGGTTTCAGAAATTTGTGAAACCATAAATATTTATGGTTTCAGAAATTTCTGAAACCAACAACTACGATTTCCGATCATATACCAATCTGGTATAAAAATACTGTTTATAAAATGATGATAATGCTTGCTTGGCTTCAGAAATTTCCGAAACCATAAACATTTATGGTTTCAGAAATTTCTGAAACCAACCACTAAGATTTCCGAGCATATACCAATCTGATATAAAAATGCTGTTTATAAACTGATGATAATGCTTGCTTGGCTTCAGAAATTTCTGAAACCATGAATATTGTGTTTGACAGTGTTCCAAAACCATTCTTATACAAATCGTATCTCAAAATGCTATCCATTAAATGATGTTAATGTTTGCTTGGTGTCAGAATTTTGGAAACCGCTAGTTATGTTAGGGAAATTCACAAACTGTAGTTTTCCAGACGGAAAATTCGCCATTCTGTCAAAAATGATCACTGTCAGTCTAATTTCAGCCGAGAAAAAGTGGTCAAGAATTGCGTCTTAACTAAAATTCTGCTGTTACGTCCAAAATCGCTTAGCTGTTAATAAAATCAGCCGGCCTTATAGGAATTGAAAGTCGGATGATTTTAACCTTTTACAGCTCGATTTCGATCTTAAAGTCGGGCGAAAAAGGTAGATAACTAGATATTTCAGCCGAAAACTGAACTTTAGAATATCCCTCAACATTTTGGAACGTGTTTAATTAGTTCGTTTGATCTTTCCTCGGAATTCTTGCAGCTGATGCTCCCGAGTCAGACAGG
>OX419344.1:6238436-6263436 GCA_948470475.1 Galaxea fascicularis | reverse complement strand
TAAACGCCCCTCAAAAGCGCCCATGGTCCTGTCGTGGAACGGCACGGATAAAAGTTTACACGAAAGAAATTATCTGTGCCGTTCTACATTTTGTCCGGACCGTTCTATTTTCAGTTTCTGTCGTGTAAACGGGCCTTCACTTCTTGAGGCAATTCAAAAACAGACGAATTATCTTTGAGCTCGTTTGTGTACCAGGAGGTAACGGGCATTAGTTTGTCAGGCACGGCGCCTCATGCCACAGGGAATAACGAAATAATGAAAAATAAAATTCCCCCAACCGAAACAATTTGCTTCGTTTTTATTGTTTGCATATGCTCTGCATTAGCCTCTCTCACGGATCCGGCTGTTTGACAGTCTTCCGTTGACCTTCATAATTACTTTTTTACGCGTTTAACTTCAGTTTCCTATCGATCGTGATTAGCGTTAATCCTCAAGCAAACATGTCCTGTCTATTTGCTGCTGTTGGGTCTTGCTGCCGTTTTAAAGGCGAAAGGCATCAGAGCAAAACCAAATTGAACCAAACAAACGAACAAAACAGTTATTGGCGAAAAGGAAAAAGCCCAAATCTTAAATCAAAAAGTAACAGTCGGTCTGCGTTTATAAAAAAAAAAAAAAAAGATTCCATGCCTCTCTTGCGTGGTTTCATGGTTTCATTTCGATTATTGTATGCATGCCAGAATGGCTGCCGTGTTTGTAAGAGCTCTTTCTTTCTACATATATTTCATCTACTTGCTTAGTACTTTAAGACGACTGAAGCACATAGGTAGTATTGCCACTCTTAAGCTTTCTGAATTCGATGAAACTATATATGCTTGTTGGCGAAACCTTTACTGAGTTTTCAATCCAGACTTTACTGTTATGTCTGTTATGTACGCCGAAGGTGTTCGACGACGAAGTGTGAAAGAAATACATGACCGATTGCAGCATGCACAAGCATAGTCAGGCGTTTCTGTCTTATCCAGAACGCTTTGTGATGATTGATAATATATATATATTTAGGCAAGCCTAAAAGCGGAGCTCCACAGTTATTTCCTTAATATTAGCATTTACAGATAAACTAATATGGCAATGCCACAGGACTTGAATCATGACTCCAGTAAGGACTTCTCTATATTGTGATTACATATACACATATTTTTCACTGTTTTGCTGCAGAGCCAGAGCCATCATTCAATCAAGTGGTAGTGGTGGGCCGATGATCGGTTGTAATCGAAAGTTGATCGAAAAGTTCAAGCGACGCGACAATCGATTATTCTTTTTTTCTTTTTTCATAATCGATTGTTGCGGAAAAATTAAAAATTTATTGGGGACACAAAATTATTAAAATCAAGAAAAATGACCGTTTAATATCTTGGTGTGAGTTTGGTGTGGTTTTTCGTGGACTCCTATTAAACTTCTAAGTCATAACAGCAGATATAATCTAAGAATGTGTTTACCTGTGCGTACACGCTATCACTTTGACTTCTATGTAGGTGAAAAATACATGAAATACTTATTAGCAGATTTTTTCGATAATAATCGATGATCGATCGGTTGTGAAATCTCAACCGATTCCCACCACTACTTTGTGGCACAGGAATTATAATATGATTATGATGAGCAACAACGATTAACAAACTTTTCTTAATCACAGTTTAATTACATCTGATCACATTTCGATACAAGTGGTAAAAATCACTTAACTAGGTTAACAGTTCTAGTGTCCCACTATTAAACCAACTTCACAACCGACAAGTATCGGTGACATTTTAATTTATCAAAAAATATTTGACAGCGAAAGTGCGATAAAACGTCAAAGTGAGCTCTCTTCGACACCGCCCATAAAAGAACAAAAGTACTTTGCTCGCCTTGTTTTTAACATTTTATGGTGTTATTCTTGTGATCTATAACAGTAAAGACGATAGAAAGTGCCGTCCTTTTTACAATAACATGGAAAAACGTTAAGCGAAATCGACTTTACTTTTCCTTGAGAAAAGTGACTGCGACAGACTGATCGAGCATAGTATTTTAGCGATGAATCAACTCAGGTGATCAACTGCAATTATCTAGTGATGTTGAAAATGGTTTTATTCTTGACTTCCATCAATTACAAATATTGCGAAGAACAAACCTTGACTACAAGTCGTGGGTGGTATTATTTTTGACATCACTATTAATGATAACATCTGACTCAGGATTTCTGAAAAACATTTTTCAGCTGTAAACATTGAACAAAGGAGTTTTTATTGCAATAGCCTTGATAATCTGCGATTTTTTAACTAACAACGAGAATTGCTTTTTAGGGACAACATATCGCTGGCATTTCCTATGCTGCAGCTGTTAAAAATCGCGTTTACTTTTGGCAATGAGTTCTCGATTACTCTTTGCCAATTTCCAATAATGTCAACAAAGCGAAGCCGAGTATATAAACCGTCCGGACTTCGCTTGGCTTTTCTTCAACCAATTCTTTGCCCAAAAAATGAACGACAGCAGGGAAAGTGAAGAGTTTTAGGATCGAAAATGAAATATTGGATCGAAAATATGATTTGGAAAAAAGACGAGCATTTTTTAGTCGAAACAGCATGAAAACAACAAAAGGTAAGAAAACAAAGAACGATGCCAGCGAATGTTTCTTCGGCGTTCCTCGTAGAAATTGGAAAACTAAGACAAGTAACAAACATAACTCGTAGTCACAGAGACAAATCACCATATGTCATATAAAAAACACAACAGGAGTACTAACCTGCGGACAGTTTAAGTCAGTCAACAATCTCTCCGAACGCAGAGCTAAAGCAGAAGCCGTCATTTCACACAAAAGTATTAATTTGCTAAGCAGATACAAATCCTTAGCGGGCCTTGAAGTTTTTCACCGTCACTTTGTTTTATTTCTCATGTCTATCAAGGAAGCTTCTTGAATTCAGGATTTTTAGCGGCAAAACCGTCCAGTTTAATACACAGCAAAAGTCAGCAATCGAAGACAGCGCCTGCATGATTAAAACCCTGCCAAACCACACGATCTTTTCTCTCGCAGATCCGTAAACTATAAAACAGCAAAGCCAGGCAATCCAATTTGCTGCTCTTAACATCCAAAGGCTGATTCTCATCGGTTTAAACAAAAAACGAACTGAGAAGTAGTCAAGGTAGGCGGCGAATTGTTTACAGGACGGAGATCTGTTGATCCTGGCGAAAAATTACGCCTCGTTTTAGTCTGGCTTGAGCCTGCGATCGAATTGAAAACCAGTACCTGGTCTGCGGTCAAGTTGAAAAAAAACAGCTGACCTCGACAGCTCATAACTTGAGCCCGCAATATGGTCACGTGATACTGGTCAGCGGATACGTTGTTTTGACAGGTGTCAATTGACATTGACATGGATGTCTAATATCAAAGATGTCCGCTGTAAACTAGATGGTCAGCTAAAGTATGGCCGCCATGTTGGATTATTATTATTATTATTAGGGTATTATTAATTATTGTGCGAGGTCGTCGTCGTCGTCGTCGTCGTCGTCGGTCGCGCCCACGAGCATTACCGCTAGCCAAGATTACCATGAGAAAAGCAGTTGACGGGTTTCTATAGGTATGGGGCTCCGCTCTGCGGCCCTTCGGGCCGCTGGAGCTCCGCTATGACAGAAATGTGTTGCTTTCTTTGCGAAAATTTTCCTGCAGACCAGATACTGCGATTTTTGGCGCTTTTTTAAATCTGGGATCCTTAAATACAGAGGAAATGGGCCGAGCAAGTGTAAACATCGGCAACTGATTAACAACCATACACTGAAAATCGAAGTCGTCCATGGCCGTCGCCTTTCTCAAAGTGCAAAGGAAGTTAAAGAACGACCCGCTACAAGACATCTTATTCCTATCATGCGACTACCAAAGAAAGTGACTCTAACCCGGTCGGTTTTCGCAGTCCCGACATTTATATTTATCAATATTTGCAGTCTTAGTAAGATAAAGAATGGAGATCGTGCATCTGTGGCTTTAGAGAGTGATTTGATTCATGTGGATGTGGATGTATGCGTAGTTAGCGAAACACATTTAAAACCGGACATGCCAGGTGCTGTACTGTGGTTAATATTCCCAACTACTCAATTTACAGGAGAGATAGAAATCAGTGGTCTGGACTGGATTTGAGGGCGAAAGGTGGGGTAGCGATCTATGTTAGAAGCAATCTTAAAGTCGTGGATATTTACCGATCGAAGTTGTATGAGCTCATTTTGCGTTACACTAGAACTCCCCGGAGGGAATCGTATGTTGGTTTGCAGTTTATATAATCCATCCAAGCACAGTTAGTCAGACGCCGATCTAATGGACTATGTGGTTAATTTTACCAAGAGCATCTTGGAAAAACACCCGAATACTGTTATTGTGTGTGGTGGTGGCATGAATCGCTTAGATATTAGTCGCCTTGAAGAACTGACTGGTTGGAATGCCTTAGTTGATTTCCCCACTCGTGGGAATGCCTGTCTCGACAATTGTTTGACCAACAGACCAGAGCTTTTTCTAAGTGTCTTCCTTTTAATATGTTAATAAACACTGACCATACTGGGCTCATTCTATCGGCGGGCATTGAGTTAAAACCTATTCGGCGTAAGATTAAGGTCCTTGACTGCAGAGCTCATTTCAAGAAGACTCTTTACAAGGCACTCGATGAGGAGGACTGGAATGATGTTCTTAATTCCAACAATATCGACGGGGCTGTGGATCATTCGGAAAGAACAATCCATAGCCACTTTAAACTCTTGCATGCTCTGAAGACGGTCTCTGTATCTTCGCGGGACCCGTTTTGGGTACCGCCTCTTGTTAACTGCTTGCAGAGAGCTAAATCAAGGATCTCGCCATTGAACAGGGAGAAACTCATTGACATATACAGGAGGGCCTCTGAAGTGATTCGTCAGAATGAGTAAATTTTGATGCTTTAAAAGGGAGCAAGGCATGGTGGAAAAGGGTTGATACCCTTTCTCAGCGGTGAAGTCGCCCTGCGAATTTCTGTCTGGATAATGAGTTACTGACAACGTTAAATGACGATACATATGTTAAGCCTAGCTTGATGTCAATATGTTCGAGTCTATCTATTCCGGAGGTCACTGAGTTGCAGGTGTCGAAGGCGCTCCAAGGGGTAAAAAGGACTGCCACTGGGCCTAATGCCATACCCTACTTGGGATGGAGGGATCACGCGGAAATTCCCACGGGTGTTGTAACCAAGCTGTGGAACCTTTCACTCTCGTCTCACTCATGGCCTAAGTCTTGGAAGAGGGCTAATATTAACCCCCTCCCCAAGATTGATGTTGGTATTACACGTCGGTTATTGCGAGAGTGTTTGAAAAGGTGGTTTATCATTTCCACGCCAAGGGGTCGTTCGAGAATAGTCTTGCGCCTTCGCAGTTTGCTTATAGAGACGGAGGTAGTTGCACTAATGCGTTATTCACTATTCAGCACAGGGTTCTTAGTTTTCTTGATAATCCTGCTTGTAAAGGGGTTAGACTCTTTAGTAAGGCTTTCGATATGGTGAAGCATGTCCTACTCACTGATACGCTTAAAAGTCTTGATCTCAACCCTTATATTCAGAATTGGTATCTTAATTTTCTTTCTGATAGGCAACAAAGAGTTTTATATAATAACAGCTTTGTCGGAAAATGGAAAGATGTCAATATGGGTACGACCCAAGGGTCTGAAAGTGGGCCTTATTTATTCACTGTTTTTCTGAATGATCTTAATATACAGTTAAAAGGTATTGACATATTTTTTAAATATGCCGTTGACACGAATATTGTAATTCCTTTGTGGAAAGACGGAGTTGATCAGTCACTGGAGGTGGTGGAGAGTTTTTTGCGTTGGTCTGAAAAACATTCTATGTCATGCAATCCTAGAAAATGTAAAGAACTCACCCTGCGTAAAAAAGGGTTTGTAGAGGAACTTTGTAAAATACATGACATTCCGAAACGCAGCGAGCTTAAACTAGATTAGATGTGATATTCCAGCACAATTGTAAATACGCAAGTCACTCGCGTGAAAAGCTTGTTACGGCTAATAAATGCTTAATAATCCGGAGGAGCTGGATTATCTGTTTTATGCAATTGTTATGTCTAATTTTTTATATCGTTTATCGGTGTATGGAGCCTCCTCTTCTAATCTTAACAACATACAGAATTTTTTAGACATGTGCTATAAACGCAGGTTTATATCAAGGAAATTGAATATAAGGGAGTTGCTTGAAAGATCAGATTCCCATATTTTTAGAAAGGCCATGACAACAAATTCGCCGCTTGTGAAGATTTTACCAGAAAGGAATTTCACCAATTACGCGCTAAGAAAAACAGGATTTTATCATCCTATAGTGGCAACAGAGCGCTTCAAATCGTCCCATGTGAATAAACTTATTTTTAGATATGATATTGAATCCTTGATGTAAATGGATGTGGAACTGTTCTAGAGCTCTAAACGTTTTCTTATTTGATTAAAGACTATTTATTTATTTATTTATATTATTCATCTATTATTATTTATTTTATCCTAATTTCGCGTGTCCAACCCTTCGGAACCAGAATCAAGGGATGTGACTTCACTTTCAGTTTCAGAACGGTTTCACTTTGCGCACACTTGGATATGATCAAATGAAACTAAAAATTTCCCAAGGAAGTCCTCTCCATATCTTCGTAACAACTAGCAGACGGTATTTTATCTCATAAAATGCGGTGCAGAGGTCTTTTAGAGGGGCGAAAACAGATGTTCGTTTCGTGAATTTTCACTGAAATCACGCAGAGAATTGGAACCAGCCTATATATGGCCCTTCGGGTACAGGTATAAATGATCTAACACTGCCGAGCTGCGGCAGCCCCGTAGGAGCTTAGGCCTTTAAACTACAGATCCTTATTACAAACGTCCATACTGCAAGGTTTATGAATGAAACGTAATTTAATCAACAAAGGCACACCTGGCGCAGACTTGGACTAGAAAAGAGTTCCGAGTTCTTTCAATAGGATAGGAGGAGTCGAACCCATGACCCGCGGCAATAGCTACCGCCAATTAATGGCCATTAGTTTAATTTAACCCCTCATGCGGATTTCTGACAGCCGCTCACTTTTGCTTCTCTTCATACCTTGCAAAACACAATGGTTAGCCGGATAAATATCAGCCCCGTGCTGACACAATTCATAAAGCGAATGATATCCACAAAAATCGCTTCAAGACGTATTGACAATGACTGGCGTCCTACTTGTATGCTTTGTAATTATTTTGTCCTTTCCAGGTAAGTAACGAAAACCGCAATCTGGTTATTGAAATATGAAATAATGAAACAGTAGAGAGAAACCACATATCTCAGTCGACTGAAGCACTTGAACTCAACTGACTGAAATCAGCAAAAAGGGAAGCAATGATGCACCACCATATATAAACTTAGTTGGTTTTAGTTAATAATGTCCAACAAGACCACGTATCAGGGCCTCATCAGTCGATATGTGTATTATAGGTTCGGGGACCGGTTACTTCTCGGAATTCTTGATGGGGTTGCGCCGCCCGCTTCTCCAAATCCTGTCCCTAATTCGGACCAAACCATGCCATTTTCCACACCCGCTTCCAGACGTTGCTTCTAAAATCCATACTCGTTTTCAGACCCAACGATGCGGTTACAAATTTTCTCCTTAGCTTTGTTGTAGCGTAGTGAAGCTTGGTATCAGTGCTGAAGTCAAGAATTGATAGAATTCACCTGGAATGATATATTTTAGTTACTTTTCTGTCTTTATTATTCATGTAGAGTTAGAACGACAAATACTTTTATACGCTCTCGTGGTTCGCTTGAAAACCATACCCGATCGATTTCAGACGGTCAAACCTCTTTTAAGGGTACTTCAAACGTTCCCAGGGCTAGGTCAAAGGTCATTGTTAAAGCTAACTTATTCCGAAAAAATGAAACTAAAATCTTAAATTGCTCGAGAGTTATTGAGAAAAATAAATTTTCTAATAAAAGTTTATAAACCGCCTGCGAGTTTTTCGCGGCAACTGCTTTATCTCAACTATTTAGCATTCACAACTGCGAGGATCAGACTTTGATTTCACATCTGCAGTTCATATATGATGTATTTCATATATATCATCCACATTCATCTCTTTCACGGGACATATGAACCTACAATTGACCCGCTGCCAACGTCAGTGGCTTAATAGCTTAGTTGGTTAGAGCATCGAACCAGTATCGCGAGTTCACGGGTTCAAACCCCGTTGAAGTCCTGAATTTTTTTCAGTCTTCTTTACGCAATTACATCAACTGTGAGGATCAGTCTTCATTTAACTCACATCTTGTGTTTACACTCAAGTGTTGTTACGCTTTTCCAAAATTCTCGAAGCGATCAAAATCATTTTGTCTACGTGAAACTTTCTAGGAAAGAGAAAAGGCCTTGGGTTAAAACTTAAGCAAAAACAGGACCCACAAAGAAGAAAACTGGCGAATTTAGTGATGAAAAGAAAAAAGTTTTCCCGCGAAGCTCTTCTTTGCTTACTGTGAATGCCAGGGGTTCCGTTATTTCATTGGCTAGCGCCTTTTCGTGTTCACATATCTGTCTGAGAAGGGGAGCCATGTTTATAAATCTTTGGAGGGCAAAAACGCGCATAGTCGTTTTTCGAAAGAGTCTCTCCTCTTTAAAAGAATTTATAAAGTAGGTAGAATTGACGAATTTCCGTGAAATTTGGCCAGAATTTGCACTGATAACTAAGGAACTAAGGTGTGTCGGGGAATCCTTTTATTTTAAATAATTTTCTTGTGGCGGCCTCTGGCGCATCACGGTTTGGGAATTGTTCGATGCTGGAACTTGACAGTTCCATAAAAAGATAAGATAAGAGATTGATGTTTTGTAATTTACACTGCACAGTTATTTTGCATCGACGATCCGCATTTGATAACCGATACCTTCGACAGAACGTCATTCAGTCATTTTGGCGTTTGCCGGCTTCTGCCGCCTTATGAAAGGAGTAGCCAAATAGGACATTATCTTTCTCGAATTCTACATTTCATAACCTTTCTATTGATATATAGTTTGTGGGGGTTTTCTTGAAAACAGCGCGTTTACGAACTTTTTTTTTCTGGAGAACACCCACTAAGGTTTGAAGTAACCTTAAGCGGTCACTCGAGGTCACCCTCGGGAATGAGCCAACTGACCGCTTGATAGAGGTTTACCGCTTAATAGAAGTTTCCCAAAATGTAGTATAAAATGTGGTAAAAAATGGAATTAAAACATGTATACTGTATATTGTATCGGTTCACAACAACAGTAACACAATAGACAAACATCAAGTAATTGCATGTTCAAGGAAGTTCATTCTTATAGTTCTTGTAGTTGGCTGCAAGCGAAGTTAATAACAGAGGATCGGGAATTTAACATGCGGCGCGGTGGGCCCTCGAAAGCCTCTTAGCCCAAACAAAACCACTCCTATTACTAGTTTTTATGTATATCATGTTGTGTTTGATGAGCTTTTGAAAGAAAATCGACACGGTTCGCGTATCATCCTATCAAAATATCCTGAAATACCGCATTGTAATTGACTATGTGACCACTTAATAGAGGTGAAACACAATAAAATTAGCCAATTGGGAATTCTAAATGATAACCGCGTCCGCTTAATAGAGGTGAAATTTACAGAAAATAAGGGGACTGCTTTTTGGGAATTTGATAAGTGTCCGTTTTTAGAGGGTAACCGCTTAATAGAGGTTTGACTGTACGCGCTTTCAGACCCTTTGGGGCGGCACCTATATAGCTTATACAGGGAAGTACCTCTTCCCCCCCCCCCTCCTTCCTATAGGATTTTAGAGAAAACTGATGAATTCAGCGTACTTATCGCCCAGTTGGCCTTAAATAATTGCTCAACTGGATACCGTCTCGAAGCAAGGTTCAAATTACTTGTTAACTCGATGCAGGAACCATCAAAGGATCCGGCAACTTGGATGAGATTTCTCAATTCTGAGAATAGCAAGTTTTTATTTTTATTTCTTTCAAAATTAATTTAAGTAATATGTATAAAACATTTGTTAACGGGTTTGGCTGAAGCTCAAACTCCTCCTTATTTGACTCTGTTTTTGTTGAAATCGAAAATCCGCATGGAAAAAACTTTACAGTTTATCGTCCTCCTTCTGCTAATTTGCATGAATTCCTGGAATCTTTTCACCAATTGCTTGATCGGGTAACCAGGGACAACAAAATGTGTTACATAATGGGTGATTTCAATCTAGACCTTCTTAACACTGATTTGCATTCAGCTACGAACGAGTTTATTAATGCGTTATTTTCTCATTTTCTTTACCCGCTAATTTCAAGACCTACTCGACTTACTTCGTACAGCGCCACCCTGATTGATAACATTTTTACCAACAATATTTCTGCTTCGTGTGACAATGGACTCATTATTAATGATCTGTCCGACGATTTACCAATCTTCACACTCTGTTACACTGATGCCCATTCTTCAACAATTAAGCCTAAGGAAAGTGTTGCCATTCGCAACTTCTCTAGTCAGAATATTAATGCGTTCAACAACCTTTTGTGTGAATTCGATTGGAGCTCTCTAATTTATGCTGATGCTAACGCCGCTTACAATGGGTTCCTACAAAAATATACTGAATTTTATAACAAGAGTTTTCCGATAAAGTTTTGTCGAGGGAAAAACCTAAAAACTCTGCATAATCCGTGGCTTACAACTGGAATCTTGAAATCAATTAAAACAAAGTCTAGACTGTATAAATTATTCTTAAGGAAACCAAGTCATGAGCGTGAATCCAACTAAAAGTCATTTAGAAATAAGCTAACTTGTCTTGTTCGTATCGCCAGGAAAATTTTTTATGACAACAAATTGGATAAGGCTAGATCAAACTTAAAGCAAACATGGAAAATTCTTAATGAGGTGATCAACAGGCGTTTCGCTAAATCACCGTATCCTGCAAGCTTCACCAAAAATGAAATGGAAATTAGCAATCCTACTGACATTGCCAATAATTTCTGTGATTACTTCACCAATATAGGGCCAAATTTGGCGAGCAAAATTCCTGCCACAAATTCATCACCCAAAGATGTCTTGAGCAGCTCTCTTTCTGAATCCATTTCATTGCAACCACTAACGGTCGGTGAATTAAACAATATTGTTAAATCGTTCAACGCTAACAAAGCTCCTGGACATGACAATATATCCATGAAGATAATTCATCAGTGTTTCCAAAATATTGCGCAGCCTCTTGTAACCATTATAAACACGTCGTTGTCTATTGGTGTGTTTCCTGAATCTCTCAAAATAGCCAAAGTGATTCCAGTTTTTAAGGCAGATGACCCAACACTTGTTAGTAATTACAGGCCAATATCAATTCTTCCAGCCTTTTCTAAACTTTTTGAAAAAGTCATGTACAACCGACTGATTAATTTCCTAAATTTGCATAATATCTTATACTCGAAACAATTTGGATTCCGTAATAATCATTCGACTACATTAGCGCTAATTGACTTGATCAACAACATATCTTCAGCTATCGACAGAAATAAAGCAACTTTAGGCATCTTCTTAGATCTTTCTAAGGCATTCGATACTATTAATCATGAAATATTGTGTCAAAAACTGCAACACTATGGTATTCGGGATACTGCTTTGGCGTGGATCAAAAGTTATCTTGATGATCGGACTCAATTTGTCCAGTTTGGATCCCATCGATCTTATCCGCAGAAAATTTTATGTGGCGTCCCGCAGGGCTCTATTCTTGGACCTCTTTTGTTTATTATTTACATTAATGATCTTCCTTATGTCTCTAGTCTGACTCAATCTTTACTGTTTGCTGATGACACAAGTATCTTTTATTCCCATAAAGATGCCAACCACCTCTTTCTATTTTTAACAATGAACTTGCAAAAATAATTATTTGGCTTAAGGTGAATAAGTTATCTCTAAATTTGACTAAAACAAATTTTATGATTTTTCATCCAAGGCAAAAGAAAGTTAATGTTAATGTCCCTCTTACTCTGGAAAATACTGTGATCAAGCAAGTCACGGAGACAAAATTTTTAGGTGTTCTTATTGATGAGCATCTCTCTTGGAAACCACATATTGATTTCGTCTCAAAAAAAAATTCGAAAAGTGTGGGAATTATTGCGAAAGCCCGCTTTTACCTATCATCCCAAACTTTGATGACCTTGTATTACTCCCTTGTATATCCTTTCTTAACATACTGTAATGTCGCCTGGTCCTCCACCTACTGTTCCAACCTAAACTGTATTTACCTTTTGCAAAAGCGTCTAGTGCGGCTCATAACAAAAGCTCACTATCTAGCAAATATCGCCCCTTTATTTAGCCAGCTTAAAGTCCTTGACATATTTAGTATTAATTCATTTTCTGTCACTACCTTTATGTTTTCTTATCACCACAATCTTTTGCCCAGTAGCTTTCATGACTTGTTCTTAAGTAGTAATCAAGTCCATCAATATGAAACTCGACTAGCCTCTCAGTATAGACCTCATTTTTGTAGAACAAATCAGTAAAGCAATTCAGTATCCTTTACCGAGGACCTAAAATCTGGAATTCGTTGCCTGTTTCACTAACTTTTGCTCTCCTTCTATATTTGTTTTAAAAAAAAAATTAAAGAATTATCTCACTGACAGCCGATCTGTTGCTTAATTTTCTAATCTTGTTCACTCTGCACTCAGCCATGAATTTAGTTCACTAGGTGGTTGAAGGAAGCCTATTAATATAAGCTTCAAGCTTCGTTAGGCTTCCTTGTCACATTAATTTTATAATTTAATTAACACCTTTTATTGATGTTGTATAAGGTTTTATGAGTGACTAAATAAATAAATAAATAAATAAATTACTAACTAAGCGTTGTCTATCAATTTCCCAGTCTCACTAGCTGCGCGGCCCATATGACATATGTTTCTTTTATCTTTCTCTCTTTTTTTCTCTGTTCTGTTGCTGTGATAATTACATTTAGGTGTCAATGAACCTCTATTGTCATTGTAGTCCCTGTATGCTTTAGATCTTTCTAATAAAATATTTGGTGAAAAGGGGAGTAACGTCAAATTCTTGTTTCATACGGGCTCTGTGCGTTAACTTGTAAACTCGTGCATAATAACTAAGGACACGTATTTAAATATAGATGTGTGCATTTTATATATAAAAAGCTTTCGGTTATTATTTCCGTATCATAAAGAAGCTACGTAAACACTTTTTTTTATTTATTAACAACTTTCTTTAAAGGGGAAGTGGACGAGTGTAACAGATTCTATCGCACTTAAAAAAATTAGGGACAATAAAGATAAGAACTTCTTCTGTGCCGATTTTCGTTTCACTGTCATTCCCCTTCCCTGTTATATTGCGGAAACAAATCTAATAAAAGCCAGAGAGTGACTAGGGCATTAGTGATGTCCATGAGTGACACAGTTTATTAGAAAAACTCTTTTTTTCGTACTGTATATGGTAGGTCAGAGGAACAAAAATGAAACGAAAACCAGCACGTGAGAAGTTTACATAAAGCGGATATTTCTATCATGCGGATGAGTTTGCGAAGTGTAGATTTCTTGAGTTTGGTTTTGACAAGCTTTTTATTGTAGATTCGATCTATAATGATTTTCAGTGTCCGCTGGAGAGGAACCTTCGTAAAGAGAGATTCCACATCAAGAAATCTACACTTCGCAAACTCATCCGCGACACGTGCACGAAAACTGTCTTTTCCTGCAACAACAAACTGTATGAACAAACCGATGGTGTTAGCATGGGTGGATCGCTTGGTCCAGTGTTGGCAAACATTATCATGACAGAATTTGAACATGAAACTATAAATAACCTCATCAATCAAGGTCTAATTCCCTTCTATTGCAGATACGTAGATGACACGCTCCTTCTCATCAAACGCAACACAATCAACACTATTCTGGAACACTTTCACAAATTTGATAGAAATATCCGTTTTACTTTCGATTTATTCGAAAATAGCACTCCGCACTTTCTGGACATCAACATCGCTAGTGATGGCCTTAGCATCTATAGAAAAGATACTTCTACTGGACAGTACACTAATTTTAACAGCTTTGTACCTTGGCGACAAAAAATCTCCTGGGTCAGAGCACTGATTGACCGCGTACACCGTATCTGTACCCCTAACAAAATTAAATCTGAGCTAAAGCTGATTAGGAAGTTTTTATCATGGAATGGTTTTCCTAAACGTGTTGCCAACCTATTAATTGATCGCTTTACAACAAATGCACGGAATAGGGCTTCAGATCATCCTGCCAACGACACCTCCCACAACAACCAGCATCCCACTATCTGGCTTACCATCCCATTCGTCGGCGACCTAACTACACAACTTGTCAAGAAGCTTAAACGTAAGCTTCGGAGATGTCTCGTCGATCCTAATATTGACATCCGAATAAAAGAGAAGACCACAAAATTGTGTTTCTTCACAAGCTCTAAGGACAAAACGCCGCAATTAAGCCAATCAAATGTTGTTTATGAATTCATCTGCCCTGGTTGTAATTCCTCGTACATCGGCAAAACGAACAGAACTCTGCTTGTCCGAACACAAGAACATGCACTCACGGACAAAGAAAGCGCTATCTATAAACATCTGCACGATTGTGATAATATCAAACACATACAAGATTTATACAACTTACCGGATATTTTCACTAATGAGAACAATTCACCTTCTACTGTAATGAACAAAGAATTTCTCACCCATACCGTACGTGATAACACAAACATAATAGACCGCGATGACAACTGGAATCTACTACTATATAAAGAAGCTTATCATATCAAACGTTCAACACCATTTCTGAACAATGGCTTAAAAGCCAGTAGGGAACTCCGCCTATTCTCTTGACAGTTTCGTTTCTTTGTTTTTCATTTTCACGTGGTAATACTGTTATACAATCTCGCAGTATTTAAATCTCTGCTACCTGTATCCCGCTTAGTCCGTAGATGATATAGATTTATATCGAAATATAACAAGCTCATAACATCGTTTCCTTGCATTTGTTGTCTATCAAGTTTAGTCACAATGCAATTACTCGGTATAGCATTCATTCTTTACCTTCTAAAGCTATCAGCAGGTAATGGTTTCTGGAAAAACATTTTAAAGACTTGTAAGGAAATTCGCTCATATAAGCAAAGAATTGAATAAGGAGTCAACTTATCTGAGTTAAACTAGCTCGAGGGTCTGTCTTTGATTATCAATTTATCCAACACAAAGTAGGCAATCTTTCCGGCTTGCTTTGCTTGTTTTAGTTTCGGCAGTTGGTCTTTACGCCTTTGAAGAGTTTCAGCCGCAAGATCTTCATTGACAAACATTCCGTCTGGCTTTACAATCCTCGCGGCCTTTAATATTGGATCCTTTTGCTTCCAGCTTACCAGGCGACAAATAACTGTACGAGGACGCGTAAATAAAGCGTTGTCGTCAGAGCGCCGATTAACTTTACCAGTACGATGAGCTCGCTCGATAACCACCTTGAAAGGAAGATTGAGTTTGGATTCTAGTGCCACTTTAGCTTTACTTTCAGTGTCTTCCCAAGTTTCATCGGGTTCCTCAGGGATTCCATCAATTCTAATATTGTTGCGACGGCTCTGGTTCTCGAGATATTCTATCTTGTCACAATGGAAATCCACCTGGGCTTGGACTTATCCCAGCTCTTTTCCAATCTTAGTCATCTGCTCGGTTCCTGGTTTTAGGTCTTCAACGTCTTTCTGGGTGAATTGTAGGCTAGATTTTAGCTCAGCCAGGTCTTTAATAACGCCATCAATTCTGCTGTTAACATTTGTCAACAATGAATCAAATAAATCGCGAAACAACGATTCTTGCATTTTCATCATCTCATATACTTACGCTTTTGTTACATAGTCGCCGTCACCTTCTTGTTCTAATTCGTCGACGTCATCTTTGATAGTAAAGGACTCTTCATGAGCTTGATCAGTTTTTTTGCTTCTGTTTCTACGCGACGGTTTACTCATTTTATCGGCCTATTCAGCAGGAATCTTACTGATTAGACTTAAGATTCTAAATTTGCACTCTCCACGCACATGTGCACAATCGACTGTGTAATCGACTGTGTTTGTAATCGACTTGTGTTGAGCGGTAAAGTTATAATTCGAAGGATACACTGTTGCAGGTTTACCATTCTCCTACTGAACTCGCTCTGTTAAGCCTCCTGGGAGCTTATTTCACTTTTAATAGTGGGCTTATTGGAGAGGGGAGGGGCTTCTTTCCAGTCTTAAAAAAAGTAGTAATAATTATGTATTTGAGTGCACAATTCTTTAAAAACAAACCATCTGAAAGACGGATGGAGGAATGTCCCAAAAGAGGAGTACTAGGAAGGAGGAACTTCTTATGAAAGCCGACTGTGTTCCAAACGGGGGGGCCTCAATGGTGGGAGATTAATACTACAGAGTAGGGGGCCTAATAGTGCCTTTAGAGAAAGTACTAGAAAAACGTACACACGTTAAAGTGATACAGAAAATAATGGCTCTTTTGAACTGGTGCTGAGAAGGTGAAAACAGAACTCTCTTTTCTTTCCCTTCTCGTAAGGGAGAATAGGCCCAGAGAGACACAGAACCAAAGAAGAAAAATTGTTACATCTGTTCAAAGAAATTTTGTTCATCCTCTGTATAAAAGAAAGCTAGCTGTTACGTTTTCATTTTTAATTCTTTCAGTGCCAACAATACTCAATACAGCGACCTCTAACCATACGGTACTTGAAGGGTCAGCTCTCCAGTTGGTCTGCCAATTTTCTGGTTCACCAGTCCCAAATGTTACGTGGGTGAAATTGTTTCTGAATGGAAGTGTCAGTGTAATACTGCACAGGAGACCCACTTGGAAAATTACAGGCATCAACCGAACAAACACTGGGACATACCGCTGCACAGGTTACAATGGAGCAGGGAATCCAATTACCCATACGCTTGAATTAAATGTTTTATGTAAGTTAACCGTAGAATATTAAGCATCATCCTAATTTGCTAACGTAGAAGCCCATATTCAAGCAAACGTCTCGTCGTATTTAAATCTGTAGAAAAAGCGGAACGAACATTTAAAAAATCCTTTATAAGGAACTACAGCTTTGAAGAAGTTTTTCAATGGCTTACATTCATATTTCCAGCTTTGAAAAAGTATGAAAAAACGAAGAATTTCTTAATGCTTCTAATAAACGTTTCCCTCTTTCATCCAGATCCTGCAAAAATTATTAAGTATCAAAATAGTTCTGTCCAAGTCGGAGGACATACAGCTCTTGTCTGCCTGTCAGAAGGAAACCCTTCTCCAGTTATAACTTGGACACGTGACAAAACAGAGAACATCGTTGGTGTTGGAAGTACCTTATGTTTTTATTTCGCTCATAGAGAGGAGTATGACTTTAAAAGTACTCTCACGAGGAATGAACCTACCCGCTCAGGTAACTATTACAGCTTCTGATCTGTGAACCATTCGCAACTCACAAGACAGTAAAGGACATAATGCATATTTTTACCTTTTGAGTTAATTCAAGGAAAAGTGAACAATATCAACTTTAAAATAATACAACAATGCACGTAATCAGTTTGCTCAAGTTTTTCAATCAGACAGATGAATCATGTATCGCAAATTCCAGCTTCGCGCTTCCTTTTCTATCATTGCAGCTGAACTGTGCCGTGAATGCTCACGTAACTACACCATTTTGATTGCTGTGGTCTGCACACTTGTTACCATAATCATTGCTCTTATCATCTACGTCATTTGGCTGCACCGGAGAGGTAATCAGTCATGAAATCATATAAATTCTGATCTGTTTTCAGGTTTTCTCTCTGAGACTCAAAACTGTCATTGTATAACAACACAAAATACTTTCACTTACATTGGGTCTGTGTTTGATTTCTCAGTAATATTACATAGCGTTCCATAGCGTTTCAATATTTGTAAATCGCCTGCCCAATGAAGTTTACACATAGATTCCCTTTCAATCAGTAGCTGTTACGTCCAGTTTGGAAGGTATCCAAAACAGTTCAAAAGAGTACTTATGTTGCTACTGTTAATGTACTCAGTTTTGATTATATATGATTGATTTGATTTGCAGAGCTCTTTTATGTACGTTTGAAAAGTTGCAATTTAAAGCGACTTTACTCAGATATTGTTTTTTTTGTTTTTTGTTTTTCAGAGGCGAGAGCGAAGGAAAGGTAAGTTAGTTAGCAACATGAATCTTCTTTATTGACTTGTTTCTTAACCTAAATCTTATTCCCCAAGCGCGCGTTGGATATAAGTTGCGGCTATAATCGTCCCATATCCGAAAGCGCGAGTGGAATAATTGTTTTTTGAAGAACGCCCACAAATTATGAAAACATTTTTCCTACGTTTTTGCAAAAATGAATGGCTATTTGCAGAATGGCTATTGCTTGCGCTAGTTGTACCCACTAGTACACGTGTCCTGAGTAGGAAAAGCATTCGTTGGGCAGCCTCAAACCATTTTGTCCTTTTTTGTTTAAGGCAATACCAAAATCCAGTCGACGACAAGGGAGAAAACAACGTAAGTTTTCCAGTTAGATCACAATGTGTACACCTATACCTGTAGCCCCAACATTTCATATTGTTTTGTTTTTTCGTTTACCGTCTTTAGACTGCAATAGAAATGTCGAATCGTGAAGCCAGTCTCATCACCGTGCCAAGACAACAAGCGGCTGAAAGTTCTTCTCGAAGCCAACACATGGCATTAGATGAAGAGCGCCGGTCAGCTGAATCGCTGGAACATCCAAACACGAATAACTCGCAAATTAGCGAATACGCTCCTCTACACCCATCAACACGCTCGTGGGAGATTCCAAAGGAAAACGTGACAATTGAAAAAGTAATTGGTAAAGGTGCCTTTGGTCAGGTTGCTAAGGGAACAGCCGTTGGTCTCCAAGGGAAGCCGCCGAAAACACATGTTGCTGTAAAAATGTTGAAAGGTGTCAACTAATTATTACAACAATAACAGTAATCAAGGAGTTAGAAAACGTTTTCCATAAAAGGAAAGCTAGCTGTGACATCACATTATCCAAGTATTGTCCTTGTCCTTCTTTATAAAATTGAACTCAAGAGAGCTCTCTGTAGATCCTACTTTCCATTCTTCATTAGGAATTGACAAATTGGATTGATTTGGTTTTCATAAATATCTCAAAGTCATGCAATCAATTTGAAAGATGCAAAACACGCCCTGAGGAAAAATGCGTATAGCGCGCCATAAGTAACCTGTAATCACCTAAAGTAACATCCAACTACAACACGAACAGAAACGATACACATGAATTTAAAAATTCTTGAACTTTGACCAGGGAACAAGGCAACCATGTTGCTGGTCAATACAATACGAATTTTTGCAGAATTTGCATAAAATGAGAGTTTAGTCCCCAACGGAGAGACAGACTATTACTCTTGACTATGTAAGCTGGCCAATGAAGTCACATGCAAACCAACAATTCTAGTGAATTTACTCCTTTATGATTATTTAATTAAGTTTGATCTTTCCTCGGAAATCTTGCAGCTGGTGCTCCGGAGTCAGACAGGAAAGACCTACTTTCAGAACTTGAAGTTATGAAGACGCTTAAACCACACCCATACGTGATCAAACTGTTGGGATGCGTAACTAAATCTGGTAAGATGTTGGCTGAGTTATTAAGATATATATTCAGTTCATTTAAAGGCCTCAGGTAATATGATGTTCAAACACAGAGATAGGAACCGAGATCAGGTGTCGAGAGATTCACATACGGTATAAAGCAAAGCCCAAGGACAAAGGCTATATCAGACACACTATGCCTTGTGCATCGATGTATATTTATTCCAAATGAAAAAGTACAAGAACTAACACACCCGATTCGCCAAAATCATTCTCATGAACCGTATATAGAGCAGGCAAAAGAAAAACAATACTTTTTGTTATCATAGCTTGCTCGTCACATCATTTCAAAATCTTTCCAATGCCATGATTGAAATGTTTGTGTTTAATTTCTTGCTTAGAGCCGCTCTTGGTGTTGATTGAGTATGTCCCGTATGGTGACTTATTGGGTTACCTGAGGAAGAGCCGTGGATTGAATGACACTTATTACAAAGACCCGGATGTTAAACCACAAACCAGTCTGACGTCACAGCAGCTCATGAAGTCTGCTTGGCAAATCGCTGATGGAATGAATTACCTTTCATCGAGATCTGTAAGTAACCGGTGCGACAGAGGGAAGGAAGAGGTACAACGAACTGTTTTCTAAATTTCGGGAACCTCGTACTGAGAAAATACTTTCGATTCTCTCGCAGATCATCCATCGAGATCTTGCTGCTCGTAATGTGTTGGTTGGAGAAGGAGAAAGATGCAAAGTGACAGACTTTGGAATGGCGAGGGATGTGCAACGGGAAAACATTTACGAACGAAAGACAAAGGTACTCAACAATCGCAATATGGATGATGATTAATGATAATAACAAAGGCAATGGCGATAGTAGTGGGTAATCATATGGCTATGACTACTTTGCAGTATAACTAGCAGGCCGCGAACCTTCGTATTCTAGTCTGGCTTTCAGTGTAGCCGTGTTTTTTTCCATTGTAGGGCCGTCTGCCAGTTAAGTGGACTGCATATGAAGCGCTGTTGTATGGAAGATACACTACTAAAAGTGACGTGTAAGCTCAAGAATCTCACGTATACTCGCAGAACAAAACGTTTATTTTATTGATTTATTGCTTGGAGAGGAGGAGATTTGGCTTTGTTTTGTCAAGCCAATCATACTGTTAGTGTACCCTGTGTCAGTGTGATCCCAACACCTAACCAGTCACAGAAAAACGGCTACAGAACCAGTCGTAAGCAGTCTCGGTATCAGTGAAAAGAGGCCTCCAACAATGATTGCAGTCCCCATGTGATAAAAAGAAACAGGAGAAAAACTCTATCTTTTAGATCTGAGTATAAGCACGAGATCGGGTTGTCGAGTACCGGTTTATAGGACTCTCCTGGCCCGTAGCCAGAAAAATTTCCAACCGAGACACTATTTTAAAAGATGTACTAGAATCGAATTTTACTTTTTTGTTGTTGTTCCTGTGGCTGCTTGCTACTAAATCTACTAAATACGTAGCCAAAACAAAAACAAACAAAAACAGGAAATTTTAACCGAGGGGAGTGCTTCCGTTCGCGTCATACTGAATACGGGTAGCCCTTAAATTTCAAAATCGGCCGCGTTCCGAAATTCCTTACTACCAAACAAAACTGCATAACCACATTATAGAAACGAGTTTGATGACACAAGTGATCACCTAAAGCATGCAGACTAGATTTGAAAATTCTTATTGGTACTTCATGTCAAACCAAAATGTCCCTGTCCAGTTTTCTCTCCTACCAGTAGTGGGGTAGACGAGTCTGAGTGGGCCATTCTTGTAAGGAAAATGATAACACCAAACAGTAAGAACAGAAAAATGGTACAGGTTATGGCGTTCAATATAGTATGTCTTCTTTAATAGATGGAGCTACGGAGTTCTCCTTTACGAGATTTTCACCATAGGTAAGGTTTTATCCTAGCAAGACATCACTTTAATTATACTAGTGCCGCGCCCTCACCTCAACCCCTCTCCCCTATCTAGGGTTTGGAACACTAATTAATATTGACAAAATCCAAGACTGTCCCCACATAAGCTATTACAATAAAAAGCTAACTTAAACACTGACCTATTAACATGTTTCAGACGGGTTGCGTGTCAACAAGGACAATATATGACGTTTACATGACGTTGTGCTTTCTGAACATCCGCCATCTTGAAAACAACTGTTTAGATAAATTTCTGTTGCTGTTTTTTTTTTCACGATATCAGAAAACTGTAGAAATTAGTGATGAACTAAAATAAAAGACCATTTTTGCAAAAGTTAATAAGGTAATCATTTGAGGGACAAAAGGAGCCTTTGTGACATGAATCAAAGCCCAAACTAATTGATCATAAAAGAATTTTATAATTGTAATCATCGACTCAATGACGGAACATGATCAGGAACGAGATAATATTTGAATTCTTCTAGTCATGGTCAAAATTCAGTGGATTTAACAGCCATTCTGCTCTATATTATTCAGGCGGATCACCATATCCGAGGACAGACGGCAGAATAATTGCAACTTTGCTTCAGCAGGGATACAGGATGCCACAGCCAAAACACGTGAACGACGAATTGTGAGTTGTAGTTGTAGCACAACAAAATTTGCAAACTTCAAAACCCGAAGAGAATAGAACTTGATGGAATCACAGCTAACTGACCCAAACTGACTAACTGACTGTCTCGTGTTATAGCCATCACACACCTAGCCACCGATTTTTATGCATTGTCACGAACTTCAGTAACTAAAAGCACTTTCACCTTCTCAAAAGTTTAATGCATTATCTATAATTACCGAGAGAAGAGCGTTTGTTTATCCTGACAGGTACGACATAATGACGATGTGCTGGCAGGAAGACCCTAATGCTAGGCCGACATTTGGAGATTTGAGAAACAAACTGAAACAAATGGAAAACCAACACAAGGTGCGCCTTTTAGAGAAAAAGTAGCTGAACATGAGAAAGAGAAGTTAAGTACAGGTGTCAAAAATATGAAGAAAAAAAAACACACACACACGCCGGTATCAATAATAAAAAAAGATAAAAAATAAGAGCAACGTTCCTGTACAAAATGTCAAACTTATACCAAAGTGTTTAAAAGTTTTAATGGGCGCAAGACACACCCACCAATCAAAGGGTTTCTCTAATTATTGACACCAACTTCCAACAGGCTTGCTGTTATCTGCCGTGTGGTACTTTTGCAGACAATTACAGAATTAAATGCAGCTCTATGATGGTTGTTGTTGAACAAAAACGGATCTTTTCTCTTCCCTGCAGAGGTTGACCATCATAAAAACGCCTAACACGCAGCTCTAAGCATTTGTTGCCTGCGGTAGATTTTATTGCATACACAGTTACAAAATTTAGTGCCTTAACTCTGATATATAGTTGAATAGGGAACGAAAACGGAACTTTTTTCCTGTTTCTTTTTCATTTATTGCAGAGTTTGATCAACATGAACATGTATGACACGCAGCTGTACGCAAACGTTGAAGACTTGGGCGTCTAGAAGAACAAAGAACGTCCAGGGAACCATAATCATCGATTTGGGAATGAGCACTCGGAGAGCTCGGTTTCGCTCTACAATTGCATCTTGTACTTTTTTTGTAGCATTTAAGCATTATTAGGTTATTAGTATTTGGAAGAATGAAAAGTTGTTTGCATATGTTTATCTAGACCTAAAGCATCATTAAGCTCAAAGCCTTTCAGCTATCGACATGTCCTCTCACTCCAAAGTTTAACCCTTTTAATCTTAAGTTAAGATAAAAATTCAAATTGTCATTTGATGTCACTAGACATTTTCTATAGAAGTAGTGGGGAGACGTTGTTAAAATATCAAGTAAATTCATCTTGTGTGATCCTGTCCTTAATTCTCCTGACCACTATGCTTTATAAAGCGTTGATATCACAAGGAGAAATTTGATGCTGATCACTCTTGGGTTTACAGGGTTAACTGATTAATAAGGTTCCCTCGGCGCGTAAACAAACAAATCATTCACAAACAAAAAAAACACCACTTTATTTGTGTACATGTACAATGTACTTCCAATTGTTTTATAAATTTTGTGGTTTGCGGGATCAACTCCGCCTATATGTGAAGTTCGATTTCTCTATGACTTGATCCTGATCGGGCCTTACTGGTTCCGTCATTCCATTCTCTTCGTACGCAACGGGATATGCATATCCGTGTGAGACAAGGCGGCCAAGTCGTAAAGCTAAGTTGGACATTTTCGAGAACTGGAACGAAAACATGGAACCAAATTTCTTCCGACCTGAGAGATGCACCTAAGTTAATCTTTAAGTGAAAAAGGGGGCTTTTTCTTTCGTACTCTTTTAGCTGAGGATCACTATGTTAAGGTGATACTTTCTTTCAAATTCTTAATCTGGTAGCTGATTCAATTCCACTTTTTATTCCGCTTCTTTGCAATGATTGTATATGTTACAGGTTAAAATTGATCTCAGGTTATTTTTTATTTAACCTAAGTGAAAATGAAATTCCTTTGTCTTCTCATGAACATTAGGGTTAGGGGACAAAGGAATTTCATTTTGACCTAGGTTAAATAAAAAATAACCTGAGATCAATTTTAACCTGTAACATATATATTAATTTTAGTTCATCATTATAGTCTTCATGCTCAAGTATCAGTTAACTATTGAAGTCTACCGTTATATATTATATATTGCGGCTATATATAAAACACAAATAAAGAAAAGACACATTTTTAAAGAACACCTATACTTCGACCGACTTGTCGGTCTTCTTCAGGATGAATGAGGAAAAACCGTTGTGCACAAATTTCTATTACGCCAACGAAATACGAAAGTGCGCGATACGACAAAACTTTATAAAAACTGTAACAATTCAAATATGAACACAACACTTCCACGTCCTAAAGAATAGCACGCGCACGGAACATGAGGGGACGCAGCAGACGTGTGCCGTAAGTACTGCAAAGGAATGCTAGGAAAATTTCCTAGCATTCCTGACATACCTCAACTTAACGCCCACTGGGTTTCTTTTCCTCTGAGACCGGCAAGGCGTCATAATCTGTTTTAATGTCATGGAAGTTGTCGTTGTTTTAGAAATGAACCAGAAGGGTAGAACATATTGATTCACTCATGATAAATAAAAACGCCTTGTGAAATTAGATCGTCAGTTGAAAAACAGTGACTTCGAGTGAATATATTTTAGACGCACAGCGAGATGGCGGACTCCGCCAGTGAATGTAATTCGCAAAAGCAGAATTTGAAGCGGGAGCGGCGAAGAGCAGCCAAGCTAACCATAAGAAGGCGCGGAGAAGGAAATGAAAACCCAAGTACACCAACGTGTGATACAAGAACGGATCAAAAGAAGCGTTCTTCTCCTCTTCCAGAAGCAACTGGTTTCCCGAGCAATGCCAGGCAACCGCGAAAATCCTTTGCAAGAGGAGCTCTGATGTTGCAA
>OX419344.1:6223436-6233436 GCA_948470475.1 Galaxea fascicularis | reverse complement strand
CCGAGATCCCGGCAAACTCAAACCAGCCCGGTTAACTGGGCCAGCCCGGCTCATGTAATCAGGCCCTAACACCTAGCAGGCTGAAAAATCGCCCAGCGAGGCAGTTATCGAAATCAGCTCGAAAACAGCTAGCTTGCCAAAACTCGACAAAACAGTCAATTGCCTTGACAAGATCGGCCAGCGTGCCATTTAAGAACCAAAAAAAACAAAACCACTTGAACATAATCACTATAAACTCAATCAGAGAGCGTATAAAGCCTCTTCTTTTATCGAGCTAGTGTGCTCAAAATTACAAATTTGACAGTCACGGCGAGCGTGCCAAAACAGCAATCTTGCCAAAACAACAGTCAATTGTTTACAAAATCGGCTAGCGTGCTATAACGTTAACTAAGGAAAAAAAAACACTTAACACATAATCAGAGGGAATATAAAGGCTCTTTCCAATCGAGTCACCAGTCACACGACGTGTCGCTGTTAGTTTGTGCTCATCCATTAGCGCTCACAAAAACGACGTCTCTAGATACCCGGCAGCCGGGAAGTGTTTTCAAAAAACTAGATACCCGGCAGTCAGAAGTTTTGACCAATTTCCTCGAAATAGCTCGTTTAATTCCCGTAAGAACATAAGTTATTTGTTTAGAAATCTCAAGCGATTATAAATATTACCTTGGGTTAAAAGTAGAAGCGACTGTCGAGCTTGGGCATAGATAGTCTCCTTCGCAGCCGCTCGGGCCGGGGTCACGCAACACTCCCCGTCCCGTGAAATCTCATTGTTCACTTAGAAAATATTCAAGCTCTGACATACTATAGCATGTGAGATTTGCATCTCTAATCTCTCACAAGTTTGCATTTGTAATCTCTGTTACAAGTTTAGTTCTTAACGATTAAAACAAAAACAAGGAATAGGATATCGGAGTGGAATTTGCATTTGCAATCTACGTTACAAGTTGTTTTTAAATACATTTAAAAAAACAAAGAAGACCATATTAGATGTGCATTTGTAATCTACGTTACAAGTTTTGCCCTTAAAAACATTTAAAAACAAGAGCATGTGGGATTTGCGTTCTAAGAACATGTTAAAACACGAACATGTCACTCTTGAATTCATGCTCATTTCTAACAACAATGTTGGTTTATGCAAGGGACTCACATTTCACCTCTAATCTACCCTACATGACTGTTGCTGCTGCTGAAAAAGGAAACTAAAGAATTAATGTAATATTTATAATAGGACAAAGTGCGTTGGGTTTGACACTTTATAACACTTGTTCAATTTTCTCTTTGTATTTTGACCATTGACCGCGGGCAAAGACCAAAAAACAAAGTTCGTCACGAATAAGGTTTTCCTCTTGAGAACTCAAAGAGGGTTGGCGAATAGAAAAAATCCGAGACCCGCCGAGACACAGAGGCCCTTGTTTGAAAATCCAAGATCGAGACCAAACATGTGAGACTTCGAGACTATTGTTGTGCGACTGAAGCAAACAACGAGGGGAACGAAGTGTCGTAGCTACATACATCGTTCGTCGCGATTAATTAGGATTCTAGGGAAAAAATCGACCCTGTTCCAGAGTCAAATCTTAAGCAAAATGCACTCTCTTCCAGAGAGAAAGAGTGATTATTATACCCTGTTCCAGAGTCAGAGAGGCAAAAAGCATGCCCTTTTGAGCGGCACTTACCCGTGAAGCCCATATATGGGAGTACCCCCCTGCCCCGAGCTCATACATAATTCCTTTATAAAGACGTTGGCGCAATGGAGTTGAACACTCAAACAAAATAACCATAACGAGCTTCAAACTATATCGTTACACCGGCTATCGAATCTTAATTAAAACAAAACCAAACAATAAAAAACCATAACGTGACAATGCATGTTGAGGTCTTGATAAACTGGTTGAGTGAAAACTCGTAGAATGGGGTTTATAAAATTCAGTGGTATCTTGTTCTGAGTGCAAATATAATACTCTACTGTACCGGCACACAAGTGTCTTTCACACATCAATGTTATCATGATTGCTGTTTCGTCTTAGCACACCACGGTCATCCTTCAGAAATTCGGCAGCGTTAGCTTCGACGCATGCTCGAAAACCTTCACGGTGATAAGCGGAGAACATTAATGGCGTGAAGAATTGATTAGCCGTGGAGGTATTCGGGAACTTGTTACACAGCGCCACCGACAAGCAACTCAGCCAGGAGTTTTTGTTGCAACACGCACAACAGCAAAAGGTCAACTTATCGACGTCCTCTTCTGCCAGATATGGACTATCTCCCCAGTCACGTGGCTCCAGATTAAAACCAAATTCCTCCCAGGTTTTGACCTCGCTTTCTTCACCTTTTCGTGGATCTCTTGGTCTAATGAAGAGAATTTCACCTTCTCCAACTTTGCCAGCGTCATCTTGGTAGTATTCAACTCTAAATCTAGCGAAGAGACGACATTTTTTCACTCAATATGAAGACGACCGAGTAGTGTAATCGTCCGGATGAAGGTAGTCCTGAAAAGCACTGTTGTTGGTGACTGAGACTGACGCTTTGACAACTGAGTGGAAGTCATCATCAGAGTCAAGTCTTCAGAGTAAAGTCGAAGTCAGAGTCTTGACTCTCATGCATGATGACGTCCGCTTAGATTGTCGAAACGACAGTCACTGCTACTACCCTCACTACCAATACCCCTCACCAGGACGGACAACACGACACAACACGACACAACACGACACAACACAGATCGTCTGTTACTCCCGGGTTCAAGCTCTTTATTGTATCTTTACAAAGATTTCAAACCTCCATTGAATGTAAACAACGGTGGAGTCGAACTTGTCAGTGTATACCACTGTCATTTTGCCCTGGGTATCTCGAATCTCCAGTCATTTTCCTGGCGCCAGGATGTGCGCGATATTGGGACCACATGGTATTAAGGACGTTCGCGTGCAAATTTTCCAACATTGATTTTTTTTTAGACTTTTACCACTGTAAGACGATGAGTTAGTTATGTCAGAACTGTAAAAAAATGGGGGGTCACCGACTTTATTTTGGAGAGAACATGCCCGGAAGAACACCCTAAATCTGAAAAAATCGGGCTTCGTTAGCAAATAAGGCCACAGTGTCTGTAAGCCCAAGAATATTGCAACTAAGTCTTTGAGGTGAAATGTTCTCTGCCAAATATTGTTTAAGTGGACCTGTTACGTGAATTTAGTCAACTGGTGAGGTTCTTAAAGAGCAAGTTCGCATTTAGCGACCATAGTTTCACGCGCCTGGCAGCCGCAAGATGACAGGATTCGATGTCCCGTGGACAGAAATCTCGATTTTTTTAACTTCCCACATTTTTTTTTTCATTTTTGAACAACGTGGAGTTAATTGTAAATGAAATCTGTTTCTGGAAAGAAAAGTAGGGGTAAGCGACCATTTAAACCAGGCGAAGGAAACGGAACAGCTGCCATCGTTTTACTTGCTTAGCCTTCTTCTTCAGCGCACGTGTTCGATGGCTGACGTGGCATGACCTTGCGACATGGATTTTGTGCGCAATAGGGAAACGCGTGAACAATTAGCGCAAACGTCCTTAATACTTCAAAACTGGACAGTGCTCTTTTACTAAAAAAATTCCAGGTAGTGCCCCTGCAAACTTATCGTCCAAGGACGTAAATCATTTTTAACTAATATAACTCTTTAGCATGGTAAGTATACAATGGGTTGGTTCTTACGAGAAGCGTCAGGGCACAATTGCACGAAAACGCCCCATGTAAACCCCCTATATAACGCGATATTCATGCATTAGCCAACGCGTCTAGTGCTAAAACAAAGGGAATGACAAATCAAATAAAAAATGTACAAATACAAACTTGTAATGTCGTTGTTTTCTTTCATTTGGTTTTCGCGGCTTCACGAAATTCTCCAACAGGTCTGAAATGACGTCACGACCATCCTCGCCAATAAACGAACAATTCAGCTCGGTACGAGCGAGCATCAATGCTTTCAGAAGAACTTGTCCATACGACTTCTCATCAGGATAACCACTGCCATCAACCATAATAATCTTCTGGAGTTTTTTCTTTAACAATGGCAAAATCCCGAGATTTTCTACGTGGCCTCCATCGCTGAGTGGTATCACAGGGGGTGGTGCGGGGCCGACGTTCTCCATGGAAAGGGCTTCTCTCACGAAATTCACAAACGACACATGTACGATAAACCACCTTGAAAAATAGAAAACTTTAGGAGGAACGACAATAATTCAGACAAACGGGTTTTTTTTTAACTTGCACATGACCTACTAGTTTTGGCTACCCTTTGATTTACAGTACAGATGGAATCCGACGGAGTTATACTATTCTTTTGTTTTAAAACGTTTAGTGATTCAACATATGTTGGATTTCCTTAACCGTATTACACGGAAATTAATAACAAACAACGCTATCATGACTGGTCGTGGGCCATCTTCACAAAGACCTTTTGACACTCAGGCGTTACCTTTTTGAACACTAAATCATGGCAAAGTAACGCGGGATAAAACTATAAGCAGGCTAATGGCTAGATGTCGACGTAAAAATCAGATTTGGGTTGTACCGAGCTTTAATGTACATCATCCTTACCCAGCTATCTTCTGCCACCACTTTGGGTTTTTAGTTCCTGTGTCGGCGAAAGCCCCAATTAAAGCCAAAATAAGATGGATTACGAAGAATATAATCACTCCAGCTTTAATTGACGTTGTCCCATTGTCTCCACCATAGTAAATGGCTGGCACAGCGATTAATGGCAGACCACGGAGAATATTTATGAGAAGTGGGACGACCTGTTGTAAAAAAAGCACGGTATAGGAATGCATGGAGCTTTAATTGGTAATTAATCCTAGCTAGTCGCCTTGCTATTTCTCCTTCGAGAAACCGCTTTGACGTGGAGTGTGTTATGCGCAACATATTGTATCCTTGCTATGAGGGAATCGAGCTAAGAGACTGAATCCCCCAAAAGGGCCATATTCTAAATGCCATCTGTCTCAAGTTATTTTTAGACTCATGTGAAGGTAATGTGAATCCCATACCAAGTGATATGATGCAAATAATAACAGAATGGAATTTAACAGTGGCATATCTACGAGGTGGCTCTCCTTATACTGTTTGCAGTTCAATTTAAAATTTGAAGGGTTGGTTTTTGTGGAGGGAGGAAAGCCGGGGAACCCGGAGAATAGCCCCTGGAGCAAGGACGAGAACCTACACAAACTCAACCCACATGTGACGCCAGGTCCGGGAATCGAACACGGGCCACAGCGGTGGGAGACGAGCGCTCTCATCACCTCGCCATCCCCGCTCCCCGATGACGTAATGTCGTATCAGGTGAAATTATGGCGTGTCAAGGGCTGAACAAGTTGCTTACCTTCATAAAACAAGACTCGGCTTTTATTGCCTTGAAGTTGCTGATCATTGTGATTCCCATTTCCCATCCAAGAATCGTGTGGAGGCGAATCATTTCGAGAGAGGGGTCATAACCGGAAATTGCCGCTGCAGAGGTGGCCATGGCGTCTGATAATTCTACATATCGAGGTTCTAGTTTGCCTTTAAACTGCTCGAAAGACGATGAATCGCGATCTAACCGCTCAATTTTGGTAGGTGACATTGTCAGCAGATCAGAATCTCTATCCGAATTCTCGTTTTCCTTCCAGTAGTGGACGGTCACGTTTGAAATATACTCGGGCTTCATGCCCCTTAGATCTCCCAAGTTTAAGGCTCTCTTCCCTGTTGGCCCAGTTCCTTCGATGAAGGGGTCCGCATTAGCTTGCGAATCGTGATCTCCAAGGATGTCTGCCCGTTGCTCTGTATGCTGTCTAGACTTCTGTTTACTGCCTTTCTGTAGACATGTCCACAAAGGGCAGAGGACCTCTTGGAATCTTTCCAGCCATCCCCTTGTGATCTGGCTTTCCTTTGAGTAGAATGCTTTCCGAAGTCTCCACCTGCAAATCAATCGGGTTAAAAGAAACCCAAATAAGTAAAACAGTCGACATTTAGTCTCACTGCAACAACCTCTAACATCAACCCACTCGATGCTAACTGCTGCAGTAAGATGTTTTTGAAAGGCATATACATCGTCTTACTTTCAGTTGCCATACATTCCTGTAGTCTTCTAAGAATGATAAATAAATTGTATTCACTTTTAAGTTAAGCTTAGCTCTTGGTCATAATTCCCTGTTTTCTAATCTGTTTTTATTTTACTTTCGAAATGAACGACATTACTTTCAAAAAGCTACAGCAATTCAGCTTGAGCTCAGTGCAGTACGTCAAAAAATTCAAGACGCCATAGATCAGTTCTTGATACTCCCTACCGGGGCTTGTCCAAATTCAGGACAAGTGTAGATCTTTCTTTGCCGGTTTGTCAATAAGCTTACGTGGGACCAGCGTTGGAGTAAAGACTAGGCGTATTTCCTCTCCCCGCCCCACAACATGAAATACTCCTTCAGAATGTTTTTCAGAATGCTTTTCAGAATGCTTCCCCAGAATGTTTTTCAGGTCATAATAACAATTCCTTGACACTCATATGTCCTTCTTGGTGGAAGAACTTGCTTCCATAAGATCACAACAAAATGACCCTCGCCTGACACAGAGTACTGAGGGACTTTTGAACACACTAGCCACTAGATGTTTGCCAAATGCGTCTTACTTTAAAAAGTGCACAGTAAACCTGTGTGGATATACGAAGACATTTAACAATAATTAATATCTTACCTGTTGTACACATGAATGAGTCTCTTGCGTGATGCGTCCAAATAAGGTACACACCACAAAATAAACCCAGAGGCAAAGAGTAGCTGATTAAATAGCTCAACAGAAAACACAATGCCGATTATCTTGGCTTCGTACACCTTCCAGTAGATGATATAGGAATATATATATATAATAAGACCATAGGATGTCTTTCTCCGCAAGAGAGGACCAAAGAACCACAGGACAACGCCAACCACCACAATAACCAGCCGACTCCACAAGGGGATTTTAATAAAGAAACTGTTTATAGCAAACGGGAAGAAAGTAAACGAAAACAACAGAAAGCAAATCGCCGAGGGAAAACTAAAATATTGAGAGAATTTCGAGGACAACCTGCGCGACAGAATGTAAAATATGACAAAAAGTACGCCCAGGATGGAAAATAGGGTAACCTTGGTTAAAACCATGGTTCCCTGACGAGAAAGACAATGTTGGCGGATTTCTTGAGCACTGTCGTTCTGTTCACTCTGCTGAATCGGCCCGATCCCGGTAGCGTCATCACAATCCACCCTATCTCGAAGGTACTTTCCGAAGATATAATCGATGATGAAGGCGACAGGGAATGCATATGACCCATATATGACATTCGGCAAAATGAACGTGACGATGAGAACCAGGAGGAACAGCACTATCGTATCTCGGATTCCTATCAGTGGTTTCTCCCAGTCACACAGATACCCTGCTTTTCGTCGCATGTTGTCGAAGAACTCCTTATGCCATTCTTCGACGTCATCCTCTTTCTTTTCTTTTCGGTATTTCCAATCCAGAAAGGCAGTGCCTGTGTAACCACCCCCTGACACGCAGCTTACATAGTCTACTTTTGCTTTTTCGTGAAGTAGTCTGCGCAGGACTCCAGAGCACAGTGCCGCTGACCGAATACCACCGCCCGAAAAAGCCAAACCAATTTCCTTAGTAGTCATGGTATCTAAAAGAAAACAACAACAAACAAAGAACAATATTTACAACTGTCTTAAAATTTCTAGGGGATGCCAGTCCTTTTCTTGGTGTATTATCGAAGATAGAGAACAAAGATTCTTGGAGTTAAACCGAGTGTTTTAGTAATCTGTTCAGAATTAAGTACTACCCCGTGGCGGGGTTGTGCAGTACTCTTCTCGAAACCCTTACCTATGTCAGAGCAAATCAAATGATTTTCCCTACCCTATTTCATACCCAAACTTTTCATCGCAAGACAAAACTAATCACAAAAGGTTGCGTCTGCTAAAAATTACAAGCAGACTGCAGCCGGTTAAAGAAAGTGAACAAAACCGTACCCGATTTAATTTCAGACTCAGAAGAAGGCAAAAATAAATACCTTATGCAAACGACGCCTGCACATAAATATACAGTGCGGCAGACAGACAGACAGACATGTTTTTATTTGGAGTCTTATACAATAAATAATATATCAACTACGATTTCCAAATAACTATAAATTACAGACAACAAAAATATATATGGCTAATAAGTTATTAATTGATTAAGTTCTAGAGTATTTACTTTTTGCCGTCTTCCCCTTTCCTTTTTTCAAAGCAATATATGTTTTGCTATTAGTTTTTGTATTTTAGCAGTTTCCGCTAGGGGGGTTTATTAGAAACATGAATATTTTTTTAGGTGACATCCTGCTTATATTTATTCTATATTCTTTTTCCAGATAATCTAGTAACGAACATCTTTTTTCCTGGTAAGCAGGTGCGGTGTGCGTCAGGGAGTGCCCGACCCCACCTCCCCACCCCGTAATCTATTGTATTACGCTGATTCAGGCTACGAGACTGCACGAGTCACTCAAATGTCAAAACGATCTCACATCTTATCATGATGTTGTCAAATATTGCTATGGATTGAGTAAAATTTTCATTTTCTTCTGCAAACACGATGACAACATACAGCCGTAATTGGAGTGGATTTTAGCGCTCAATTTCACGTGTTGCAGCTCTCTAAGGGGCCGACCATTTAACTCTTGAGGGAGGGGGTGGGTGATTTTGAAAAAAAATTTCCTACAAGCGCTAGGTGGAAGAAAAAAATTGCATGCAGCACAAATGAAATAGAAAAAAAATTCTTGCACTGCTGCGAGCAAGAAAAAAATGTTGCAAAGCTATCTCATCATTCCTGGGGGGGCTTTACATTTCTCAGAAAAACTGCAACCATCCCGGACAATTTGCAAGCCAGCGCGCCACTCTGGTTAGCCTATTAAAATAACACATTGATTGGCCTAAATAACACTCTGGTTAGCCTAAATGTCACACTGGTTGGCCTACAGTTAGCTTAGGTAGCTTGCGAATTGCCCGTATAATGGGATAAGAGATTTCTCGCTTGCTCGGTTCACATGGCTCCAAGTCATAGGAGTCATGCAAGCCATTAGAGTTAGCCTAAATTACACATTTGCTAGCCTAGTTAGCACTGCAGTTAGCCTACAGGGCCGAGTTGCTCGAAGCCTGGTTAGCGCTAACCCAGGTTAAATGCCATGGCAACCTATAGGTTTTAAGACAACTTAACCAATGGTTAGCGCTAACCATGCTTCGAGCAACTCGGCCCAGTTCCTTAGGTAGCTTGCGGTTATTGGGATCAGGGATTTCTGACGTGCTGGCTCGCACTGTTTCCAAACTCGTTAGCTTATCACAAGCAGTAATGGAGGTAAATTTTTCTATTTGAAGAATCAAGTTTTATTAGACAAGGAAAAATAATTTGTTCATTGTTAATCTTTTCAACTGAAGCATTTTCATGTAATTACTTTATTGAAATATAAGGTTTTTGCAATGTCATATAATATAAGACAATATATAACACATTTGTTTAGGAGATTTCAGTCCACTTTTAAATTGTAACTAATGATTCTAGCAGTAATTACCATGAGCATTTCTGAACTGATTTTTGCTATTTTTAGCTTTTTTTTTTTTTCATTAAGAAGCTAAACACTTTTAAATCTACCTCAGGAGCATAAATTTATAACATGAGAATAGTGTTGTTAGGTAATATTAAATGATTCTAAAGAATGACATGGTTGTTAGTAAAACGCGTAACGGCGTAACGAGAAACCGCGTAACGGGATTTTTTCCCCCTTTTTTTTGTTTTTGTTTTTGCTGTTGTTGTTGTTGTCGCTGCTGCTGATTTTGTTTGCACGTTTGTTTTTTTTTTTTGGTTCTTTGTCTTTCTAAGTGAAAAAAAATGGGAATATTATTATTCGTGATTGGCGGGGTTTTTCCCGCCCTTTGGCCAAAGTGTAATTAAACTCTTGACTATTTCAAGGTTTGAGAAAAGCTACAACACAG
>OX419344.1:6215936-6218436 GCA_948470475.1 Galaxea fascicularis | reverse complement strand
GGCGAATGGTACTTTCAAAATCATGGGTCTCGCAAAATTTTCATTCGATCTCGAAATCTCGGCAGCATTTGCGAAGAGTCTCGGAGTCTCGTTTTAAGTGCATTTATTGCGGTCTCGAAGTCTCGGATTTTTCCCCAAAGGTCTCGAAGTCTCGAATTTGTTATCATACTCGAGTGTCTCTGTCAAAAGGTAGTTTTCAGTTATCGCTGTGAAACGAAAGTCCTGAAACGGTCTATGTCTATGTTAGTATTTTAACACTCCGGGTGCCTTTGTTGACTGGGAGGATGCTTTTCTTTAAATTTCCGCTGAAGAGAACCATGCGCATCACTGTATGTCATATTGATTATATATTTCACAAATTTTAATATTCCAGATTTACTGTTTGACCTAGTGACGTACGATTGTTGTCATTTGAAAAATTAATGCGGACGTGACCAGGAAACCTATCAAAGGGCATTGTTTGCTAGCTTTTGCTGTGATAAGGCATTAAGTTCGTGTTTGTCACATAGCTTCACATGCTTGTGCGGCTTGCTCTCGTGCTGCGAACAAGATGCCGCGCCAACCAATTCTTGTTAAAAAAAAGCAAAATAAACACGTTCTTAACTACTAGCTTGAACTCACTCTCAGCCTGGGTATATTCTTTGAATGCTCTTAAAATTTTGGTTAACCTCAAGCTATCTCACCCTCAACGTTGTCATAAAAAAAGACTAAAAAAAGGTTCTTATAAAAAGTGTACTTTTTCATTCAGGTAGCACGTTCATTATCGAGTTTGCCTCTACTAACCTCTTCTAGTAAAACGCTGCTCATGCAAAAGCAAAGTTCAAGCTTCTACACTTCTATAAGCTTCTATAGCTTTCTTAACCGTGGTTTTTTTTTTCCTATCGCTTGATCTCTGTGCGGTGAAGCCGCGATACCAAGCTTGAAGTCATCACAGCGAAGCCGTCTTGGCGAGGAAAAAGAGTTCTTATTATTCGCGTATCAGTTCACGGTTCGCTATGGCGGGTTAACCGCTCGGTCCTCGTGAAAGAAAAATAAGATCTCCGGTACCCAGGGTACGTTAATCGATCACTGCTATTTTCCCCGCGGAAATTGTTGTTTAGCCACGTTATTTAACGGATAAGATCGCGCAAGGAAATAATTTTTCGTTAAATTTGCTTAGCTTTGCTTATGATGCCATGAGAGTGACTAAAAGCAAACTCGGCATTTAAAAGCCTTCCATATCTAGCTATATCTATCAAGAAACACACTGTCAAGTGTGGTAAAACAGGGTAAAAGCTACAATTAATCTTTGACAAGTTTACAGGAAGACGAGTGTAGCCCGAGGCGATTTTATAAATTATTTATGGTATGTTGGAATAACCACAGGCAGCCCAAGCTCTCTTTATGAACCACTCAAGGTACACAATATGGCGTCGAATTATAAGGGTTTGTATGGGATTTTCTACAAGATATCCACGAAGGTAGTTAAAAGTAAAATTATTCAATAAAAATGACTTACCTTCTTCCATGCGTGTGTTGTTTGCTTCTGGTGTCGTGTGAGGAGACAAGGCGAAACACTCCTGTCCGGACAGCCTGCCGAACGAAGTCAAAAATCCCCCGCTTAAATGTACCCACGGCCACAAATCCACCGCAGAATTCAAGGGCAAAGGTTGATCTTTCATTACTTTTCTCTAGCCACACAATCGGAGCCCTGAGGTCTCCTCTTTATGGAGAGAAAACCAGGATTAAAAAAAAACGCTTAAATCAAGTTAAATCGGTGAAACAACGACACCAGAAGCAAACAACACACGCATGGAAGAAGGTAAGTCATTTTTATTGAATAATTTTACTTTTAACTACCTTCGTGGATATCTTGTAGAAAATCCCATACAAACCCTTATAATTCGACGCCATATTGTGTACCTTGAGTGGTTCATAAAGAGAGCTTGGGCTGCCTGTGGAATAACTTGGAACGATATGACTGCTATACTACTACTACTTATACTTACATTTTCGCTTTCGTCGTTTCTTTTCCATTGTCCTCTCTTCAGCTATGACACGCGTTGTATGTTCTCTCAGCAAAACGACACTAAAGGGACCGTAACTGACTAAAAACGGTCTTTGGATAAAGTGCGCGGCTGGATTGATAATCTATTGATGAACTTCAGTCGATCCCGCTAATGACAAGAGCGGAAATCATAAAGCGCTTGACTTTAACAAATCTTGGGTCGTGATAGGCCGTAAAAAAGGTTCGGGCTCGGATTTTCGAAAATTTTATAATCTCGGTCTCGGATTTTTAAACAAGGGTCTCGGCGTCTCGGCCAGTCTCGGATTTTACCATTCGCCACCCCTTCTTATCACCTTGCAAAAAAGAGCCGTCAGAATAATAACATTCTCAGAATATAATTACCACTCTAGTCCACTCTTTCGAAAAAAAAAATACTAAAACTAAGTGACTTATTATACTTGTATTGTGCTTTATTCATGTATGACTATTACTCCAACAGACTGCCCTTAATTT
>OX419344.1:6203436-6210936 GCA_948470475.1 Galaxea fascicularis | reverse complement strand
AAAATCTGTACTTTGCGAAAAGAATAGCAGTACTTTCCTGAAAAGGTTTTTATGAAGAAGCTTCTGCGAACCTACTATTCTACTACAATTATGACCGCGACACAAGTTTTTTTTTTTTTTTTTGTCGCGGCATTGGAGGACGAGTTCTTGATTCTTGATTCTTCGTCGACCGCGACCAAAGGCATTTCAAACATGGTGTCTCGAAAGCGCAGATCTCGAAAACTCGGACCGCAAACCCGTAAAACTTAGACCCTCTGAGTGTCTCGAAAACTTAGTCCCAAGAAAGAGAACATTTTTTCCATAGCGTGTTTGCCCCGAATCGCTTCAAAACATCTTGTTTATATCTTGTCGACCGGCATCCGGTCAAGGTTAGCGCGAGGCACGTTGCGTGACGGTTTTGCAAAACAAATATATAGTCACGTTGTCTTAATACCCGGGTATAATAGGAAACATTGATCAATTCTCAAACAAACTCTAGATTTAATGCATTTGTAAACAATTTAAAATCAGTTGGATCAGAGCATACACCAACAAGCCAACGGCTAGTGTGTTTAAACTGGAACTAACTGTTAAGTCTTTAAATTGAACATACTCCGAACAATAGGGACCTTAAGATACGACGACGGGAGGGCTAGGACGGGAACGGCACTGGACGCGGGAAACTTTCGAGGGCCCCGTTGTGCCGCCAAAAATAAAATGCTTAAGATGTGCATTTTCGCAAAGCTAAAGGACGGCGACGTCAATAATTCGAACTTCGTAAAAGCCATTCACAGAAGCAATGACATCCTATAGACTATAAAGGGACCATAAAAGAGATGGTGATCAGCGATATTGAGTTTCTTTTTATTTACAAGCGTAGCAAACATATGTAAATATTCTATTAAATGAAATAGCCAGAATTTCCGTATGAAAAACTTAAACCAACAATCTGACCGCCCTGCTTCAGATGGCTTTTTACAAGGCACCAGAGCGTTTGAGAATTCTGTCGCCGGAGAATCCTGACTTTTGGTGAACACTTAAATTTCGATCTGTAATTGTAACAAGCTTTATAAACATAAAACAAACATTGCATCAAGTTCTGTTTAGTAGAAAAAACAACAGCTAAACATCAGTTTGAAAATGTGACGGTACTTTAATTGCTCGATAGAAGCTTTCATGGCATTCAACACTTTATCGACTGTACTTACACTGCTATATTCTAAATGCATACAGTTTGAATTTCGCTTCGAGCTTGCATACTCGTGACGCCGCCTGAACACTGACTGAAACCTGCTGAAACACAAACGAACAGACGAGGAATATTTCGTATCTCAGCGTAACATTATACACCACAATCACGAAAAATGTGAACCTTAGGAACATTCTTATCAATATGACTGAAAATAAGGTCGATTGGAGCATATGTCGAGGCAAAACAAGAGCAAAATACTCACGTTTTCGATACGACGGCGAAACGGGCGAAATGACGTCCTCGACGAGACGAGGACGGCAGAGAGATGATGCTAGAGTTCTCGTGCGCATGCCCGGTTGAGTAAATTTACTTCCGGTAGCCGTCCTAGCTCGTCCCGTCCTGGTATCTTAAGGTCCCTAATAACTGCCTCAACACGAGGTAATAATACACTTCAATTACTTGTCTCAGTGGGCGAACAAAACCAAAACAAGTCCTTTTAGACGTCTATACGGCACTACGGTCGCCGTCTGAAATCCCTTTTGCGGAATTTTCCTCAGCAGTTGGAAAATCGCCGCGCTCGCTGGTTCAACACTCAGGACTGTATTCTTTCTGGTACTTTATTCACACTTCACGGACACATTCGTTCAATCTAGTAACATTCACGATCTTTCAACGTCTCTAACTTACACGTACAACATTTCTCTATTTATCTACTTTACTGGTAAAGGCGGAAGTTTACACCCTGTTACGTACATCCTTAATTTCCCAATTATTTAATTCCGTACATTACAAGTCTATTGTTCATTTAGTTACATTTCCGATTCCTGTATGACTGTCACTTTAACCTAGACTAATCCAATTACATAACTGTCACCCTTGTATTCAGGACACGAAATGTCCCACAATCGTTCTCATCACAGGATGTTCCCACCCACTTTGTCCTAAATTAACGTTTGATTAATCCTTAATTATGCAAGCAAATTTTCCACAAGAATCCCTTCGAAATATCTATAATTTATAAAAAGCGCTCGAATACATGTAAGCGTCAGTCGTAAACATTTCGTGTAAAATCGTAAAAACTCTAAAGTAACATATTCCCCCTTCAGACTGTTCAGGGGCACATTGGCACACGCGCCGAATCCCGGAGGGATACCCTAGTGCTTTCTCCGTGCCCGACCAGGACGATGCCCAAGTTTTTGCCTGGGTATCATAAAAAAAGATTATGCTCTCAGTCTCCTCTCTAGCCTGCAAACAGGCTCTCCATTTGGGTATTCCGAGAGATGGTCGCGTCGACGTGCCCTTGAATGGCGCGCGGTCAAAGCTCGGGGATTAGGGCTGGCAAGAGAAGGGACCATTGCAGGCTCTCCTCTCTCTCACCCGCCCCAATCCCCTAGCTTTTGACAGCGCGCCATTAGAAAGCAAATCTCGGAATAACCCATACGGAGAGCCTGTTTGCAGGCTAGTCTCCCTGCAGTCTGAACGGGGTCATCTTTTAGTTGAGCGAAAGACATCAATTATCCTTGTTTAACTTTAAACAACGGTAAAAATAATATGATGCAATATATATATACACTGATGAGGCCCAGAAGGCCGAAACAGTACTGTCTGCAGTTAGTTATATATTTATATTGCCCCGAATCGCTTAATATATATATAACGTGTTTCGTAGAGCGCTCAACTCAATCGATTGAGGAGCATTAACTGTTACTTCATAGAAGTTCAGGTTTCACGATGATTACTCGCGAAACCTGAACTTCTATGAAGTAATATATATATATATATATATATATATACGTCTAAAAGGACTTGTTTTGGTTTTGTTCGACCACTGAGACAAGTAATTGAAGTGTATTATTGCCTCGTGTTGAGGCAGTTATTGTTCGGAGTATGTTCAATTTAAAGACTTAACAGTTAGTTCCAGTTTAAACACACTAGCCGTTGGCTTGTTGGTGTATGCTCTGATCCAACTGATTTTAAATTCTTTACAAATGCATTAAATCTAGAGTTTGTTTGAGAATTGATCAATGTTTCCTATTATACCCGGGTATTAAGGCAACGTGACTCTATATTTGTTTTGCAAAACCGTCACGCAACGTGCCTCGCGCTAACCTTGACCGGATGCCGGTCGACAAGATATAAACAAGATGTTTTGAAGCGATTCGGGGCAAACACGCTATGGAAAAAATGTTCTCTTTCTTGGGACTAAGTTTTCGAGACACCCAGAGGGTCCAAGTTTTACGGGTTTGCGGTCCGAGTTTTCGAGATCTGCGCTTTCGAGACACCATGTTTGAAATGCCTTTGGTCGCGGTCGACGAAGAATCAATAATCAAGAACTCGTCCTCCAATGCCGCGACAAAAAAAAAACTTGTGTCGCGGTCATAATTGTAGTAGAATAGTAGGTTCGCAGAAGCTTCTTCATAAAAACCTTTTCAGGAAAGTACTGCTATTCTTTTCGCAAAGTACAGATTTTCATTTCGCAAAGTACAGATTTCATTTCGCAAAGTACAGATTTTCATTTCGCAAAGTACAGATTTCATTTCGTTTCGTTTCGTATCGCAAAGTACCATTTCGCAAAGTACAATAAGCCGTGGAATTATTCAGTTCAAGCCACCACTTTCCTGTCTCTGGTCTGTCGCGCTTGGCATTTTTACTGTTGCTTATGATCAACTGATGTCCTTTATTCTTGGTTGAGCTCGCTCAGGAGAGTGTGTAACGATGCCACCCAAGCTATGTCGCTCTTATCCTTTTCAACGTTTTATGAATACATTCTTGCGCAAAAAACACGCAATTTAACCGAACATCGCGTGCGGAAAACAATTCCGTTTTATTACGGTGTAAGGGGACATTTCAGGGCGGCATTCTTTGAGAAACGTCAGTTGACGGTGGGTTTAGGCCTACTGCTGTACACTACAGTCTGTTTCTTTCGGAAGGTGTTACAAAATGCAGCCATGTACGTCTGTTGCTTTTAAAACTAACTTTTCCATTTTCGAGTTTTTTTATTTCGTGCCCTAACCAATCCGCCTGTCCATTTGTTTTTTCATCATCACGTCACTGACGTTATTATATCGATTTCACTAACGTGATGGTTTTCCTGACGGTACTTTGACAAATGCAAAATTTGGATTTATTCTACTCTATAGATAGAAATTAAATTTCGCAACAAAGCCACTCAATATATTATATGGATAGAATATTTCGCAGTTATTGAAATTCCATTAACTGCGAAATAATAACCTTATGAATTATATGGAGAAAATATTTCGCAGTTATTGAAATTTCATTAACTGCGAAATAAACACTCATTACATTTTATGGAGAGAATATTTCGCAGTTATTGAAATTTCATTAACTGCGAAATAATAACCTTACATATTATATGGAGAAAACATTTCGCAGTTATTGAAATTTCATTAACGGCGAAGTAAACACCCAACACATTATGTGGAGAAAATATTTCGCAGTTATTGAAATTTCATTAACGGCGAAGTAAACACCCTATACATTATATGGAGAGAATATTTCGTAGTTATTGAAATTTCATTAACGGCTAAGTAGCCAATCATAATAATAGAATAAAGTGATCCGCAGTTAATGAAATGTCGTTAACGCCGAATTAGCCAGTGAGAATAATAGAACAGAGGGAATATTTTACAGTTGTTGAAATTTCATTAACGGCGAAGTAGCCAACCAATTGCAATCATAACAATAAAAAAGAGTCGGGGAATATATTTGCAGTTAATGAAATTTCATTTAACGACGAGGTCGCCGATAACATTAGTAGAATAGAGGGAGTATCTCGCAGTCAGTGCAGGAGTTACACTGACGACGAAGTAGTCGATCGTAATATCCCATATGGAGTACAATTCCTATTGAGTTTTATTTCCAGGTATTTAACTGTAATCGACAGTCTATAGACTGGTTAGCAATCCATATCTACTACAAAAACATAAATAACAGCTGCTAACGGCTTTTTTAGACAGCCCGAACCATAAAACGTAACCATGAAAATGAAAGTGGTCTGTGACAGAATTTGAAATGCTTTTTTGGTAATTATTACAAGGTATACTCCACTTTTTTTCCTTTTGAAGAGATGATAAAATGAACGTTAATCTTACAAACAAAAACAACAGTCGTTTTTGATTCATAACATGTATGCTCCAGTGCCGTGGTTTTAGAAGGACGATTAGCTCCAATATCCAGGTTAACTATCGTTAGTAAGTATTGATTTTCGGCTTCGAACAACTCTCGCCCAGCGGTGTCTCTGTTTATGCCAAAATGTCATTAACTTGTTTTACGACCTCGTGGTCTTGAGCCCATTTTTTTTAAAACTGCGTGTTTTGTCTCACAACTAACACCAGTGGCTGTAACACCAGTAACACCATTTTACACCGTGCCCTTACACCGATCGTCATGTTTTCGTGGCTGTTGAAAAAATTATTCACCAGAAAGGCTTGAGGACTAATGAAAGAAAGAAGTAAATAACTTACCAGTGGCTTTCGACACACGTCTCTGAAATAAAAGATATCACGCCCGACTAGTATGCGGGGAGTCGCGGGTTCGGATCCTGCTCGGGACACGAATTTTTCTTTCATTTCAGAGACGTGTATCGAAAGCCACTGGTAAGTTATATACATCTTTCTTGCATTGTTTCTAAGGCTTTTTTGGCTCAAATCATTCATATTCGGTTTGAGGACTCTGTACACCTTAATATTCCATTCTGAGGCCACCTAAATATTTATTTGTGTTTTTCCTTTCCATTTTAAGTCCCAAAGAAGTACTTTCTCCGTTTTAGAGATGAAAACAAGATTGACCTTTGAAATTTGTACATTTGGCCCACAACGCGCCATGATTGCCACTGTTGTTTAACGCTGTGATTAACTGGTGTTAGGGTGTGTCTAGGGGCGGAACAGCTTGAACAATGGTATACGTAAAGGCGTTATTTATTTTGCGCTCTTTCCTTTGCGCTCGCCTCGCTTTATCCTCTGTCCGCCTGAATACGCAAAAAATACGCCTGTTCTGCAGGCTAGCGCTCAAAGGGCGTACAAGGCTCTCTTCATATGGAGAAGAATACAGAGAAGCTAAAACCCACTGAAATCGCTCTGAAACCCCTCCAAACGTCATAAAAACGCAAGTTATACACACAACAGGACAGGGAAGTCTATTTTCTTATTTCGTTTTCCTTATTTTGAACTATTTTGTACGATCATTACATTCCCAAACAAATTCTTATAATAATGCTGTAACGCAATGTCATGTTGACGGTTCCCAAAGTAGCTTGGGCTACCTGCGGTGATTCTACTTTTTAGCGAGAGGGGAACTTTTCGCCGTTAATGACATTTCAATAACTGCGAAATTTATGGTTCCAATGCATACTTAGACAAAAAAACGTTTCGCCGTTATTGACATTTCAGTTACTGCGAAATGTGTGGTTGTAAGATATATTTAGACAGAAACATTTTGCCGTTAATGACATTTTAATAGCTGCGAAATTTGTGGTTCACACATATATTAGGACGGAAACATTCCGAGGTCAATGACATTTCAATAACTGCGAAATTTTATGGTGCCCGTATATATTTAGACAGAACTTTTTGCCGTTAATGACATTAAAATAACTGCGAAATTTGTTGTTCCAATACATATTTGGAAGGAAACATTTCGCAGTTAATGACATTTCAATAACTGCGAAATTCTATGGTTCCAATTTTCTTTTGGACGGAAAAGTTTCGCAGTTAATAACATTTAAATAACTGCGAAATTCTAAGCTTCCAAGTTGTATTTAGACGGAAACGTTTCGCCGTTTATGACATTGAACTAGCTGCGAAATTTGTGGTTCACACATATATTAGGACGGAAACATTTCGCCGTTAATGACATTTCAATAACTGCGAAATATTATGGTGGCCATACATATTTAGACAGAACTTTTCGCCGTTAATGACATTTAAATAACTGCGAAATTTGTGGTCTCAATATAAATTTATAAGGAAACATTTCGCAGTTAATGACATTTCAATAAATGCGAAATTTGTGTTTATACCATACATTTTCAGGGTAAAATATTTCGCAGTTAATGGAATTTCAATTAATGCGAAATTTACGTTCGGTATATAATAATAGTATACTGATAATGTTTTTTGCGAAATTTTATTGGCTATCTATAGATATATAAAACTGCAAAATTTTTATTTACATATATACCCCATTGCGGCCTGATTGCGTGTCCATCAGAGATCACCATCTGCTCCAACAATACAAAACGCGCAGTGTGTTCTTTTCCGTGTCACGCTAAACAGCTATTTTTAGGTTATCACTCATTCAAGCGACAC
>OX419344.1:6163436-6198436 GCA_948470475.1 Galaxea fascicularis | reverse complement strand
AAACCATAAATATTTATGGTTTCAGAAATTTCTGAAACCAACAACTACGATTTCCGATCATATACCAATCTGGTATAAAAATGCTGTTTATAAAATGATGATAATGCTTGCTTGGCTTCAGAAATTTCTGAAACCATAAATATTTATGGTTTCACAAATTTCTGAAACCAACCACTAAGATTTCCGAGCATATACCAATCTGATATAAAAATGCTGTTTATAAAATGATGATAATGCTTGCTTGGCTTCAGAAATTTCTGAAACCATGAATATTGTGTTTGACAGTGTTCCAAAACCATTCTTATACAAATCTTATCTCAAAATGCTCTCCATTAAATGATGTTAATGTTTGCTTGGTGTCAGAATTTTAAAAACCGCTAGTTATTTTAGGGAAATTCACAAACTGTAGTTTTCCAGACGGAAAATTCTCCATTCTGTCAAAAATGATCACTGTCAGTCTAATTTCAGCCGAGAAAAAGTGGTCAAGAATTGCGTCTTAACTAAAATTCTGTTCTTACGTCCAAAATCGCTTAACTGTTAATAAAATCAGCCGGCCTTATAGGAATTGAAAGTCGCATGATTTTAACTTTTTACAGCTCGATTTCTGCGGAAAAAAACTCAAATTACGGAAGAATAAATTAAAGTTAACAGATTTCTTACCGAATTTTAACTTAAAGTCGGGCGAAAAAGGTAGATAACTAGAGATTTCAGCCGAAAACTGAACTTTAGAATATCCCTCAACATTTTGGAACGTGTTATCACCTAAAATATTCGCAACCAGGGAAATCCAGGGGAAAATAGTCCCTTAGATTTTCGGAAGGGATATTTTTGCAATTTTTGACTCTTGAAAAGGTCGCCTAGCATTTTCGGGCAAGCAAATAGTTCACAGAGAAGTTCTTCGAAGGTGACATTCAGCTAGCAATTTCTGAAATGAAGATTTCATTCCCTAAAATTTTCGGCCACAATCCGAACAGATCAAATTTTTCTAGCTGATTAAAACAACTCTTTAAACAGTCTTTAAACATTACAAGAAGCCTAGAAATATCCCTCAAAGGGTTTTTTGCTTAATTTGCTCGTTGGGTGCCCCTGACTAACGAGGAGTGATCAATATAGCTAAGAACTAACGGATGTATGCTCAATGAAAGCATAAAATAAGGTGCTTTTCCTTGATGTAAGTTGTGCCTGCTGAGCTAAATACGCTACCAAGCTCTACTACTCTACATGGCCAGCAGTTGATGTAAAACTTCATCCAAGCTGCTAAAACTGATCGGCTACTGGTCTGGCGTCATGTTTCAACTTTCTAGCTGGTCAAAATGATAATGTGCTTGTATTTAATTTCATTGTGGAAAACGTTCTGTGACAGCGTGACTACGTCACGCCAATGAACTGAACTTGTGACGTTTATTCTGATTTGTTGCTAGGTGATCGAGAGATTGAAATCTCTCGAATTTCGAATCATGTGATAAAGATCGTTTTTCCGGAACACGTACGCGTGAGTAAATCTACCTATTGTTGTTTTTTTCTTGAGCGAGTTCGGAACAATAAACCTGGTTATTTTGTATTATTCAAATTGTGAGTCTTCAGTATCACTTGGAGTTTGGCCAACTAAGAAATTCCCCACATCATCATTATAGAGTTCTAAAGTATGACGTCACCAAAAATTAAATTTGTGAAATTATGAGATTGGGCGCCATTTTCGAATGGAGTATCCTTAAAAAAGGGTCCTTGCCAAAAATTAGCTCTTAATTGTAATTCCCAGCCGAAATATAAAGGATTGAAATTTGATACTGCCCCATATAAATCTCTCTAATTTTGAGTCAGTTCTAAACTGAAGGAACTGAAACAAATTTTGAAGGGTTTGTATGGGATGCCATCAAACTTTGATCCCTTATATCTCTACTCGGAATTGCAATTCGGAGCTAATTTTTGGGACGAGGGCATCTTTTAGGATGCTCTATAAGAATATGGCATCATATTCCATAATTTCAAACATTTTATTTTTGTGATGTCATCACTTTAGAACTCTATTTGCTCCAGGGAACTGTCTCTTTCACTGTTTCAAAGCGTCAGACATGACTGACAAGTTGCAAAACAAAATAAAGATACGTATGTGGAATGTTTTACCGAAGTATTTTCATGTTATACTTATTGTTTAAACGCAGTCACTATTTACTGAATCAGTGTTGTATCTTCGCCACTTAAAAAACCCTGAGAACTTCGCAGCAGATGAAATCGAAACTTATAAATGCTAACGAAGCAAATGTCTAGCTGACCGCTATGAACTTAGGCTACGTCCACACTAAGCCGGATAAATTTGAAAACGCAACTTTTGCCGCGAAAACGGATAAAATGCTCTCCGTCCACATTAATCGTTTTCAAACTGTTGCCCTGAAAATAGAAGCAGAAGTCGACACAACGTAGAGCGATTTTTTGTAGGTGTACTATATTTCGGCTGGCCAAACCAGCCTTCTTCAGGTACAATGAGAATGTTAGATTGGGGCGTGATTTTTATGTTGCATATTTCGTAATATCGGAAATAAGTAAAGATAATTGACGGTGTAAACTAAAAATAAGTATAAGATGAAAAAATAATGAAATAACATGATAAGAGGTAACAATGTTAATAAGTTTCTCACATGCCTGTTGTGACGTCAGCGTTTTTAAAAAGTTCCGTTTTCGCTGTCCACACTAACCCACGTAGCCGGCGTTTTCAAATTTATCCACTTTGGAGAGCGTTTTCAAAAAGTTCCGTTTTCGGACGCCTAAAACGACGTTTTAGTGTGGACGGAAGGCCTATCCGGATAAAAAAAGTTGCGTTTTCAAATTTATCCGGCTTAGTGTGGACGTAGCCTTAGTCTCCTTCGCAGATCACGCTCTTTTGGCTCCTCACAGGATTTTTTACCCTTTTTTTTGTTTTTGTTTTTGCTGTTGTTGTTGTTGTTGCTGTTGCTGATTTTGTTTGCATGTTTGTTTTTTTTTTTGTTCTTTGTCTTTCTTCGTGAAAAAAAATGGGAATATTATTATTCGTGATTGGCGGGGTTTTTCCCGCCCTTTGGCCAAAGTGTAATTAAACTCTTGACTATTTCAAGGTTTGAGAAAAGCTACAACACAGAATAGCGGAAAGAGGAGCTAAATCCCACAGTGCGTCGGATCTTTTGGCTTTATCGGATCTTTTTGTTTATGTAAACAAGCGATATAAACGGTTAAACCCAGCGGGTAGCGAGTTTACTTTGACGATACTCCGTGTTTGACCGCAGGTAACGAAAGACCGGACAACGTGACAAAAGCGCTAAGATATTTTGTTTAGCGTTGTGTGACATGAGACATCCCAAGAAACCAGAAGGGCACTTAGATAAAATCAACTGATAATAATCGACAAACTTTACACGTATAAATACTTGATATATATTTTGTCTTCTTTTTCTCTCATAACAAGAACTAGCGCGGGCCACGTTTTTATTTACCCCTTTTGTATTTTTTTAGAGTTTTTTTAGCTTGAAAATAATTAACCACAGTATCGGAAAAAAAGAAAACAAAGCAAACAAAAAAAAAGGGAAAAAAGTCCCGTTACGCCGTTTTTCGTTACGCCGTTACCCGTTACGCCGTTACGCGTTTTACTAACAACTGAATGACATTCCGAAAACATAGCATGTAGCCATACAAGAATGATTTTGTATAGCTTACAACATTTTAAGGCTTTGCAGCTCCATATTAGAACTATTACTGCAATAATCACAATCTAAATGTAAATACATTCTGTAAATGTAAACACGACACCTTTTTTGAGGAAAAAAATCCTGCAGAGAAATAAGGAGAGAAAAAAAAATATCCTGCAGAGCATGTAGGAGGGAAAAAAATATCCTGCCCACCAGGTTGCTAGAAAAAAAAAACTTGCTGACCAGAAATCCAGAAATCACCCCCCCCCCCCCCCCTCAAAAGTTAAATGGTCGGCCCCTTAGAAGCTACAACACTAAAGAAAGGATGAAGAGACGAATAGTCGCAAAAGAAACACAACGTCTTGCTACAAAACCAAATAACCGGGCCCGGTAATGTACAAACACTGCAAGACAAAGATTATCATATTACGCGGTTCAAAATTCCTATCCTTGATAACAAGAGAGAGGCTGTTCTGTCACTGAACGCACTGAAACGAGCCAAACGAAGCTAGACAAAATGCTTCAGATGGCATATAAAGCCCGGATATAAAGGACCACAGTCGCTAAACACCGGTAAACAGAAACAACAAGGGTCAAAACAAACAGGCGATAAATGAAGAATTTAAACCCAGAAATGACCTTTGGCATCAAAATACATAACATGCCACATTTAAGCACATGGCTGTTTCAATCACTATCACCATCATGTTATCCTCTAAACCACCGTGTTGCCCAACTTAAAACAAGCAAGAAGCTAAATCGGTCAATAGAACCGAGATAGAAGTGGCAAACACGCGAACAGGAGTCAGTTTGCAAACTGGGCGGAACCATCAATCAAACATGTGTCAAAGGCGGCAAATCGAAAAGATCAAAATACCACTGCAGTCTCTGGCCATGTCCACACTGATGCGTTTTTGTTTGAAAACGCATTGATATGTATGCGTTTTGGCCTCCCGTCCACACTGATACGCTCGAAAACGATGATCGTTTTCATCGAAAACGGATCCTTTTAAAAACGCTGTTGAAAGTGAATCGTATTGAAAACGCTACGGCATCCGTATCAGTGTAGCCTGCGTAGCAAGCGTCTCCGAGAGGAGAAAAGGAAACGTTTCCTTTTCTCCTCTCCCCTCCCCCCTCTTTCTTTTTTTGCTGTCGCCCCAATTTTAGCGCGGCCAAAACATCGAAATTTGCGCGGAAACCCCACGGAAACGCTTGCTACGCAGGCTAGTATCAGTGTGGACGCAGATCAATCGATGTGTTTTTACACCTATCGAAAACGCATTCAAACAAAAACGCATCAGTGTAGACATGGCCTCTTTCTTTTTCCTCTTCCTCCGCGCTCGCGCTCACCCCTCGCATATCGCAACCCGATCGCAACCCTCGTAACCCTAGGAAAAGAAAGAGACTGCTCGCAGTCTAACTGGGCTCGCGATCACAACGTCTTGATGGCACATGGCATTCACGGTTGTCGTTAAAATACACAAACTTAGCATAACGAGATCTGAATTCCTTTCTATATGTGACCTCTCACGCGAAAACGTCAACAAACGGGTTTCATCGAACGGGTGAAACGCACGGCTATCGAACGGCTAAGAAACGGGTGGTCAACCCGTTTGAAACGGGTGAGACTGAACACCGAACGGCGAACGGCTGATGAAAAATTTCGAACGGCTGGTAATGAGCGGTTGAACGGCTAATTAAAAATTCCGAACGGGTAGCTCTGAGCACAGGCGGCCCAAGCTCAAAACGTGACTCCCGCCATATGGAGGTGTTGTATTACAACGGTTTGAATTTATAAAGGTTTGTATGGGATCGCAACGGCTTTCCTAAAAAAGTCACTTATTCTCATGTTTTGTTAATAAAGTTTACTTACCCTATTGCAGTGTGATCTTCTTTGTTGTTTGTCAGCTCCTCAGGCCGATCTGACGCGATTTCGGTGAGTTATCGTTCTGTGGGTTTCCACTACTAAAAGAAAGACAAGGCTGCACACTGATTTCCGGAAACCACGCAAACCAAAATCCTCCCCGGGTACCCTCGTGCTTTCTTTGTCAAAATTGTCGCTGGCTACCCCTGATTGGGCTAACTATCGTCACCCAGAGTACTTTGCCAACCGCGAGTGTGTCCAAGTTTATATGTACAAGCCTGTTTCTGCAGTTGCAAGCGAAGAAATCTCGAAATAAATGTATCGTAGCCAAGTCGTTGTGGACGGAATCACGTAGCGAGTGAACTGAAATGGAGCATCAACATCTCTTCTTCGATTCTACGGAGGAATTGAGTCGGCAGGGTTATTTTGGATGGATTTATTGGCTTCGAGCGGCGGACACTCCGGAAATCAGTGTGCAACCTTGTCTTTCTTTTGGTAGTGGAAACCCACAGAACGATAACTCACCGAAATCGCGTCAGATCGGCCTGAGGAGCTGACAAACAACAAAGAATATCACACTGCAACAGGGCAAGTAAACTTTATTAACAAAACATGAGAATAAGTGACTTTTTTAGGAAAGCCGTTGCGATCCCATACAAACCTTTATTAATTCAAACCGTTGTAATACAACACCTCCATATGCTACAAGGCGGGAGTCACGTTTTGAGCTTGGGCCGCCTGTGCTCTGAGCGCCGAACGGCTGATAAAAAATTTCGAACGGCTGGTCTTGAGCTGTCGAACGGCTCATTAAAAATTACGAACGGATAGCTATGAACGCTGAACGGGTGATTAAAAGATTTCGAACGGGTGGCACTGATAAGCTGAACGGCTCATTGAAAATTTCGAACGGATGGTCATGAACGGGTGAACGACTCAAGTATACAGTGTGAACGCAAAACTTCGAACCGGTTATTGTTATTATTTCTTGTAAGCACATTGAGATTTTTAATTGCGCACTAAGAACGTTGCTGTTATTATCATTATTAACCAGTGTCCGGCCGAACGAGCCGGAACCAAGACAATAATTTAGAACGTTAACGAGTGGCGGTGAACGACAAAGAAAACTTTGAACTGATAATGAGACCTAAAGCGGTCTAAGACAAGCGATTAAATTAACCTTGAACAGAATGAAGTGGTTCTCTCCGGAATGCAAAGGAAACGAAACCATTAAGATCAAATAATCATTATCCTGGCGCGGACGCTTGTGTTTTTGCTCACTTGCCAAAAAATTGCATACGAGTTGCAAAGCACGTGACAGGTAACGCAACAACAGCTAATACCTGAGCCAATCTGGACAGAAGGGCGCGTTGTCTTAGCAACTGCACTAACTTTCCTTGCTACACGTACTAAAATTGTAGATCTTACTTTTGGTTTTCATAATTATCTCAAAGTCATGCAATCAAATTGAAAGATGCAAAACAGGCTGAGAAAAAAATGCGTATAGCGCCCCGTAAGTAACCTGTAATCACTTAAAGTAACATCCAACTACAACGCGAACAGAAACGATACACATGAATTTAAATTCTTGAACTTTAACCAGGTAACAAGGCAACCATGTTGCTGGTCAATACAATACAAATTTTTGCAGAATTTGCATAAAATGAGAGTTTGGTTCCCAGCGGAGAGACAGACTATTACTCTTGACTATCAACCTGGCCCATGACGTCACATGCAAACCAACAATTCTAGTGAATTTACACCTTTATGATTACTTTATTAAGTTTGATCTTTCCTCGGAAATCTTGCAGCTGGTGCTCCGGAGTCAGACAGGAAAGACCTACTTTCAGAACTTGAAGTTATGAAGACGCTTAAACCACATCCATACGTGATCAAACTGTTGGGATGCGTGACTGAATCTGATAAGATGCTGGCTGAGCCATTAAGATATACATTCAGTTCATTAATAGGCCTCAGGTAATATGATGTTCAAACACAGAGATAGGAACCGAGATCAGGTGTCGAGAGATTCACATACGGTATAAAGCAAAGCCCAAGGACAAAGGATATATCAGACACACTATGCCTTTTGCATCGATGTTAATTTGTTCGAAATTAAAAAATACAAGAATTAACACACCCGATTCGCCAAAATAATTCTTATGAACCGTATGCAGAGCAGGCAAAAGATACTTTTTGGTATCATAGCTTCGTTGTCACATCGTCAAATGTTTGCAATGCCATGCTTAGTTGTTTGTGTTTAATTTCTTGCTTAGAGCCGTTGTTGGTGTTGATTGAGTATGTCCCGTATGGTGACTTATTGGGTTACCTGAGGAAGAGCCGTGGATTGAATGACACTTATTACAAAGACCCGGATGTTAAACCACAAACCAGTCTGACGTCACAGCAGCTCATGAAGTTTGCTTGGCAAATCGCTGATGGAATGAATTACCTTTCATCGAGATCTGTAAGTAACGGGTGACAGCGAGGGAAGGAAGAGGGACAACGAGCTGTTTTCTAAATTGCAGGAACCTCGCACTGAGAAAATACATTCGATTCTCTCCCAGATCATCCATCGAGATCTCGCTGCTCGTAATGTGTTGGTTGGAGAGGGAGAAAGATGCAAAGTGATGGACTTTGGAATCGCGAGAGATGTGCAACGGGAAAACATTTACGAACGAAAGACAAAGGTATTCAACAATTGCAATATTGCATGGAAAACTAAATGTGATGATTAATGATAATAACAAAGGCAATGGCGATAGCAGTGATGGTAATCACATGGCTATAATCGCTTTGCAGTATACCCATCAGGCCGCAAACCTGCGTATTCTAATCTGGCTTTCAGTGTAGCAGTGTTCAATTTTTAGGTTTACTGTCCTGATGATAATCCTTCGCTTTTCATTGTAGGGCCGGCTGCCAGTTAAGTGGACTGCATATGAAGCGCTGTTGTATGGAACATACACTACTAAAAGTGATGTGTAAGCTCAAGAGTCTCACGTATAATCGCAGAACAAAACGTTTATTTTATTGATTTATTGGTTGGAAACGAGGAGTTTTGGCTTTATTTTGTCAAGCCAATCATACTGTTAGTGTACCTTGTGTCAGTGGGATCCCAACACCTAACTAGTCACAGAAAACGGCTACAGAAGCAGTCATAAGCAGTCTCGGTATCAGTGAAAAGAGGCTTCCAACAATGATTGCAGTCCCCATGTGATAAAAAGAAACAGGAGAAAAACTCTATCGTTTAGATTTGAGTATAAGCACGAGATCGGGTTGTCGAGTACCAGTATATAGGACTCTCCTGGCCCGTAGCCATAAAAATTTCCAACCAAGACACTATTTTAAAAGATGTGCTACAACCAGTTGCAAAATTGTTGAGACATTCGCAATCAAAAACGTCTCTTCTTTCTCTAAAATGCTGCTACTAACAAATCTGTGAGATACAATACACACCTCCTCCCTCTCCCCCTTTCAAAGATAAGAGGGGGAGGGGGAGGGAAAGCAGAAGATCATGGAAACGTCATTCAAGGCCAAATGACGCACAGTGTCTCAAGCATTTTTGCACTCGTGATAGAATCGAATTTTACTTTTTTGTGTTGTTGTTGCTGTGGCTGCTTGCTACTGAATCTACTAAATACATAGCCAAAAAATATACGAATACCGGTAGCTCTTAAATTTCAAAATCAGCCACGTTCCGAAATTCCTTACTACCAAACAAGACTGCATAACCACATTATAGAAACGAGTTTGATGACACAAGTGATCACCTAAAGCATGCAGACTAGATTTGAAAATCCTTATTGGTACTTTATGTCAAACCAAAAGGTCCCTGCCCAGTTTTCTCTCCTACCAGTAGTGGGGTGGACGAGTCTGAGTGGGCCATTCTTGTAAGGAAAATGATAACACCAAACAGTAAGAACAGAAAAATGGTACAGGTTTTGGCGTTCAACATAGTATGTCTTCTTTAATAGATGGAGCTATGGAGTTCTCCTTTACGAGATTTTCACCATAGGTAAGGTTTTATCCTAGCAAGACATCACTTTAATTATACTAGTGCCGCGCCCTCACCTCAACCCCTCTCCCCTATCTAGGGTTTGGAACACTAATTAAAATTGACAAAATCCAAGACTGTCCCCACATAAGCTATTACAATAAAAAGCTTACTTAAACGCTGACCTATTAACATGTTTCAGACGGGTTGCGTGTCAACAAGGACAATATATGACGTTTACATGACGTTGTGCTTTCTGAACATCCGCCATCTTGAAAACAACTTTTATATAAATTTCTCGTTGTTGTTTTTTAAGATATAAGAAAACTGCAGAAATAAGTGATGAACTAAAATAAAAGACCATTTTTGCAAAAGTTAATAAGGTAATCATTTGAGGGACAAAAGGAGCCTTTGTGACATGAATCAAAGCCCAAACTAATCGATCATAAAAGAATTTTATAATTGTAATCATCGACTCAATGACTAACATGACCAGGAACGAGATAATATTTGAATTATTCCAGTCATGGTCACAATTCAGTGGATTTAGCAGCCATTCTGCTCTATATTATTCAGGCGGATCACCATACCCGAGGACAGACGGCAGAATAATTGCAACTTTGCTTCAGCAGGGATACAGGATGCCACAGCCAAAACACGTGAACGACGAATTGTGAGTTGTAGTTGTAGTACAGGAAGAAACATGTCTCGTGTAATGGCCATCACACACCTAGCCACTGTTATTTGAGGGTCCCCTATACCACTTTGGAAAATGCATTCACGTAAAAATATTGAGACTGTTCACACGTCACGGATAATTCCCAAAATTCGTTCACGTTCACGATAAACCAAATATCGGCAATCACGAATCACGAATGAACAAATAAACCTAAATCACGTTTCACGCGAAAAAAATAGTCCCAATCACGTTTCAGGAAAAAAGTATAGGGGACCCTGATATTTATGCATTGTCATGAAACTTCAGTAACTGAAAGCACTTTCACCTTCTCAAGAGTTTACTATATTATCTATAATTGTTGAGAGATTAGAATTTATTTATCCTGACAGGTACGACATAATGACGATGTGCTGGCAGGAAGACCCTAATGATAGGCCGACATTTGGAGATTTGAGAAAGAAACTGAAACAAATGGAAAACCAACACAAGGTGTGTTTTTTAAGAGAAAAAGTAGCTAAACATGAGAAACAGAAGTTAAGTACAGGTGTCAAAAATGAAAAAAACACACCGGTATCAATAATAAAAAAAAGATAAAAGATGAGAGCAACGTTCCTGTACAATATATCAAACTTATACCAAAGTGTTTAAAAGTTTTAAGGGGCGCAAGACACACCCACCAATCAAAGGATTTCTTTAATTATTCACACTAACTTCCAAAAGGCTTGCTGTTATCTACCGTTGTTGTTGAACAAAAACGGATCTTTTCTCTTCCCTGCAGAGGTTGACCATCATGAAAACGCCTAACACGCAGCTCTAAGCATTTGTCGCCTGCGGCAATAGATTTTATTGTATACACAGTTACAAAATTTAGTGCCTGAACTCTGATATATGGTTGAATGTTGAACGTAAACGGAACTTTTTTCCCGTTTCTTTTTCATTTATTGCAGAGTTTGATCAACATGAACATGTACGACACTCACCTGTACGCAAACGTTGAAGACTTGGGCGTCTAAAAGAACAAAGAACGTCCAGGGAACCATAATCATCGATTTGGGAATGAGCACACGGAGAGCTCGGTTTCGCTCTACAATTGCATCTTGTACTTTTTTTGTAGCATTTAAGCATTATTAGGTTATTAGTATTTGGAAGAAAGAAAGGCTGTTTGCATATGTTTATCTAGACCTAAAGCATCATTAAGCTCAAAGCCTTTCAGCTATCAACATGTCCTCTCACTCCAAAGTTTAACCCTTTTAATCTTAGCCTTAAGATAAAAATTCAAATCTTCATTTGATGTCACTAGACATTTTCTACAGAAGTAGTGGGGAGACGTTGGTAAAAAATCAAGTAAATTCATCTTGTGTGATCCTGTACTTAATTCTCCTGACCACTCTGCTTTATAAAGCGTTGATATTACGAGGAGAAATTTGATGCTGATCACTCTTTGGTTTAAAGGGTTAACTGCCGGTTTCCTTCGGCTCGTAAACAAACAGATCTCACACAAACAAAAAAACACCATTTTATTCGTGTACATGTACAATGTACTTCCAATTACTATATAAATTTTGTGGTTTGCAGGATCAACTCCGCGTACATGTGAAGTTCGATTTCTCTATGACTTGATCCTGATCGGGCCTTACTCGTTCTGTCATTAAGCTCTCCACGTACGCTACGGGATATGTATATCCATATGAGACAAGGCGGCCAAATCGTAAAGCTAAGTTGGAAATTTTCGAGAACTGGAACGAAAATATGGAACCAAATTTCTTCCGACCTGAGAGATGCACCTAGGTTAATCTTTAAGGGAAAAAAGCGGGTTTTTCTTTCGTACTCTTTTAGCTGAGGATCACTATGTTAAGTTGATACTTTCTTTCAAATTCTTAAGCTGGTAGCTGATTCAATTTCACCTTTTATTCCGCTTCTTTGCAATGATTGTATATGTTACAGGTTAAAATTGATCTCAGGTTATTTTTTATTTAACCTAAGTGAAATTGAAATTCCTTTGTCTTCTCATGAATAATAGGGTTAGGCGACAAAGGAATTTCATTTTCATCTAGGTTAAATCTAAAATAACCTGAGATCAGTTTTAACCTGTAACATATATATTAATTTTAGTTCATCATTATAGTCTTCATGCTCAAGTATCAGCTAACTATTGAAGTCTACCGTTATATATTATATATTGCGGCTATATATAGAACACAAATAAAGAAAAGACACATTTTTAAAGAACACCTATATTTCGACCGACTTGTCGGTCTTCTTCAGTGTGAATGAGGAAAAATTTTTACTACGCCAACGAAATACGAAAGTGCGCGATACGACAAAACTTTATAAAAACTGTAACAATTCAAATATGAACACAACACTTCCACGTCCTAAAGAATAGCACGCGCACGGAAAGTATGTGCGTGAAAAGGAGAGGTAAACAAATGCAAAATAGGGGAAAATAACCTAAAAGTTATACAGTAAAGTATATAATTAGTAATTCTGTCTGCTAAGTGAAATTCCTGCCACTACGTCCCCCCCCCCCCACACCCCCTCCCGATTCTGGCTGAAATAGAAGTCACTATCATTGTTATATATATATATATATATATATATATATATATGTAGAAACAGAGACGTCAGGGCATATCCCATGATGCAATGTCTATTTGAGTACATTGACAACGCCTCTTGGACCTCTTCGTCGAATAGGTCCGAGTTGCAAAGACATTTTTTCCAAACATTCTCCATAAGTTTCGACTGTTTTAAAAATTCTTCACAGAAGTTTGATCAGATATCGAAATTGTCTCATAATATCACATAAGTTATACAGTTATAAGTTGTATAGAAGCTGATCTGGATACGACAAAGCAACTTTCAAAATGACAATGGAGCGAACTTCGCTGTGACATTCAGTGTACCACAAAATATCTACCAATTGGAAGCTTTTGTGAGAATCTATACCGATGATGTCATACTTTCGGTAGTGAGGCGCGTGAACCCTTCTAAACAATTCTATGAGTTCACCGCCATTTCTGTGTAGGTATGTAAGGCATATTTTCTTAAGGCGGAAGTTTTTCAGTCTTTTCGTTTTCAGCTTTATACGTAAACAAATTTTTCTAGACAAAAGTTCTAAGTTGCTAGGCACTCAGGATGACTATGCGTTTTGCAAAATTCATTGTTATCTCCTTGTTAATCAAGTTACACCTGATACATTTCTATCCGAAAAAATCGTTATTCCAGTGAGTTTCTCGTCCCCGGCATGTACTCGAGTTGCGTGATCATCATGTTTGTTGCATGACTGTCGTAAACTGCTGAAAAAGGAAACTAAAGAATAAATGTAATATTTATAATAGGACAAAATGCGTTGGGTTTGACACTTTATAACACCTGTTCAATTTTCTCTTTGTTTTTTGACCATTGACCGCGGGCAAAGACCAAAGAAAAAATTCGTCACGAATAAGGTTTTTCTCTTGAGAAGAGGGTTGCAAATAGAAAAAATCCGAGACTCGCCGAGACGCAGAGGCCCTTGTTTGAAATCCGAGATCGAGACCAAACATGTGAGACTTCGAGACTATTATTGTGCGACTGAAGCAAACAACGAAGGGAACGAAGTTTCGTAGCTACATGCATCGTTCGTCGCGATTAATTAGGATTCTCAGTAGGGAAAAAAACGACCCTGTTCCAGAGTCAAATCTTAAGCAAAATGCACTCTCTTTCAGAGAGAAAGAGTGATTATTATACCCTCCCCCAGAGTCAGAGAGGCAAAAAGCATGCCCTTTTGAGCGGCACTTACCCGTGAAGCCCATATATGGGAGTACCCCCCTGCCCCGAGCTCATACATAATTCCTTTTATAAAAACGTTGGCGCAATAAAGTTGAACACTCAAACAAAATAACCATAACGAGCTTCAAACTATATCGTTACACCGGCTATCGAATCTTAATTAAAACAAAACCAAACAATAAAAAACCATAACGTGCCAATGCATGTTGAGGTCTTGATAAACCGGTTGAGTGAAAACTCGCAGAATGGGGTTTATAAAATCCAGTGGTATCTTGTTCTGAGTGCAAATATAATACTCTACTTTACACACAAGTGTCTTTCACACATCAATATTATCATGATTGCTGTTTCGTCTTAGGACACCACGGTCATCCTTCAGAAATTCGGCAGCGTTAGCTTCGACGCATGCTCGAAAACCTTCACGGTGATAAGCGGAGAACATTAATGGCGTGAAGAATTGATTAGCCGTGGAGGTATTCGGGAACTTGTTACACAGCGCCACCGATAAGCAACTCAGCCAGGATTTTTTGTTGCAACACGCACAACAGCAGAAAGTCAACTTATCGACGTCCTCTTCTGTCAGATATGGACTATCTCCCCAGTCACGTGGCTCCAGATTAAAACCAAATTCCTCCCAGGTTTTGACCTCGCTTTCTTCACCTTTTCGTGGATCTCTTGGTCTAATGAAGAGAATTTCACCTTCTCCAACTTTGCCAGCGTCATCTTGGTAGTATTCAACTTTAAATCTAGAGAAGAGAAGACATTTTTTTTCACTCAATATGAAGACGACCGAGTAGTGTAATCGTCCGGATGAAGGTAGTCCTGAAAAGCACTGTTGCTGGTGACTGGGACTGACACTTTGACAACTGAGTGGAAGTCATCATCAGAGTCAAGTCTTCAGAGTAAAGTCGAAGTCAGAGTCTTGACTCTCATGATGACTTCCGCTTAGATTGTCGAAACGTCAGTCACTGCTACTACCCTTACTACCACTACCCCTCACCAAGACGGACAACACGACACAACAGGATTGTCTGTTACTCCCGAGTTCAAACTCTTTACTGTATCTTTATGAAGAGTTAAAAACCTCCATTGAATGTAAACAACGGTGGAGTCGAACTTGTCATTCTATACCACTGTTATTTTGCCCTGGGTGTCTCGAATCTCCAGTCATTTGGTGGTCGCCAGGATGTGCGCGATATTGGGACCACACGGTATTAAGGACGTTCGCGTGAAAATTGATTTTTTTTCTGAGACTTTTACCACTTAAGATGATGAGTTAGTTATGTCAGAAATGTAAAAAAAATGGGGGGGGGGGTCACCGACTTCATTTTGGAGAGAACATGCCCTAAAGAACACCCTAAATCTGAAAAAATCGGGCTTCGTTAGCAAATAACGCCACAATGTCTGTAAGCCCAAAACTATTGCAACTAAGTCTTTGAGGTGAAATGTTCTCTGCCAAATATTGTTTAAGTGGACCTGTTACGTGAATGTAGTCAACTGGTGAGGCTCGTAAAGAGCAAGTTCGCATTTAGCGACCATAGTTTTACGCGCCTGGCAGCCGCAAGATGGCACTAGGATTCGATGTCCCGTGGACAGAAATCTTAAATTTTTTTTAACTTCCCACGTTGATTCTTTTTTTCAATTTTGAACAATGTGGAGTTAATTGCAAATAAAATCTGTTTCTGGAAAGAAAAGTAGGGGTAACCGACCATTTAAACCAGGCGAAGGGAACGGAACAGCTGCCACCGTTTTACTTGCTTGCTTTCTTCTTCAGCGCACGCGCTCGATGGCTGACGTGGCGTGACCTTGCGACATGGATTTCGTGCGCAATACGGATGCGCGTGAACAAGTAGCGCGAACGTCCTTAATACTTCAAAACTGGACGGTGCTCTTTTACTAAAAAAAATTCCAGGTAGTGCTCCTGCAAACTTATCGTCCAAGGACGTAAATCATTCTTAACGAATAGAACTCTTTATCGTGGTAAGTATACAATGGGTTGGTTCCTACGAGAAGAGTCAGGGCACAATTGCATGAAAACGCCCCATGTAAACCCCCTATGTAACGCGATATTCATGCATTAGCCAACGCGTCTAGTACTAAAACAAAGGAAATGACAAATCAAATAAAAAATTTACAAATACAAACTTGTAGTGTCGTGGTTTTCTTTCATTTGGTTTTCGCGGTTTCACGAAATTCTCTAACAGGTCTGAAATGACGTCACGACCACCCTCGCCAATAAACGAACAATTCAGCTCGGTACGAGCGAGCATCAATGCTTTCAGAAGAACTTGTCCATACGACTTCTCATCAGGATAACCACTGCCATCAACCATAATAATCTTCTGAAGTTTTTTCTTTAACAATGGCAAAATCCCGAGATTTTCTACGTGGCCTCCATCGCTGAGTAGCATCACAGGGGGTGGTACGGGGCCGACGTTCTCCATGGAAAGGGCCTCTCTCACGAAATTCACAAACGACACATGTACGATAAACCACCTTGAAAAACAGAAAAATTTATTAGGAACGACAATCACAAAGGGGTCTTTTTTTTTAACCTGCACATGGCCTCCGCTAGTTTTGGCGACCCTTTGTTTTACAGTACAGCTGGAATCCGACGGAGTTACGCTATTCTTTTGTTTTAAAACGTTTAGTGATTCAACATATGCTGGATTTCCTTCACCGTATTACACGGAAATTAATAACAAATAATGCTATCATGACTGGTCGTGGGCCATCTTCACAAACACCTTCTGACACTCAGGCTTTACCTTTTTGAACACAAAGTAACGCGGGATAAAACTATAAGCAGGCTAATGGCTAGATGGTTTCACCCAAAAACGCGGTCTTATTGTTGTCAAGTGTTCTGTAAGTAAAAATGGTACATTAACTAGGCCTAGCTATTAAGGTGAAACTGACCAACGACAACATACTTCCTGATTTAAAAACGCTTCAATCTACAGTAGCTTAATTAAAGTTGAGCCCGAATCAATAATATTGAAGTTGGTGCAATAGACCGTCTGTATCATTTTCAAGAGATGTCGACGTAAATATCAGATTTGGGTTGTACCGAGCTTTAATGTACATCATCCTTACCCAGCTATCTTCTGCCACCACTTTGGGTTTTTAGTTCCTGTGTCGGCGAAAGCCCCAATTAAAGCCAAAATAAGATGGATTACGAAGAATATAATCACTCCAGCTTTAATTGACTTTGTCCCATTGTCTCCACCATAGTAAATGGCTGGAACAGCGATTAATGGCAGACCACGGAGAATATTTATGAGAAGTGGGACGACCTGTTGTAAAAAAAGCACGGTATAGGAATGCATGGAGCTTTAATTTATAATTAATCCTAGCTAATCGCCCTGCGATTTCTCCTTCGAGAAACCGCTCTGACTTGGAGTGTGTTATGCGCAACATATTGTATCCTTGCCATGAGGGAATCGAGTTAAGAGACTGAATCCCCCAAAAGGGTCATATTCTAAATGTCATCCCTCTCAAGTTATTTTTAGACTCATGTCAACTTATGTCATGTAAGATTAATCTCATGTGAAGTTATATCAAGGTAATGCCCATACCAAGTTATATGATGCAAATAATAACAGAATGGAATTTAACAGTGGCATATCCAGGAGGTGGCTCGTCTTATACTGTTTGCAGTTCAATTTAAAATTTGAAGGGTTGGTTTTTGTGGAGGGAGGAAAGGCGGGGAACCCGGAGAATAGCTCCTGGAGCAAGGGCGAGAACCTACACAAACTCAACCCATATGTGACGCCAGGTCCGGGAATCGAACACGGGCCACAGCGGTGGGAGACGAGCGCTCTCATCACTTCGCCATCCCCGCTCCCCGATGACGTAATGTCGTATCAGGTGAAATTATGGCGTGTCAAGGGCTGAACAAGTTACTTACCTTCATAAAACAAGACTCGGCTTTTATTGCCTTGAAGTTGCTGATCATTGTGATTCCCATTTCCCATCCAAGAATCGTGTGGAGGCGAATCATTTCGAGAGAGGGGTCATAACCGGAAATTGCCGCAGCAGAGGTGGCCATGGCGTCTGATAATTCTACATATCGAGGTTCCAGTTTGCCTTTAAACTGCTCGAAAGACGATGAATCGCGATCTAAACGCTCGATTTTGGTAGGTGACATTGTCAGCAGATCAGAATCTCTATCCGAATTCTCGTTTTCCTTCCAGTTGTGGACGGTCACGTTTGAAATATACTCGGGTTTCATGCCCCTTAGATCTCCCAAGTTTAAGGCTCTCTTCTCTGTTGGCCCAGTTCCTTCGATGAAGGGGTCCGCATTAGCTTGCGAATCGTGATCTCCAAGGATGTCTGCCCGTTGCTCTGTATGCTGTCTAGACTTCCGTTTACTACCTTTCTGTAGACATGTCCACAAAGGGCAGAAGACCTCTTGGAATCTTTCCAGCCATCCCCTTGTGATCTGGCTTTCCTTTGAGTAAAATGCTTTCCGAAGTCTCCACCTGCAAATCAATCGGGTTAAAAGAAACCCAAATAAGTAAAACAGTCGAAATTTAGTCTCACTGCAACAACCTCTAACATCCACCCGCTCGATGCTAACTGCTGCAGTAAGATGTTTTTGAAAGGCATACATGGTCTTACTTTCAGTTGCCATACAGTCCTGTAGTCCTCTAAGAATGATAAATAAATTGTATTCACTTTTAAGTTAAGCTTAGCTCTTGGTCACAATTCCCTGTTTTCTAATCTGTTTTTTTTTTTTTTTACTTTCGAAAAGAACGACAGTACTTTCAAAAAGCTACAGCAATTCAGCTTCAGCTCAGTGCAGTACGTAAAACAATTCAAGACCCCATCGATCAGTTCTCAATACTACCGACCGGGGCTTGTCCAAATTTAGGACAAGTGTAGATCTTTCTTTGCCGGTTTGTCAGTAAGCTTACATGGGACCAACGTTGGAGTAAAGACTAGGCGTCTTTCCATTCCCCGCCCCACAACATGAAATACTCCTTCAGAATGTTTCCCCAGAATGCTTTTCAGAATGCTTCCCCAGAATGTTTTTCAGGTCACAACAACAATTCCTTGACACTCATATGCCCTTTTTGGTAAAAGAACTTGCTTCCATAAGAACACAACAAAAGTGACCCTCGCCTGACACAGAGTACTGAACGTGATAGTATTAAAACTAGCGCTTCGATTCTTTGGTAAGAGCCGCGCTAGCAACGAATGCGCGCTTTCATTGTTTTAAGACTAAATTAGAACGACCACATTGATCCTTTTTCAATCCAAGGGCTTAATCGAGCGATTTTTCCAGTCCAAAATGCTAGTTTTCAAACACGAAACTTTTTCTTTTCTTTCTTTTCCTACGAGTAAGGCAAGTTAGTTTCAAAACTAGACCAACAGAAACCATCGATAAAAGCTTCATTGTTTTGCGGCCTTGTGCTGCGCGCTTTTAAAGTATTATCAACTGATCCAAGTATAGTGAAGCGCAATTTCGCCCTTGGGTACCCCTATGTAAACAGCACCCAAATGAGCGACTTCCCAAACCCCTCTCCCCTTGTGCCGCTAATTTGACACGCCGACAATTTTGCGATGATTTGAAATTCATCTTCGCCAAGTATCGGCACAATTCCCTTAGCGCAACAAACATTAAAAGGCTTTTGTTTGGACTTGTGAAGTCGAATTTAACCCACAACAATGGTCCATTTCTTGATACGTCTGAATACACTAGCCACTAAATGTTTGCCAAATGCGTCTCACTTTGAACAGTGCACAGTAAACCTGTGTGGATATACGAAGACATTTAACAATAAGTAATTTCTTACCTGTTGTACACATGAATGAGTCTCTTGCGTGATGCGTCCAGATAAGGTACAAACCACAAAATAAACCCAGAAGCAAAGAGCAGCTGATTAAATAGCTCAACAGAAAACACAATGCCGATTATCTTGGCTTCGTACACCTTCCAGTAGATGATATAGGAATAAATATATATAATAAGACCGTAGGATGTCTTTCTCCGCAAGAGAGGAACAAAGAACCACAGGACAACGCCAACCACCACAATAACCAGCCGACTCCACAAGGGGATTTTAATAAAGAAACTATGTATTGCAAACGGGAAGAAAGTAAACGAAAACAACAGAAAGCAAATTGCCGAGAGAAAACTAAAATATTGAGAGAATTTCTCAGACAACCTGCGCGACAGAATGTAAAATATGACAAAAAGCACGCCCAGGATGGAAAATAGGACAACCTTGGTTGAAGCCATGGTTCCCTGACGAGAAAGACAATGTTGGCGGATTTCTTGAGTCGTGGCGTTGTGTTCACTCTGATGAATCGGCCCGATCCCGGTAGCGTCATCACAATCCACCCTATCTCGAAGGTAATTTCCGAAGATATAATCGATGATGAAGGCGACAGGGAATGCATATGACCCATATATGACATTCGGCAAAATGAACGTGACGATGAGAACCAGGAGGAACAGCACTATCGTATCTCGGATTCCTATCAGTGGTTTCTCCCAGTCACACAGATACCCTGCTTTTCGTCGCATGTTGTCGAAGAACTCCTTATGCCATTCTTCGACGTCATCCTCTTTCTTTTCTTTTCGGTATTTCCAATCCAGAAAGGCAGTGCCTGTGTAACCACCCCCTGACACGCAGCTTACGTAGTCTACTTTTGCTTTTTCGTGAAGTAGTCTGCGCAGGACTCCAGAGCACAGTGCCGCTGACCGAATACCACCGCCCGAAAAAGCCAAACCAATTTCCTTAGTAGTCATGGTATCTAAAAGAAAACAACAACAAACAAAGAACAATATTCACAACTGTCTCAAAATTTCTAGGGGATGCCAGTCCTTTTCTTGGTGTATTATCGAAGATAGAGAACAAAGATTCTTGGAGTTAAACCGAGTGTTTTAGTAATCTGTTCAGAATTAAGTACTACCCCGTGGCGGGGTTGTTCGGTACTCTTCTCGAAACCATTACCTATGTCAGAACAAATTAAGTGATTTTCCCTACCCTATTTCATACCCAAACTTTTCATCGCAAGATAAAACTAATCACAAAAGGTTGCGTCTGCTAAAAATTACAACCAGACTGCAGCCGGTTAAAGAAAGTGAACAAAACCGTACCCGATTTAATTCAGAAGAAGGCAAAAATAAATACGTTGTGCAAACGATGCCTGCACATAAATATACAGTGCAAAGTGCGTCATGGAATGCCCGACCCCTCCCCCCCCCCCTCCGTAATCTATTGTATTACGCTGATTCAGGAACTAACTTATTCTTAAGGCATTTAAAATTAGCGGCTACGAGACTACACGAGTCACTCAACCGTCAAAACCATCTCACATCTTATCATGATGTTGTCAAATATTGCTATGGATTGAGTAAAATTTTCATTTTCTTCTGCAAACACATATCAACACGTAACGCAGCCGAAACACGCCCGGTTAACTGACATTTTAGTCACAAGACACCTACCCGGAAATGACGCTCTCCAAAATACAAGTGCTGTCAAAGCCGGTCAAAGACGTCATTACACAATCAACAGACAAATTTCACACTGATTTACAGTCAAGTGACCAGCAACATAGACTGTAGCTAGTGGGTCTCTAAGTGCTTCTATAACTCTAATAATAAATTTAATATGACAATACCAACCTGATGACAACACACAAAAAAGACACCCTTAGTAAGGTACCCTACAAATGTTCAGAAAAGTGGATGGATTTTTGCCAATCGCATTATGCATATTATTATGTTATTGCTATGTCAACAATTGTTACAGGAATATTACAGATAGACTGAATACAATCCGCAGTATCACATACGATAGAAATGTTAATTTTAAAAACGTTCTGCAGTAGAGACATGCATACATTCAATATGCGCAGCTTTATCTTAGGTCAGCAGGAAATATCATATTAATGGCTTGCCTAGCAGTTCCTGTATGGAAGGTTAAATGGCTGCAAGCTTTACGTAGTCTAAAAGCGCCCTTCCATTGAATCCAGTGTTATCGCAAATGAAGTAAGACTAGCTCTTTACATACTTAACGGTCCTTTATCGACACAAGCACTTTTGAACAGATGTGTTTTTACCGACCGTTTTTGTTCAGAATTCTTGCCAGGTAAATAATCGTCTACAGTGACAGACAGCCTGAATACCTTTTGAGCAGAATATAAGACACATACGCTCAATCTCCGCAGTTCAATCTGATCTGATATATATTTTCTCTCGGCTCAGTGTCGATCGAGTAAAATCTAAAGGGTTAATACGAAAGAATGCCATAGTAGTAGCTTGCGTAGCAGCTCCCGCATGGAAGGCTTCAAGTAGCTACGTGACGATAATTAGCTATAATTGCATGAGTTGTTTTTCGGGTCGTTGTAAACTTTGTCCTTAATCAATTGGAAGAGAATCATCAAACAGCCAACAAGGATGACGAAAATGAAGAAGGAGTTCAAATAAGAAACTTGAAAAGTTTAAGCTATATTTTTCAAAATTCATTAATCCTGTCGTAACTCCTTCATAGCCGTAAAGCTTTGCATAGCTTGAAACCGCTCTTCCTTTTGAATACAATGTCAATACTGATAAGTAAAGTAAGACTGAATCATATACTTACCAGTCTATAATCAACAAATGCACTACAGAAGGCCTTTCAATACAACTCTTGCAACTGTTTACAAGCAGACGAACTAAATAATCATCTGTGCGTGACCTGGAGGTCAATCCAAAAATATTCCTCATTCCAAACTACATAAAAAGGCAGGGACAGAGAGAGCAAAACAGAGCAATGCACGCGAACAAATATGTACTTCCCATCACATGTCATGGTCGATAGTGCTATCTTACCTATTCATTCGTTTGAGAATTGTAAAGAATTTGGAATTGCAAAGATTTCGAATGGTAAAGCTTATTATTGTAAGACGCATTTGATCAAATTCCCTCACTAATTTGCGCCTAATAAGAAAGAGAGAGAAAAAAATTGAAAAAAGAATTGAAAACTAAACTCGAACACCGAAGAAACTGAAAGAAAACCCCGCCAAAACTGGGAGGGCTTCAGTGCTTCTCACTTCGTGATTGGCTTATGAAGAAGAATAGATTCTGAGCAATATTTTCCAAGGGTACCCTGCAATCGGCGAGTTGGCCCTCGGGTCCCCTCCTCGGGTCGGGAACTCATTTTACTCGTCACCAGGCGCCCCGAGTTAAACCGTTATTTTTCGTATCCCTCCCGTGCTGACTTCGGCCTCAGAGAGACATTTTGAAAAGTCGATGTTGAGCCTGCTGGCTTCGCTTAGCCAGCTGGAGATGCTTTAGTGGCTTCAGGGTTTCAAGCATTTCCTATTCCACGAGTCCGGCGTGTTTATTTACCGACTGCATTGGATTTTCGTGAAAACTGAGTCGGCTGGAGTGCGGCCGATGGGAACTAAATTGGCGGCCAGCTTCCGACGTACATTTTTCTCAGTTGGGAAGATGAAGTAGACTTCATTTTCCGAAACTCCTTGTGAGTATTAAGGAAAACCACTACTACACAAATGTAGTATCTGTAGATGGAATTTTGTTTCTTCACTTGGCCGTTTTCATTGGTTGTACAGTTGGTCTGCGAGCAAGGCGAAAAGCGGAATACTGCATACGCCAAGCGTTATCACAGGTCAGCGGATTAACGAAAAGGGGATCAGAGGAGGATCGAGGAGCTGGTCGATGGAGCGAAGGAGTGAAACCATTCTCACACCTCCAACTTCGAAATAGCATTTTGCCATTTTTCAGTTAAAAAAGGCGTAAAAATCAAAAGAAATGAACCTTCCCTACAAGCTTTGGCGAACCGCATTAACAGACTCTTAGCAGAGTGTCAATGTCTAGGCTTGGTTCAAACAATCCAGGTAAAATACGGTGAGTTTTGCTTTACCACCGTTTTGGCTAATACAATGGGTTACTGGAACAAATCTACACATTTATCATGCTCAGTTGTTCTTTTATTGCCGTTTTTCACTGTCCCAGCATTATCAAAACCGTTCAACAAATAAAGTCAAGAATCAAAGAGACAAAAGAAGATGAATATTCAAACAGTCTCGCGAAGATTCAGGTCTGTGCGATGTTTCGTGCGGGGGATATTCGAAGAAATGTTCTACTTAAATTTTAAGGCTTTTGTATGGAGACGCCATGTTTGTGTCCCTCTGAGGGACACAAATATGGCGGCCGGAAGCTAACAAAAACATATGTCACCGAGTTTTGCTATAAAAAGCCCATAGTCGTCTTCTGAGGGCTCATAAACATCTACATGAGTACTTATTCTCATTCAAGGACTGTTCAGATTGCGAAATCTTAGCGGCTGTCACTTTTTTTTAACCTACGTGACAGCATTCTCAGCCGCCAGTGTAATATCGTGTCACGCAAAAGCTTAGAAATTCAATTCAACCTTGCTTTATCATAAGACGAAAAACCCAATCAAACTGAAAATTCGTGAAAAGATAAGTCTTCAGCTGTTGTAATTACTTGCTAAACTAAAATCTCAAAAGGATTGATAATTCCTCATTTTTTAAATTTTGAGTTACAGCCGTCTTTTCAGAAAGCAAAGCTGCTGTGAAAAGGCCAAGATTAAGTAACCGTCACACGGTTACCACTTGAGTAACCAAAGTTAATACTCTGACCATTCACAACAAAAGTGACCAGGGGCCCGTTTCTCGAAAGTCCCGTAAACTTTTCGGGCCCGAAAAGCCATTTCTGAAACGTCGATCGCTTATTCTAAGAAGCTGGTTTTTTAACATGATTTCAAAATACCAAAGGACAAATTTGTTGCTAAGTTTCGTGCCCAGAAACGTTTTCGTTTGAGATATGTAGGATATTATAGCACCCGAAATAGTCCCGAAAAGTTTCGGGGGTTTCGAGAAACGCACGCCAGTACAATTAAGTTACTTTTTTTCACTCTGTAAGGTTGAATTGTTGTAAATTATTTGTTATGCGTTAAATCCACTGGTCGCCTCGAATAGCTGTTGCTAACTGCGAGCAGTGCTTATCTTTCTCTGTATGTTTTCTTAAATAAACTTGAACTTGAACTTGAACTTGAAATTTTGAGCAAAGCCTGAAACACGAGCACAGCCTGAAATATTTAACTTATGCTAACAAACTGTATCACTGTAGTAGTATTACAGAAGTAATGCGATTCTTCCAAAACGAAAACAGTGTTGAAAACAATAGATCGTTTTCATTCACGTGACCAGCGGCCATATTGGTTCAAAGTACTAGTATAAAAATAGAGTTCAATTCCCAGAGGGAAAGTCTTGTACACCAGTATGGCCGCCGTTCCTTTGTTTTGGTCCACCAACATGGCCCGCGACTACTACTCGTAAAAAAGTATATATAACTTTTGTTTTAAGAATAAAACGACCTATTGGGACTGTAATAAAAAAATACAGCTTGGGCTTCCTACCTTGTAAGAAAGTACACGTAAATTTATTTTCTGCGAAGTCAGCGTTTGAAAATCTTCCCGATTTTTGTTCTAAAACTGGAAACTTTTACGTTCTATTCACAGGAACAGTACAAGAAGAATATCGTGTTTTACACCCAGTAAACAATGCGTAGAACGCATTTTACAACTACCCCCCTTTTGTTACTAACTCTATCTACGTTGCAACTATCACAATCCTATTCTGTCATTCTTGGTGCTTCTACAGTACGGATACCTGACATTTGTCACACGACACTAACTCAGCATACTAAGATGTGTGTAAGGAGGGGGCCTCCCTCGTTGCTTGGAAGTTTCCGTTGGCCACACCTGCATCCTGAATCAGTCTCCAGGCACCTGCTATGGTGATAGGATACAAAGGAAATGTGTAAATGCTTTGCACGTACTGTAAATCCGACATCCTTAATAAACTGATCAAACCAAGTCTTATTGAGTCTTACACATGACATTGCTTTCACGGGTAAACGAAAAATGTCAAGTTAACAAATTGACGTCAGTTTTTTATACGTCTCTCCTCTTATTGATGTTAAATTGCGTCATAACATTGTCAAAGTGCTGTGGAAATCACGAGCCGCATTTGTTTTTTACAATAACAAAACCCCCAAAATGTTTAATTGCCGGGTTTAAATGAGGGGAAGAGACACAGTAAACAGCCAAAACACGAATATCATTCAAATTGACACTGACAATGTGAATAGCTTTTCTCGCTTTGTGATTGGCTAGATATAAATAGTCGAGAATTTGACAGCTGAAAGATTTTCGCATAAATTAAAATTTTATCTTTCTGTACTCTTATTGATGGTAAAAATTAGCCAATGGGCGAGCGAGAATTAAGGCAGTTATCGTAAAATGATTTATCGCAGAAAGAACAAACCATGATAAGCAGCTCAGTGAAAACGCCCCCGTGTCCTAAACGGTGGGTTGCTGCACTTAGTTGAGGCACCAGCACAAAAACCGCACGAATACCAATCAGACAACTGAAGGCCATATCTTCCCCCCCCCCCTTCCTATATTTTGCAGGTGATCCGGGTGTCAAGTAAATGCAGATTTAGCAAAGATAACTTGAGGACAGTGACGATGCGCGGGTAGATTTAAAACCCGACTTGACTAATGGCAGAACGGTTAATTGATCACCGAAAGTCGCGTTCAGTCCTTCTAGGTGGTAGGAGAGAGGAGGAAAGCAGCAACGCGCGCTAAGCGCGTGTGTACTCCTCGCGTGTGCGAGTAACAGAATGCCTCGACTAATTTCGCAGACAGAGTTGACAACAATTCCAACTAAACAAGTTGCTACGACAAAACATTTGTGAAATACTTCCTAAACTGTTTAAAACACTTGCATTTTAAGTTCAGTCGCTCATATAAGACACACTGGAGGAATTCAAGTACTTTTCAGCTTTTTCCAAAACGAGTATCCGAATATTCGCCGCTAAATAGCGTCATCCTTTCATTTGTTTGAGGAAAGCGCCTCCTTTTGCTGTTGGGAGTAAGTTCTGCGCATAATAAAAAGGCCAAGTGGACAAAGACACCGACGCTTTGTGCGTTTTTCGGAAGAAAAGGAAATTGTAACAAGGCATCTTGAAAAATGTTCGTCTTAATGGTTTGAAATGATAATTTGATCGTTTGTCCTCGACAACAGAAGGTTTTAAATGTTGAGCCACAGGCAATTCTAGCGTTTGAGGGTGAAAATTGTTTTTTGAAGATTCAAATAAATCATAGCGAAATAGAAAAGAAATAGCTTCTCGTTTCCCTATTCAGTATTATTTATTATGATTTTCGCGCCACTGAATCGGAACTCAGTGGGAACATTCTGCTAAGCAGGGTTGGCGCAGGGGTGAGAGCGCTCGCCTTCCACCAATGTGTCCCGGGTTCGATTCCCGGACTCGGCGTCATAAGCCTTATGACGCCGAGTCCGGGAATCGAACCCGCGAGAGGTTTTTCTCCGGGTACTCCGGTTTTCCCCTCTCCTCAAAAACCAACATTTGATTTGATTTGATTTTGAGTTTATTTAATTTTGAGGGCCACAGAGTCATCAGTGTCTTAGGACTACTGTTAAGTGTTTCACCCTCTTTAAATAAAGCCTATTATTATTTATTTAGATGGCAAGAATGACAACAGAGGCGTTAAAAGGCTATAACATGCGCAAGGCCTTTTGAACTTGGGCCCTTCATATCAGATCACCAAAATACAAAAACCGAAATAAAACAAACAACAACAGTAGCAGAAACTTTACTCGTACCCTATCTGGCTTCTCCACTTCAGAATATGTGTTTAGGTTTGGTCTCTTCTTTGGTTTACCTACCTGCGCTTCCATTTCCACCTCGTTACTGCTCCCCTTCTCACGAGCTCTAATAAGCAAGCACCAAGTACAACGTTGGAACAACGACAAAAACAACAAAACAACCCTCTTGTAGTTGTTTAGTAAACTACCAGTCTTGAATAACCAAGGAAGTATGAATTACAGGTCGGCAAGATCTGAAACCAGCCGTATGTATCTATAACGCATCTAACGACAAAGTGAAAACAACAACAACGAAAGGAAGAAATGTAAATGGTTTGAGACTAACTTCTCTTTGAGCTTTGAACCGCTGAACTTAAATGCACTGAATTCAAACAGTTGACCACTGGTTCACATTGAAGCTGTGAACAAATTTATAAACTAATACAAATCTTGTTAAAATCGCAGAACAAGATAGACCTTACATTTTAGACCAATTGTTCTCAGTTGATAAAACTTTAGTTAGCTCGTCCAGCATATTGAACGATAACAACTGCTCATCGCGAAAACCTACGAATCAGGCCATTGATACAGAAAACTTTGCAAACAGCAAGAGAATTCCCTCAGATTCTTTTAAAACTCCAGATTCGGCTTACCAAGGAGCCGCTATGAAATTGTTCTAACGTGGGTAGGAATTTATCAATTCGATGACGAACACTAAAAGGTAGTAAATGGATTAAAAGATGTTAATACTGTGATAAATGTTCTGCGAACTGCGTCCTTCAAGTCAAGCAAACGGAATTCACGTTATTAGCTTCCTAATGCAAGGGTTCAAAGGGTTAAACTAAATACTTCCGAGAAAAATACACTGTCTGTAAAATGCGCATACAACAACCGAGTGTTTCATTTTACATTCAATGCCAAACCACGTACTTACTCAGAAAGTACATCATTGACAAACTTGAAACATGACTGCGTGAACTCTTATAATTATGATGGATGTAAAAGAAACTCACTTACCTCTCTGGATCACCATCATGATTACCAGCATGGACTTTGAGACATAAAAGAAAAACCCAAAGCGAAAAAGTGGTCATATTTATGGAAATATTATACATAGTGTATTTGTATGCAGTTTTCTTGGCTTGATGTTCGTCCTGGAGTAAATCTTACGACGTTCTACCAAGCGTAGGGCTTAACAGGCGCACAGTAATAAATAATAGGGGTACTTGGCTTCCTTCCCTCAGCCCGAGTGAAAAAGATTAAGCTGTACAATAGCACAGACCGTATAATGCAGGAGTGCAGCTAATCTTATCGTGTACGACATCGTTTAGACAATCAAAGCACACATGCAATGACAACAAAGTTATACAGTGGAATCCCGATCATAGGAAATGGAACCAAAAATGACCTGATTTACCCTGGTATTGTTTACACTGTAAGAAACAAGAAAGCAGACAACGTTACGGACCTCTTGTTGATGCATGTACCATCTTTATTTACAGACAGAACGTAAATTTAAATTTTCTCTAGTAGTGTTCATAAACAAAATAAATCTAAAGATTTAAGGTCATTCCCCAGAAATAGAAGTCTCAATAGATTTTATTTGAAACTTTTCAAGGTGGTTGCCAAGTCCAAAACATCAAAGAAATGCAATAAAAAGAGAGGGTCCCATGTCCGTTTTCATGCTTTGAGGCTTTAGTTTATACCTACTTTGGTACATTGTTAGCACCGTTTGAGTAGATAGTCGAAAGTGGTCTGAGACTCTATCATTTACAAAAATGGGATACAAGCAATGGGATACAGGTTTTATATTGTCAAAAGCACATCATGGTCGAAATTTAACCTCTCACAGGTGAACGAAAAATGAACTAATGAAAGATTAGTCGTGTTTTTTTGCGTCTGTGCTTTACTACTGACGTTTCAATTAGCCTCATCGAAAAGATCTTCTGTGAACAATGAAAAACTGAACAATAAAATTCTTCAAATCTGGATATGTCATGGAGAATTGCATATTCTTTCAATATGAGAACTAAAAAGCATAGGTTCCCATACTCGTTTGGGAGAAAATCGCGATTTACCTATATCTAGGGGATGACTCCTTCTGAAAACCTGCAATGTTTTGAACATGCACGCACTCCTGCGCGCACGGCTGACGCAAGAAATCATGCGCAGTAAGGATGCGCAATGCAATTCACAGGAATTACCTTAAGCCAATTCAGCGATACAAACCCAATACTGTACATATATTAACTCCTGGCTGTATTTCCTTCCACTTGGTGTATCACAAGCCCACGGTGAAAAAAAAAAAACATTGACAGTGAATGATCACTCAGCTAAAATAACGAACCATAAGCTCTCGCTTCTTTTCAGCAAAACGAAGGAGCTTCGAAGAGGTAGTTCTTGACATTCGATTGAGTAAGAATGGCGTTAAACGACAGATTTACCACCGAGCTTTCTAATAAAACATGCGTGGAATTTAACACCTTTTTTAATTCCTGGCCGGTTTTTGCTGGTTCCAAAATTTTCAAAGTTCGAGAATTCGAATGTAAAGTTTTAAAATGAAGCCCAGAATTAGTTCGAAATATCAGGAGTTTCGAAAAATCGAGGGTTCCAAAATTCAGGGGTAAAATTGCAGTGTCAGACCAAAGCAAATCCAGGGGAAACGACTTTTGGTTCGAAAAATTGGGAGTTTCGAAAAAATAGGGATTCCACTGTATCAATAACATTGTAATTCAAACAAAATCTCTTCTCACCCTTAGACTTATTCTTTTTTCGAATACAACCAGGCACTCCCACAATAACGACGACCAAGAGGACAACAACTCCAATGACAACTACAATGACCGAAACTACAATGATCAAAGTTTTGTTATCTGAAACAGATAAGAAGGTGAGTGAGACTTGTGTTGAGTACCCACAAAACGCTTGGGTTACTGGGCCGAGTTGCTCGAAGCATGGTTAACGCTAACCATTTGTTAGGTTGGATTAAAACCGATAGTGGGTTGTCATGGTATTTAACCTCGGTTAGCGCTAACCATGCTTCGAGCAACTCGGCCCTGAACCAGGCATTACGAAAAACATTAATAACAAACTCAATCAACGAATAACACATGTTCACTCCAACCAGCTCACACGGTGAATAGATTGTGGCTGGACTCAGAGCGTGAAAATGTGCGTCCTTACCGGGTCTTACTTCATGTACCAGACGGTACCGGACACAGATGACGTAAAACAAAAAAGAAATATTGCTTTCTGTCAATGCCTTGGGGGTTATGAGGTATAGTTTCATGTTCTGTTGTTTGACGTAAAAGCCCCTTTACCGACCTCAGCGCATGTACGGACCTTCACAGGCAGAAATGGACGTTATTTCTATTCAACTACTTTGCGAATGTTTTGCAACTCCAGTGATACAAACTGAAACCACAAGTACTACACACTAAACAAAGCTAATTATAGGCCATTGACAATCCTGTCGACTCTTTCCAAAGTATTTGAAGGAATTATTCATAGTAGAGTAAGTCCGCCGTTTGAAAAAGTTTATCACAAATATGTATTCGCTTGTACACAAAATCATGGTTGCGAGACGGCACTCCTTAGTTTAACAGAAAAATGGCGCAAGGAACTTAATGATCACAAAACTGTTGGAATAATATCAATGGATCTGTCCAAAGCTTCCGAATCTATACCCCACGACTTACTCATAATTTATGCAAATTGAAGAAATATGGAGCCAATGAAAGAGCCATTAAGTTGTTGAGGGACTACCTGACTAATCACACACAAAGAGTGAAGCACGGAGACATCTGTTCAACTTGGCAATTAATAACTAAAGGAATCAGTTCCCAAAGGATCCTTTCTGGGCCCGGTACTGATCAACATCTTCATGACTGATCTGTGGCACTCAGTGAAACATAGTACCTTGTGTACAAATGCTGATGACACTCAAATCTTCTCTGCTGACAAAGACCCAACTAAAGTTGAAGAGGCAATAAATTCTGATCTCATGAGTATAGACCGTTGGTATGAAGAAAAGAGCATGAAAAGAAATCCCGACAAATATCACGCCATGGCTCCGGGAAAAGCAATAGCTGATGAACTGAACTTTAAATGTGACAATACCACCTTACCATTAAGTAGTGAAATAGAATTATTAGGAGTAACAGTTGATAATAAGTTGAAATTTGAAAACCATACCCGACGCATATGCAGGGAAGCGTCACGACAAGTATTGCAAGGAATGAAAAAAAAAATGTTATCATTCGAAACGAAGAAAGACATCTACTTTTTGTTCATATTGTCAAATTTTAATTATTGAAGTGTGGGATCAGTGCAGTAAGAGATGCAGGGACAAATTAGAAAAAGTTAATAAAAGAGCATTGCGATTCGTCTTTACTGATTATCACTCACCTTATGCCACACTACTACAGAGATTATCCTCTTTCGAAAATCAAATATATGCTAAGATTTGCAACCCTGTATATTAGGTTTTAAATACCAGCAATGTTCCAACAACTATTAGTGAGCTGGTTAAGAAAAGATCATCCACAAACAACCCTCGGGGTGATAATTCTGTTCAACTTCCTAAAGTTAATTCAACTAAGCATGCTTTAAGATCATGGAGACACACCGCCGCAAAATTATGGAACAGCCGCTCGGCTAACGAAACAAGATTAATTAAGGAATACAAATTATTTGTCAAGGAAATCAAAAAGTTAGACTTTGATAATCAGTGCATACAGTGCAAATAGATGTTTAATTCAATTGGATTCTTAGAGTAGATTAGTTTTAGGGTTTACATCAAGCTATTTGTTTGTCTTTCAGTATTTTTTTAAGAAAGTAAATAGTGGCATACCTGAAAACTGGCTTGTAGCTATGAGTATCGACCATTTTAAATAGAGTTTTGATTTTTGATTTGATTTTGATGTACTGAATTACTAACAGATAAAGCGGTTTGGTGAATTCTCATTTATGAGTTAACCACGATTGAGATCTGGACTGTTCAGATCAGATAAAATTACACGATAGATACTGAATCAAAGGCTGCTATGAGCCAGCTCATGGATGAGGAACATCACCACACTTTGAGTTTACAACAGCTTCATTTTCTAAAAAGTTATGGGCAAGAAACCTGTACAATCGTTTGTGTTTTATGGGAGCAAATCTTTTTCAGGCACACCTCTTGGTAATAGAACCGTTCACGTGCTAAAAAATTTCCGTAAAATTAGGCAGTTTTAATAGCCCTAAAGATCCACAGGCGCCGTATGCATTAATGTAAATTACATTTGACCAAATACCCCAAGCGTTTTGTTGTCTGGAACCGTCTGGGACTTTGACAGACCAGTAGTTTGAACTGGCGATGGAATACAGATATGCAAAAAACGATAATTATTTTGTCGCTTTGCCCAAAACTTTAACAGGCAAGTTAAAGTTTCTTACTGGTCGACGGCTCATTTCACGCTAGTTTTATAAACGTTCTTGGTCGTACTAAAATTTCCGATTATTCTGAAGGCGAGAATAATTTTTTTGTCCGAACAGCTGTAAGACCAAAACTTAATCCTCGCTGTCCTCGCCTACCAAATTACATCCTCACAGGACCTCACAGAGATAAATATTTGCATGCTTGCGTTTCGTCAAATCACAAATAAGTGTTATACTGATTGTTTAAACCAAAGGATATAGACGTTCTGAACAAGATCGATGTTTTTGGCTTCGACGGCCATTTATTTGCAATCGAGCATTCACCTTGAACAGAACCCGGCCGAAGTGTTTTCAAAAACATTTCATTACATTCCTGTTTAAGCAGTAATTAAGTTGATCATATGTTGCTCCAAAATCAGATGCGTTGCTAAATACGTTTTTTTGGCTAGAAAGCCTTTCTCCCGTTTCCTTTTTTGGTCGATTCATTCTTCCTTCTTCCTTCATGCGACGAAGTTCAATTCTCGCAGCTTGTGTTCTTTATCTTATTAACGTTCCATTTTCCAACTCAACCAGGGTCTATTTTGTTCAAGGATCGAACGAAAAACCATCTGCGTTACATCTTCATTTCTGTACCTACTCTACCGATGGACGCCATTAAACACGTAAACAACATCTGCAGAGCGAAACAACCTCTACGCCTTTGTACTACCCCCTGAAATTTGCAAACGTTGGGCCAAGAAGACTACGGATACAAAAGCAATACTTATCAGGGGAGGGACAGGAGGAGATTTCGATGAATGAATTAATCAGAATCGAGTGAGTGAGTGAGTGAGTGTCATAAGAGCCCCACCGAAACCTCATGGTATGACTACGTCATCCATGAGCTAAAAAGGTGTTTACCAGAAATTCTTTATCAGTTCTCCCAAACGCCAACTCAACGTTCGATCGAAAGCATCGGGTTGTTTAGAGTAGTTTCTCTTGCAAGTACACCGAAAGCAAATGAGTCATTGAAGCACTGGCTGTTTTCATCGTCTTGTTGGTAGCATTGATAACGAATCACCACTGACCACGAGTTCTCAAGGAATACCTTTCCCATCACACAAAGCATAGTTAATAGAGGGGAATGGTTAGGAAGCCCGGCAAACATCAAAGGAACAAACAAAGATGCCAAGATTTAGGTTGGAAGGTCCACGACCGTGCAAAATCTTTTGTTTCACGCTCATACACTATGCATAAATTACGTAACCAACACGTTTCTATTGGTTAGTTCCTCGGTCAGCAGTAAACAACTATTGTGTTTTGTGCACGGTCAAGGCCAAAAAAGCGAACAAAAACATACAACAAAGAACTCTGTCGGGTTTCATAACCATTCCCCTCTATTAACCATGCACAAAGCAACAAGCAAATAAACTAACAATATATCTTGGAAATTAATAAACGTACCATCAGTCTTTGGAGTAGTTTTGCTTGTTGGTGGGGCCGCTGTACTTGTGTTGACGGGAGGAATCCCTACTATGGACGACGCATTAATTCTTAGTTCTCCAAGCTTTCCGTTCTTAATAATAGCATTTCGCAAAGTGGAAATGACGACGTCTTCTGCAACAAGGTCGTTGAACGTCAAGATCAAATCAACAGTCATACGTCCGCACCTAGCAGACCAAATTTATACACAAAATTACACTAGGAATTACACTAGGATATTTTGGTTTGAAAATAATACTAAGAATTCCATTACTAACCTATGAACGTTTACAAACTAAAATGGCGCTTTTCCACTCTAGCAGAGGTCTCTCACGGCGGGGAGGAGAGACCTCTGTAAGCAGGGAAATGGAGCTTGTATATACATGAAAATATTTCATTTTCTTAAGAAACCTTCTAAAAGCACAGAAGTCCATTTGTCAATAAGCGAAACTTAGATTGTATATTTCTCTCCATTTTGCTCTTCACAAGTGCGTTAACTGTTGC
>OX419344.1:6140936-6158436 GCA_948470475.1 Galaxea fascicularis | reverse complement strand
ACATGATCATACTAGCGCGTTCTGGTCACAATTTGAGCTGCAAAGTTCTAAGTACTTGTAATTTACTCACGCTACGCTTCGATGTGTTCGCCCATACGCTCGAACAATAAAAAAGCTTACTAAGAACTAAAGCATTTATTATGGTTACTAGAATGCGTTTATCAAAAACTTGCTTTGTTCGGCTGATTTGACGTTAGATAACGTACGTAATAAGACTAAAAAGATAAAAATTTGACTGTGCGGGAGCAGCGCCAGACTAGAATGGAACTGTCAAAACCATGTGCTCCTAACTGTCGACGAACCAGCCTCGTTACCATGGTAACTGTCACTTGTTTAGTGAACCGTGAAAACAGTAATTTTCTGCTATTATGCGAACCGCAGAAAATAGCAAATCGACTCAGTTGATAATTAAAAGCAAGATTAATTCACAGTATGCAATGTAATATTACCTCGGGTTTCAGCTTCTCCCAAAAGGACTGATCCCCAGGTGTACATTCTTCATCTATGATCATCAGCCTCAAGTAAACATTTTTTACTCCAATTGCTAAAACAAAATTGGAAAAAAACATTTTATACACATCCATGAGGAAACTGTTTAAGAATAAACCTTTTTACCGATACGGCGGCCATCTTGAATTCCAAGGAAATTATGGGATACCCAGGGGGCAAATGAGAAATAATTATAAAGAATACTGTGGCGTGATAACTTTTAACAATAATTTTTCGCTAACCATAGAAACCACTGCCAAATACCGTGACAGAAAGATGTAACGCTTGTAATATTTGTTTTGGAATATGAGAGAAAAGCAGTAAAAATTTATCCTGAAAGCTGTGTATACCATACATTTTGCAGCGATTGCCCCCTCAGCAGCCCATAATTTCTCGGTCAAAACAATAGAATTCAAGATGGCCGCCGTATCGGTAAAAAGGTCAATTGCAATTTACAGTCGAGCATTTTTCAATTAAGTGTCCCCAGGGGAAGTGGGAAAGTGTAGATTTTGACCATTATGGTCGTCTTAAATGGGTATGGGCCTGGTGATTAAAAGGACAGGTTAAACTATCCTCAGCTTAGGGCTTAAACTGAAGAAGGTCAAGTTTCTTAACCGCAGGATGGTTTGTTAATTAACACATGGTTAAAATAGCATTGTTCAAATCGCAGTTAATGAGCTGAGTTAGTTGAAACCTCATGTTGGATGCAGCTAACCCACGGTTAAAAATCCATAACACTTTTTCCGTACACTGTTCCCGTGGTAAAGAACGTTGCAAGTGCTACAATGGCAATCTACTGCTATCTCACCAGAGCCCAAAAGTCAGTTGGCGGCCACAATTTTTTAGCCCATGTTTTGAGTCATTTCCACCTTATTTGTTCATTGCCAATTAAGTCACCACAACAGGCACTCCTCCTTCTGATGCAACCAGTGGAATCGAGTTCGACATGCAACCTTTCCAACTTGGGTAAACTACGAAGCAATTCTTTGACCGCCAAAAGAAATCCAATATGACATACAGCCTGCTCAGACGTAACTTATGCTACAGTTTCTTAATGCTCTGAAGAGATTTCATGGTAAGCCCTGGCTTTCATGATATGTCACAAATTTCTGTCAACTAGCTGTTTCCAGGAATGATCGAGCTTTGTGATGTGACGAGTGTGGTCGGTGGTTTCATTCACATTGTCAATCTTCTGTTGCTGAACTGCCTTTTAGCCTCACTTCTAGTGGTGCTGCCTGGGACTGTTTATACTGTGACTGTCTAAACTATTCTACAATGTTTGACCTCTTGTCTGACACAAGCACTACTTATACAAGTCCTCAGGCAACCAAATATATTTATACATCTACAAGTTCCGGCCTATGGATTGGGTCATCTTGTTCTAATGTATGCGTCACAGTCTGGCTCCCGCTCTACATGCAGCAGTTTCATCCAGTTCGCCTTGTTAATTTGAATGCTCAATCAGTTAATAATTATTATAAGAAACAAGAAAGCTGAATTCTGCAATCTTGAAGAAACCATCAAACCCGATATAATCACCTGTACAGAATCCTGGCTTAACACTAAAATTGCTAACAGCGAGATTTTCCCTCTGGACTAATGTGCCAACAGTATATGTTTCACCGTGATAGGGAAACACAAGTTAGCATTTCTGGTTGCAAAAGTTTGCATGTTTGTGCTAATTTTACCACCCCCTTGAAGGCGATGAATCGAGTATGAATAACATGATTTGCATATTTGGATTGCTGGTGATATGAACCTGCCAGGATGCGACTGGAAATCTAATTGCTTGAAACCAAGTTGTCACCATCCGGTCATAAAGAGCACAGTTTGTTGATCACAGTCTTTATTTTCAAATGGTTTCTGAGCCAACATGGGGTCAAAATACTCTTGATTTGTTTATCATCAACAATGAATCCCACATTCTGAAATTAAAGATCATCCAAGGCATAAGCGATCATGATGGGATTGTATACATTGAGGCTGACATTAAAGCCCGATAACCCACAAACAAAAGCCTGGCTTGGAAAATATATCTGTATAAGAAAGCAGACTGGGAGGGTCTTTGCAACTGTGTCCAACTTTGGCGACTCTGCTATGGACTGAGTAACAGTGACCCAAACCTTTCAGTGAACCAACATTACTATGGGACTCTTCAAAGCTGCAGTGAGCTATCCAGGAATATTTCTAAGTTTATTCAAACAAACGTTGGCCTCCCTTATGTGGGACAAATTACATGCCAAAAAGGACCCACAGTATCAAGAAATTAAACATTTAGTTCAAAATAAACTAAGAGAGGCAAACTTCAAACGATATAAACAAAGATAGCGCAACTACAATCTCCACCAAAACTGTATACTATGCTTTGTTAAAAAATGTCTTTTTACCCCCTACCGCGGAAAGCAAATTTTTTTAAGATACGGTTTTACTCAAGAAAACATTCATAAAGTTTATGAACTGCCGTTCAAAATAAAGAATGACATTAAGATAGCAACTAATGTTAGTCTCTTTAGAGCCAAAATACGTGATTATGATATATGCCCTCAATGTTTGGCTGACAGCCACACTATAGATCATATGTTTTTACATTGCTCTCTAACTTCATCCTTTTGGAGCTTATTTCAAAGCTGGTGGGTTAGTAAAACTAAGGAAACCGTCACTTTATCAAAGGGCATGATCTTATACGGAAGTTTTGAGAACATGGAATACATATATTCTCTGAATTATGCCCTTCTTATCGCAAAGTACTCTATATATAACAACTGCTTGCACGAAAAAAGCTTTGTTTTGACAGCTTTCTAGCACTCTTAAAGGAGAAAATTAATATACAGCGAGAAATTGCTATTGCAAACAACAAAATTACTATATTTAATAAAACATATGGAAAGATTTTAGTTCCTTTTTATTTGTTTGTTTGTTTGTTTTTTTTGTTAACTTTACATTTAGTGTGTACAGCCTTTTATCAATCTGTAGTGTCTTCTCTTTCGTTATTCTCTTTTTTTCTTTTCTTTTTTTAACGAAATTAAGTTTTGTAATTAAATCAAATTGGTATGTAAAATTACGATAATCTATGTAGCTGTAATTGACAAATTAAGAAACGAATTTGTCTACTTACGTACTTCAAAATGTAAAAGAAATAAAAAAAAACTAAATATATTAAAAAAAACTAAGAATGGCATACTGGAAGTACATTGAAGATGTGATCTCGCCAAGTAACTTGTCTGATATCCAGCTGACAAATAAACATTTCTGGTTGCTATTTAAGCACTCAAGAACTGACTCTATGGACATTCTTTCCTTGAAATATCAACGCCAAACTGTATGTCTGGCCGGTGGCCATTAATTGAGCTACCTTACTAAACAAAACCTTTCATTCTGCTTTTTCCAGTGCAGCCTGCAGCTCTGATCTCCCAAGGGCAACTTGCAGCTCCTATCCATCCACGTGCAACATCTCGGCATTACATCTGACAGGATCAAGAAACTGCTCCAAAATCTCAAGCCTATCGAAACTTGAGTAAGTACTGCACAATTAAAAGCTTTCTCACAAACTGACAACAGTGTGTTGTAGTAGATGGTGAAAAATCCTCCTTTCTGCCCATCCTGTCAGGGGCCCCGCAAGGCTCTTTTATCAGGCCTGCTCTTTTCCTCATGTACCTCAACGACGTCGCAGAGTATGTTAAGTCCAAAGTCCACCTGTTCACAGATGACACTGTCTTGTACCCGACAGTCAAGTCACAAAATAGCTGTCTCCAACTGCAGTCCGATTTGAATATAAACCTCAAGTTGTGGGAACAAGACTAGCTGATGAGTTTTAATCCTGGAACCCCATTCCTGTTTTACTACACCCTACATGAGGTGCCATTAAAAACAGTCAAAAGACATGGTACCTAATTGGTGTACTTTTATCACACAACTTGAAATGGAACACCCGTATTAGCAAGATGACCACTGAGGGAAACAGAACATTAGGATCTCTTAAGTGTAACCTGAGCGTAAAGTTGCTGACTTTAAAAGCCAAGGCATATGCATCAATTTTATGACAACCACAGTTGGAATACTGTAGTACTGTTTGGGACCCTTGCAGATGTGAAGGCATGGAAAACAACAGTTCCTATAACCTGGAAATGGTACAGCAATGGGACACCAGATGGGTACTAGGGACAGACCAGCAATTAGCAAGTGTGACATAGATGCTTAAGGAGCTCAACTGAAGAACCTTTGAGCAGAAAAGAGTCAATGAGTGCCTGACCATGTTGTAAATTAGAAAACAAACAACCTGGTTGGCAGTAAACCGCGGCAGCAATTTACGTTCACCAACCCGCAGAATCAGACATGTCCATGATTACTCCTTTATCCCAATTTCCACTTTTACTACATGTAACCCCCACAGACTGTCTTTTTATCCTAGTAGAACTATTTTAAATTACAGTTCCAAACCAATGTGGCTAAAATTGCCCAAGGCCAATTAGTTAGTTATGCTTAGTTATATAACTTTTTTTTTTTTTGCTGACTACGCTCGCTGATAATCCTCTAATTGAGGGGTTTGCTGTACTGGTAAATAAATAAATAAATAAAATTTTGGTGCAGCCAAAATTGCTCAATTGATAGAAAAATTTAAGTGGAAGAAAACATTTTGGTTATTTAAAGTTAAAACTAACAAACAATGTCGTGACCAGAGAAAGAATGAAATTTGGAAAAAAATTGCAGTTGCCGTAAACGCTAGGGAGTTTCAATAACGATGACTGATGAAGTTCACAAAAAGTGGATATTAGCTTACATTCTGAAGTAAAGAAAGAATTTTCTGGACTAGCCAAGGACCATAAAAAAACACTGGTGGCAGGCTGCCATAGACTTCAACAACCAAAATTAACAACTTGCTGAAAGATACACCTTCTTCTCTGGCCTTGACAATTTGAAGTTGAAAAGAAATACTATGAACTGTCATCGAAAGCAACAGTGAGCAAGACTAGCTCTTGATCTGTGAAGCCATCGACTTTGCACTGCATTCTGGTTCTAAATTGCCATTCTCCTCGCCTTCAGCTTATTTAACCACAAAACAAAGTTTCAATTGGCATTTTTATTCTTTCTTTAACAGTAGGCTAGCAATTTAACCCTGCATGTTCGGTGCGTTAAATTTAACCCACTGTTTAACCTGAGGTTACTGTTAATCTTCCATTAATCAACAGAACCTGCGGTTAAAATTTACTCCAAAGGTTAGGTCAATTTATCCCTCATTTGAACAATTGGGTACTAGACTATAAACAGGACATGTGTAAGGAAACTTAAATATCACCATTAAGCATGACTACTTACATAGAATAATCACTGTGACTTGATCTATAAGAGTACCAGAGAATGGGGTCACATTCAAAATGTATTCCCCGTGGTCTGCTCTTTCCATGCCAACAATTGTCACCTTTACCGTGGTGTTGGATACTTCTCCTGTAACACGGTGTTTGTAACTTGGTTCCAATACATCTACCTTTCCAGGAATGGATGTTGTCCGAATTAACTCAATTCCACCTGTACTGCCATCACGTTTAATAATGTTTGCAAAACGTACTGTATCATCACCAAGGGTGAAGTGCCACTCAAGAGTGACATCATTACCTTCCACCACATAAGTGGGGTCTGGCGGTTTTGACGTGAATTCTAGAGCTGCAGCTGCTAAAATCAATTTTAAAATATAGATGTATAATCAATACACAGTTCCAAAGATTAAGGGTAACCTGAAAACACTGACCCCCAGTCCACGGACCCCCACTACGGACCGGGTCCACGGACTACCTACGGACTGGTCCACGGACTACCCTTACAGACCCCTCTACGGACCACTCCCAAAATGGAATAAAAAACAAAAAATCAAAGATTTCACTGTCTGCTTCTCCAAAAGATCACTTGTGTAGGCGAAATTTCAAGCATTATGCCGGGAGTGGTGGGATTAACTTTCGTCATGACACTTTACATTTCTATTATTATGTCTAAAAGCTTTTTTCGGGGACAAGAGATGCCAATGACAGAAAGAAGGAAAGTTCTTACCTTCTGCATGTGGCTTAATCGGGCTGCAAAAGTTGTGTTGTTGAGTCATCGTAGCTTATTCCTCTAAGCTAATTGTGAAGCCTGGGACAAGTTCACTAATCCGCGGGAGAATGGGCCGAACAAAATGGTGAAGGAAATGCACTAAAAGCAGCACAAATTTCAAGCTTCCCGGAAATTTCATGGTCTTTCATTTATACTTATATACCAGGTGGTGTGGACGCTACGATCGCAAAGCATTATTTTGTGACGTTTCAAGATGGCGACGAAATAGCCTGCAAAGCCGCGATTTTTGGAGGTAAGCAAAACATTTTTTCTTAACTGGTCGGGTAGCTTTCTAAGCTAAATGTTTGGTTTTTAAAATTTAAAGTCTTTTTCTCGCAGTTTCTCTGAACTCTGTTATCAAACGGCCAATATTTATGACAGAATTAGACGATTAAAATCATCGCTACATGGCTACCGATTGCCATTAGCCAAACTCTACACCAAAAGGGAGCTCTTTCTCCTAATTTACCCGTCCAAAAGTTCTTAAAATTTTACAAGATATAAACGAAAGGTATAGGAATGTAAAACTTTGAGGGCGCCCCTGGGCGCCCCTCGCTTTTTGCCTGAATTTTGAACTTAAACTTTGCCGATTTTGAAGACTTGTCACCTTTTCAGCCCATGTGATAGTACTTGAAGCAGCTCGAAGCCAATTGAGAAGTGAGATCCGAAATTTCCACCATTACAATTAGTATCCGTTTTATTGTTTAGTTCACCATAGGATACAATCTAGAATCACTTTAAGCGTTTTTAACGGACATTAAATGGGTATCAAGACAGAACTTTTATTAGCTCTGGGCGCATGTATACATGGAAGCTTATGTAAATTGTCATCGAGATTTTGCTATATTCCTCTGCCTGCATGCTTTGAATTGCATATTCTCTTTTGTGCTGTGGGGTTAAATCATGGATTTTTCTGGCTCTTTGTTGGTGGTTGGTTGCTGGAAGAGACTATGGGATAATGGAATTTTTTTTTGGTTGATTGCAGAACAGAACAAAACCCAATGTGTGGTTCCTTAAAAACATTACCACATAAACAAGATGCTACATCACATTATTGCCAAAAAAGTCATAATGTTTGGTAAAATACATGCTTTTCTTGAATTTTGCAGGCCAGTCAAGGGAATATGTGGTCTGACCAGAGAGATTGTTGTTTGTTTAGTAGCTAATCTGGAAACACGCCAGCAATGCAGAGAGGAATACAGCAAGAGAGATTTTCCCCCTGAACACCCAAGGGCTTCCTCCACAGATGATGTTGAAGGGATAATTGCCCTTTTTCATGAGGTGATTGGTGTCATTTTTGACACAAAAGAATTTTATGATGAATTCCCCAAAATAATGAATGAGTTTTCCAAGAAGAGTGACCCCAATTTGCCTTTTTATTATTGGACTGGAAGCCAGACATGTTATCGCAACTTTCCATTGCCATCCTTCAATGAGCAATCCAAAGAGGGGGTAGAACGCCTTGACAGAGTGACTCTGTCTAGACGAGGGGACCCTGGAGTGTTCATAGCTAACAGAGCTTCACTGCCTCAGAGAAAGCAACTAACTGTGAGGGCCAATTTTCATCGAGCACCTGTGCCTCTCCCACCTGTTGAGTTTGATTGGGCATCGTAGGAAGGAATAAATATTTTTAATGCATTCACCCATGGTAGATAAAAACTGTGGCTAACAAGTTGAAAATAAAAATTTTATTGAAGAAGCAATTTTTGATATAAATATTTGCAGTAGCAGAGTAGCCTTTTGCTGCACTTTCTGTAAATAGTGTTCCTTAGGTGAAATTATGCAAGTTTCGGAGTGGTTAGAATTTGTAGGGTTTTACTGTACACATGTAATAAAGAACTAAAGTAAGCTGAAATATTTTTTTGGTACATGTATGTAACTTTGTCCTTATACTCTTACATTATTTAAATGTACATGTCAACAATAACCATTTTTGTGGTGTTCTACAAAATGGAGGTTGTACAGAATGGCTGTCTATTATTTACATTACGACAGCTTTAATATAGGAATCTCTCTAGAGTATAACCATTGAAGCTATTCACTGAACTTTCTTGGCAGCTCTGATCACTTCAAGCTCCCATTCTCCTTTCCTGGTTAGGTTGATAGTGATATAAAAACCTACTTTCAGATAACTAGTCCTAAATTTTATATGCTTTACAGTGACTCCAAAATCCAAGCCATCAGACCGCACTGCATGTAGATATTTGGTTAGCTTGGCAGCAGTATAACCAGCTTTACACCAGTCATCATTATACTTAAATGACACAGCAATTGCTTTGTTGTCATGAGCATTCTCAGGCTCTGGAAACAGCTTGGTATAAACAATTTCTTTTGCAATGTACAAATGATCATACGCAGCCTCTAAATGATCCTGTGCCTCTTTGGAGTAGGCCACACCCATAACTTTGAAAGGCAGAGTATGTGTTACATTGGAGTGTTGAGATATTGGAGTTAAGTCAAACTGTTCTGGGTCATTGTGTTCAGGACTAATGGTATCTTTAATTTCTAGGTGATTCCACCTCACAAAATAATTTTCACTACATGTGGTTATAGTGCAATGTGAAGTATGGCGCATGTTCACTGGGCACTTTAACCTTGGACTGTTCTTGGACAAAAGGATTTTCTGTCGTTGTCCATTAATGATGACCCAAGCACGTATGAATTCAACTTCCATCACTGGAAAACAAGGGATCTTCCACTTCAACAACCCATCCTCTAGTCTCTCAACATACACATCCATAGGATCAGGAATGTCCCCTTCACCTGAAAATGTCAAAAAAATTTATATTTAATGAAATAAACGAATAACAGTAAATTGTTTCAGTTATCCTAGGAGCGCTCAATGTATAAATATGCATTGAGTTTGGGTGTAATATATTATGAATTGACCCGCAGGAGGAAATGTGAACCAGCAATGGAAAGCTAACCAAGGCATTCCTTATAAACAAGACAACTGGAGAAATCTTAAATGCAAATTCAATCAAGAAAAGGTACATAAAATAAACAAAAAAACGTGACTTTACGTTCTTGAGAATCCAGTTGTGGTTCAGTTCCGGAAACACCAGATGGTGGGCCTGTTGAATGTAAAGTGACCTGCAACACATATGAAAGGGAAACATGAATTCATTATTTACCAACACCTTGATATGCATTTCATATGAGAGCTTTAACAAGAAATGCATCTGCTACCAAAACACGGCAAGTAACAACAAATGAATAAAAGACTGTTTGCCCAAAATAAGTACTCCTAATTGTAACCGTATAAACTTTTACGTCAAGAGATATCATGCAAATGAATGAATATTTTAAAAACTTTCCACATAGCACATTAATTTAACACATTCGTCGTGTCATTTCACTGCACTGTAAGCCAGAAATGAAACAAAATAAAAGAAGCAAACCTCCATAGCATAAAATTCCTTTAAACTGACCTTCGCCTTTCGTCTCGCTTAAGCGATTTAGCCGGCAGAGGTAAACCATCAAACACTAGAAATGGAACCACTCCATTGCGAAGGACTTTCACATATCCTCTGCTTATTTCTAAATAACTGAGAAATAACCATCGGTGTTAGCGTCACTGAAAGTGCACGACCGAAAGTGCAAAATAGGAAGAACTTGAATTCAAACATAAAACCTTCGTTCCTCACCTCGAGAAGCTTCCCGTTCTGCGCATACTGACAGACAGCGCTTTGTGAAGCCAAAACGATGCATCCACTGCTATTATTTTGCCTTCGAAATCCTTGATGTTTACGCTTTTCAGCTGATTTTTAACAAAAGGTAATAAGCAGTTTATACCCATTGCGAAAAAAACTTTCTTACGACTTCAGACAAAACGGAATGCGTAATTTTGCTTACAAAACATTATACCCAGAGATGTTGACTCGACGGACGCTTGAACGAAATGAGCCAAATTTACAAATTGACCTACAATGCTTTGCGATCGTAGCGTCCACACCACCTGCTTATATACCATAAGGGTAGTTCGTGGACCAGTCTGTGGGTAGTCCGCGGACCCGGTCTGTAGTGGGGGTCCGTGGACCGGGGGTCAGTGTTTTCGGGTTACCCCAAAGATTAATGTTCTGTTAAAAATATCAAGAAAGTTCATTCTCAGCTGTCTTATTACTGCAACTGGTTTGTGTTTTGTCAGTTCATTCAGTTTGTAATAATCACTTATGTACATGTCACTTAATAAGTCTTATATATTTGCTTACTTTGAATGCTGTTATGTGCATTAGGAATAAATTTAAGATGATTTTTATGTGGAATTCATTGCTTGCATTGTAGAATCAGTATTCAGTACATCACAAGAGTGGACAGATTCTAATTGGATTTAAGAAAGAAACTTTTCAATGCAAGGTCAAGATCAGTAGCACAATCACCATACCCACTTGGGGTTGGTAGGTAAACTTTCACTGACTTTTTCTGTTTAATGGCTTCAGTAAAGCCAGATTTTTGCTTAAAGCTAAAGTACACTTTGTTTGTTACTAGAAAGGTGTAAAAATGGTAAACCACATCATTAGATTTGAGAAAATAACGGGAAAAGGTGGGAAAATAAGCAAATTTTGCATGTAACGCGTAACACAATCTTCATGGTAATAATTTTCAAAAACATTTTTAACAAAAAAGGAAGCTCCCATGGACAAACGAATTATAGCCAGTGCAAACACACAATATACACTACATTTGAGCAAAACTACAACATTTCAAGTTTATTAAAACACATTAAAAGGAATCATCATTCTTGAGTATGCTTCCTGTAACGCTGCGTTGTAGAAGTTAGCCGTTCACCAAGTTGTTGTTCACGGTAGGGCTGAAGTTTATATCTGTGGGAATAAAAACATATCAACTGAATGCTCATATGCTGTATTTTAACATTGGAAAAAATCAGTCACAATCATCGACTAAAAACGGAGAAATAATAACTCAAAAAAGTCGTCACGCTTTATTGAAACACGATTACGCAATAGCATTTTTCGAAAACTCACCTTCTTCTTGACCGTCATGATCCAAACAAGGTACAACCAGGTTCTAGAACCGAGCAAATCTGAATGCTCATAAGTTTCTCTTGTTATTGCCATAATTTCGTCTTCAAAGCTCTAAAGACGGCTATAATATTACTTTCCGACTCAGTCGTCACGTTTTTTGCAAAGCTGACGCCATATTGAAAGCGGGGCGAAGAAGCCATCCGCAATTTGCTTCGTAAAGACGCCATGCTTTCGTGTCGAAGAAAAGGCTTAGTAACCTTTCATGAAATGTTATAGGGGAGGTCTGTGACATTTTTCAGGGGATTTGATATATCGGGAATTGAGTAATCCGTAAATACCGCGTCTGAGTTCGAAATTAAAACAAGCCCGAAAAGCTCTCTCGAATCGAAGAATGGAGAAGAAAACAGAACGAAAAGAATAAACAAAAGAACCAAAAGCACAACGAGAAAAATAGAGAGAAGAGGGCTGCAGCTGCTAGAGAAAAACGCCGACTTAGGAAAGCACGTGTTCAGCAAACATGGAAACAGCAAACAGCTTAAGCGGGCTCACAAAAAGAGTAGAAAAGAAAATTGCCTTGAAGATGGAAAAAACGAGGCAGTAAATAAGGGAAAGAGTAAAGAAGTTCATAGAAAAAGAGTTTGAGCATGAAATAAAGCTAAAGAAGTGATTTTGCCACAAATTAAAAAAAATTTTTTTTTCGGGTATGTTACCAGAATGGGTATGGTGATTGTGCTACTGATCTCAATTATTTAGAGCAAAATGGACTTGAAAATAAAAAAAAAATTTCACGAACTTAAACTTAACTTAAGTTTAATTAAGAAATCAGAGATACGAGTGAAACTTTCACAGCCCGGGAGACAAAAATAGGTCAGATGACACGTTATGAAACCAATTTTCATAAACTTTCTTTCATTCGAAGTTAAATTCAGAGTTAAGCTTAGTTAGATACACGTGTAAAGCGGTGTGCATGCTATTACAGACTAAGCGCACTGAAAAAAGATGCCTTTAGAAACCACGTCTGCAGATTAAATTCAAATTCAAATTCTTGATGAAGAGAACAAGACTTTTAAATTTGAAAGACGTGTTTCGGCAACTCCTGTGCCATCGTCAGTTTACGGATGGAATTACAATGATGAACAATATATAGCAGAAAATTAGAATTACAATGGTATGATACACCAACTAATTACAAAGAAAGATTAAGATTTACATGAAACAATTGTTGATTTAGGGAGGGTTTCTCCCAGTGAATATGCACTGCCTCCTTGATTTTTAATTGTGTCCGTGTTGTTGCTTGATCTACATGTATGACAACAAAGCACCAGCTCGCTCGAACAAAGTGTCCGACACCTAGGTGAATCTTGTAAATGCTTGAAAATGTGAGAGGCCTTATCCATATTTAAGTGCTCGTTTATACGCGTGCAAATGTGTCGGGAAATCTCGCTGACATAGCAGACACCACAGCCTGCACATCTGAATCTATAAACAACGCATGATTTGAGCTCTTTAGGGATAAGGTCTTTCACGCTAAACAAAGAGCCGATTTTGAACGAAGAAAACACTAGCTTGACATTGAAGCTGTTGTCACAAAAACGCTGAATGGTTCTGCGAATCCGCTTTTGTGCAATAGCAGAAAATTTACCCACGTAAGGTAATTTAACATAGGAGCACTCTGGACTGTTGTTGCCATTTTGCCTGTTAAACTGGAAAAACTTATTGAGACAGTGGAATTAATAGCCTTGTCGATAATGTGTGCTGGATTTATAAGAATTTTTGAGTAAAAAATGCCTTATCTTAGTTGTTTCCTGATGGAATCCTAACCAAGTACTATTAATCTTATACGCTCTATCTGTGAAAAAGATCTTTAAGCTCCTTAGCTGAAAAAGTGGTATTGGTATACTGAGTGATGTAACTAACAGCTAAATCCCTCCCTTCCAGCCAATCATCTCTTCCATCGGGGCCAACAATTATAATCTGGCCAAGTACGTGTGTAATTTATTGACACCCCTCATTCCCGCTGAGTTCTGCGCTGAGGGTTCGTTCTCTTTTCTCAATGAGATTCAAAAACTGTCAATGCACAACAAGTTCATGGTGTCATTTGACGTGGAAAGCCTTTTCACGAACATTCCTCTACAGGAAAGTATAGATTTAGCTGTTAGTTACATCACTCAGTATACCAATACCACTTTTTCAGCTAAGGAGCTTAAAGATCTTTTTCACATAGCCACAGCCCAATCTCACTTTTCTTTCAACAGTTCTTTTTATGATCAAGTTGATGGGGTAGCTATGGGATCCCCCCCTCGCACCAGTATTGGCCAATCTTTTTATGGGTCATCATGAGAGGGAGTGGTTACAAAATTTCGGTCTTACGGAGGTTTTCGGCGGTACGTCGACGACACCTTTTGTTTATTTCACTCTAAAGCCGATGCAGTGCAGTTTTTTCATTATCTTAACAGCAGGCATATAAATATACGGTTCACCATGGAAAAGGAATCTGAAAATAGGCAGCCTTTTTTAGATGTCCTCAATGACAACAATCAGGTTCCTGTTCTCACCACGGTGTTTCGCAAATCCACCTTTACTGGCCTCCTTACGAATTTCACTAGCTTTACATCATACTCGTATAAGTTAGGCTTAATTAGAACTCTTATAGATAGAGCGTTTAAGATTAATAGTACTTGGTTAGGATTCCATCAGGAAACAACTAAGATAAGGGATTTTTCACTCAAAAATTCTTATAAATCCAGCACACATTATCGACAAGGCTATTAATTCCACTGTCTCAATAAGTTTTTCCAGTTTAACAGGCAAAATGGCAACAACAGTCCAGAGTGCTCCTATGTTAAATTACCTTACGTGGGTAAATTTTCTGCTATTGCACAAAAGCGGATTCGCAGAACCATTCAGCGTTTTTGTGACAACAGCTTCAATGTCAAGCTAGTGTTTTCTTCGTTCAAAATCGGCTCTTTGTTTAGCGTGAAAGACCTTATCCCTAAAGAGCTCAAATCATGCGTTGTTTATAGATTCAGATGTGCAGGCTGCGGTGCCTGCTATGTCGGCGAGATTTCCCGACACATTTGCACGCGTATAAACGAGCACTTAAATATGGATAAGGCCTCTCACATTTTCAAGCATTTACAGGATTCACCTAGGTGTCGGACACTTTGTTCGAGCGAGCTAGTGCTTTGTTGTCATAGATCAAGCAACAACACGGACACAATTAAAAATCGAGGAGGCAGTGCATTGAGCAACTTCAGAATACCCGGCCACTATTGTCTTCTTGTAGCGGCATCGTTCGAAGAACGAGACAGATAACAATACACACTATTCACATGCAAATAAGTGGCAGGTATTAAAAACACATTTACCTAGAAAGTAACAAAAAATGCACTAACCCGCAAATAGCAACAACAACAACTCACCTGGTCGTATTATTATTCCCTGAAGGAGCAGAAACACGAGGCTCACAAATAAGCTTAAGCTTAATTGTAACATGACCGCTTGAACTTTCAACACCTCTAAAATCTTGGGTCTCGTAAACTATTCATGCGATCTCGAAATCTCAACAGCTTTTGCGTAGAGTCCCAACGTCTCGTTTATAGCACTTGCATTTATTTCAGTCTCGAAAGTGTCGCAAACAACCGTCTTTACTTCGTCTCACTTTTTGCTGAATTCATGCAGATTCACGTGGAAAACAGTTGCATGGCAACGAGACCAGTCATTCCTGTCATTCCTGTCATTCCTGAGTTTTACGTTTGACCGCTGACTGTGCTCGCCGGCCTATATATTTTACTGTAGACGAGTTGTGACGAGTTGATCAGCGTTCGCAAGCGCAATTATGTAAAATGACGGACATTTCTCCCATTCTACGTCAACACTTAAGTTACTTTAATGAAACGTTTTGCACATCAAGTCAAACGATAATCTACCCTGGATGCCAGAGGTCTTCTCGTTCGCCAGCGGCGAGGAGCGTCAGAGCGAGTAGTGCTGGTCGGCGAGAGACCTCTGGCTCAGGCCGTTAAGTCTTTTGAGCGCGCCGACCCAATCACGTTGCCATTTATTTCTCCAGAGTCAAAATCTGACCCTGGAAATCTGATTGGTCGATTGAAAAACGTTTCTTAAAAGGGCTGCCATTGGTTAAGTTTAGGGTGATCTTGGCCAAACTGGTTTTACCACAGTAATACGAGAAGACGACATGAACATTGTGCTTTTCGAAATAGCAAGCGCTTTGAAATCAACTGTAGATTCAAAATTTCCGGAATTCGATCACTTGAAACTGGAGCAGGTCCTTTCCATTGTACAGGTTGTCGCGCGAAAAGATGTTTTCGCAGTTGGTTTCGCTGTTCAACTCCCACATACAAGAACTGACGTAAAATGGGGTTCGCATGTTTGCCGCTTCTACTTCGGTTCTATTGACCGATTTAGCTTCTTGTTTCAGTTTTCAGCGGGGCAACACAATGGTTTAGAGGATTAATATGATGATGAAAGTAATTGAAACAGCCATGTGCTAAACTGTCGCATGCTATGTATTTTCATACCAAAGGTAATTTCTGGGTTTAAATTCTGCATTTATCGCCTGTTTACTTTGACCCTTGTTGTTTCTGTTTAGCGACTGCGGTCCTTTGTATGCCCTCTGAAGTATTTTGTCTAGCTTTTGTTTGGCTCGTTTCAGTGCGTTTGATGACAGTACAGCCTCTCTCTTAACAGGAATTTAAGCCGGGTAATAATCTTTATCTTGCAGTGTTGTTTGTATTACACGAAACATGACACGCAAATTTTACTCCACGTGGGAAAAACCGGTTCGCTGTGTTTCTAAAATAAGCTCTGACTGCGGATGTCAATCAAAGGAAATTGGCGTCGGCATGGAAGTGAGGTTGTTATCCGTTGGTGCCAGAGGTTTTTTTCTCGCCACTTCGCGACTTGCCTTCGCGGCTTCGCCGCTCAATTCTGTCGCCCCTAACGAGAAAAAAACCTCTGGCACCCAGGGTAACGATAATCGTCTTATCTTTCGAAAATACTGAGCTTCCCAGGTGAGATGAAAACTATTAACCGTCGGCTAAGGCAGTTTTGTAGGCAAAATGGATGGAAAGTGATAAGTCACGCTAATATTACCTTGAACGGACTCAACAAAGGCGGATTACATTTGAATAAGGAAGGTAATGACTTATTACATAGAAATTTTGTAAATTTTTTAAAGAATAATTGATCTCCTGTTCCCTTAAATGCCGAATCCCCTGTGTCAGTAAAGCCGCCGTGTATTTCTCAAAGCAATACTAGTCATGACTTGAGCATACGTACAACAGCGACTCCTGAAACCTCGTATTTGTTTAATTCATTGCCTGCGTCCTTGAACGTGAATAGTTTAATAAAACATATCGATGATCTCAGAATTTTTCTAGCTAGATAACCCAGTCAATGTCCTTGCAATTAATGAATCTAAACTTGATGATTCTATCAAAAATTGTGAGCTGTACATCCCTGGTTACGAAATTACTCGAAGGGACAGAAACAGGAATGGTGGCGGTGTATGTTTTTATATTAAAACTTCTATTAACTTTGTAATACGCCGTGACTTGCACTTAAATGATCTTGAGAATTTGTGTTTAGAAATTCATAAACCATGCTCTAAGCCATTTCTCGTGGTGACTTGGTATAGGCCTCCTTGCTCTTCAGTCGAAATGTTCTCGCACTATGAGACCCTCATCGGAGAATTGGATTCTCTCGGTCTTGAATACTATCTGATGGGTGACTTGAATTGCAATCTGGCCTCTACCCAGTTCGACTCCAATACACGCTTACTTTGTGAAATTTCTGATATATATGGGCTACAGCAACTTATAACTGAGCCAACTCGTATTACTGAATCATCATCGTCATTAATTGATGTAATATTTACAAACAGCATTAACAGGGTAGTCTGTTCAGGAGTTTTGCATGTTGGCATC
>OX419344.1:6130936-6133436 GCA_948470475.1 Galaxea fascicularis | reverse complement strand
TAAAAGGAGGAAAATACTGAGCTCCCGCAACATAAACCGCAGTTATAGTGCGGAGCGAAACGATGACGAAGCCACACCCGTTTCAAAGCAGATTTTCAATTTCAAGTGTTGCATAGTTCTCTAAGAAGCTACAATACTAAAGAAAGGATACAGAGACGAATAGTCGCAAAAGAAACACAACCATGATCTTGCTACAAAAACAAATAGCCGGGCCCGGTAATACAAACAATGCGAAATAAAAAATTGTACACAGCTTTTAAGCTATTTAAAAATTCCTATCCTTTGAAATGCACAATTAACAAGATAGAGGCTGTACTGTCACCGAACAAAACAAGCCAAACTTAGAGAAATGCTTCAGAAGGCATATAAAGGACCACAGTCGCTAAACAGAAACAACAAGGGTCAAAGGAAACAGGCCATAAATGCAGAATTTACCCAGAAATGAACTTCGGTATCAAAATACATAGCATGCGACAGAGTTAGTAGAGGGACTTGTACTAACTCTGCATGCGACAGTTAAATTATCATGTAATCCTCTAAACCTTCGTGTTACCCCGATGAAAACAAACAAGAAGCTAAATCGGTCAATTGAACCGAGACAGAAGCGGCAAATTGAAATATGCGAACAGCAGTCGTGTAGGCCTTCCAGATCGATCGTTGTCACAACCGCAGACAGCATGCACAATGATCGCCACAGGGGATATTTCCAATATCATTTGTATCCATGAGCTTAGAAATAAGCTAAAAGTAGCCTGTACACACGCAAATCCAACTGAAAAGGTTTTATTGAGTCCTGATTTCCTCCCGATTTATACCTAATTTTGCAATATTTCGAGACCAAACCTTACGCAAGCAAAGAAGTTTATCGGTAGATTTTATCATATATTTGACGGTTACTCAAACAAAAACTTACACTTTCCACGTATCAACATTGCCCAAATCCACTTCTGATAAAACAGTGGCGAAAAAGCGTTGATCTCTGTCCAAAATCGTTGATTTGGACGTCGAAACAACTTTTCACCATACATTTTCTTGTAGCGACTCGCAATGTTTGCCCCCTGGCGATTCCAGAATCCTATGCGCATAAGACAGGGATCCGATTACTGGCAACTCATTCATTATGTGCGACTTGCAAAGCTACATGGATAATCTTCTACAATCCAATAGAGCACACGCAATGTCCCCGAGAAAATTTGTAATTGATTATATCGTATTGGCCAAGTGTAAAAACGAACAACAGTTATGGAACTGTTGCGGTTTTGATATATGTCGAAAATGTCTCATCACACGATCAAAAAATGTTATTAATTTGGCTTTTTACAAAGGCTTGTGCTTATCGCTGTCTGAGAAAGCTGTCGCATAGATCCAAAGATAACTTATCTTTAAATTTTTGTTAATTGAACAGTCCTTGCAGAAGACTTTTTCATTTCAATGTGTCGGAGTTAGAGTAATAATTTTTGCTCAGAGCTTCTGTTACTTTAATTAATAGGGCTCACATTGGTGCACTAAGGTAACCCTAAGGACACCTGCATGACCTTTCACTAAAACAACAACAATCAGGAGCCCATTGGTCCTTGCAACAATTTATTGGTAGCCGTGAGTTTCATATATAGATGGCATAACTAACAGTAAGAAAAACATGAAATGTAACTACTGTAGTCACAGGCAGCCCAAGCTCTCTTAGTGAACCATATCGGGCGCCATATAGGACAATATTGTCAGTCAATTTTTATGGTTGTTGAGAAATATATTTGTACCATTGTGTAAAATATTTATGCCTAATAAAATTTATAAGTACCATTGCAAAATATATTTATGGCTAATAGAATATATATTTTCACCATTGCATCAAATATTTATGTCCAATAAAATATATTCGTGTCGCTACCTAATATGTTTACGAAGCAATGACATACGCCCTATTCTAATTGTTTTATAAACGTGTATTTCAGAAAGAATGGTCAGAGCTATTCCGGGTATTCCTTTTAAAATATATACGGCTATTATCATATATTTACGTCTTGAAAAATATATATACGGCTATCACACAAATATATACGGCTATTGCGCCTCCTGTCTCAATGGTCAGCGGAGTAAACTAAACAAAATGGCGGAGGAGGATGACCTAGAGGGTTTTTTTCGCAACTCGATTCCTTCGCTTTTTCGCCAAGCTCAGCGAAATCTGCACACTGATAATCTCAACGTCCTAGAGTATTTTGAACGCCGGTTAGATGATTACTCTTTTGCCATTAGATCCGTGATTCTTCAATGCGAACAACAGAGTGTTGGCGAAGATTTGATTCCGCTGTTGGATTTGTTGCATGAAGAAGTGAACGGTTTAAATGGTCAGTTCCAAGATTTGTGTAACACACAAAGAAACTTTGCTTCCGAAATGCTAGTTACTGTTACGATTGTTGTTGTTAAGGTTGATGTTGCATGAATGACTACCATGTTTAGTCATGTCATAATTAAGTGAAGTACGATCGTCCGGGTGAGTGTA
>OX419344.1:6120936-6125936 GCA_948470475.1 Galaxea fascicularis | reverse complement strand
ATCGTAGCGAAGTCGTTGTGGACGGAATCGCGTAGCGAGTGAACTGAAATGGAGCATCAACATCTCTTCTTCGATTCTACGGAGGAATTGAGTCGGCAGGGTTATTTTTGGTGGATTTATTGGCTTCGAGCGGCGGACACTCCGGAAATCAGTGTGCAGCCTTGTCTTTCTTTTAGTAGTGGAAACCCACAGAACGATAACTCACAGAAATCGCGTCAGATCGGCCTGAGGAGCTGACAAACAACAAAGAATATCACACTGCAACAGGGTAAGTAAACTTTATTAACAAAACATAAGAATAAGTGACTTTTTTAGGAAAGCCGTTGCGATCCCATACAAACCTTTATAAATTCAAACCGTTGTAATACAACACCTCCATATGCTACAAGGCGGGAGTCACGTTCTCGCGTAGTCATAACATGACAACACGGTTCGTCCTTGCTATTAAACTTAAGCTTAATTAAGCTTAATCATGTTCCACTCGTTTCATTTGGTAACTCTGAGTCCACATGCACGTAAGAGGCGAAGTTCACCCACTTACCTGCTTCAGGGAAAAATACGAGAATTTCGACCAGTAAAGAAACAAAGTACACAACTAGCAGCATGGTTGCCCCATAAGGAGGCTCGAAAGGGTTTTTAGCCGAGAGCGCGCGCGCGTAAACAACTCACGCCATACTCTGCTATAAAAAGTAAGAGCACGCGTGTGTCGCGCATGCTCAAATGCTAATCTTGTCGACTCGAAATTTTTGAAGTTTCGTAACTTTACCCGCTTATATTTCCGCTTTCGCTCGGTAGATTTTTTCGGTTTTTTCGGTAACAACTAAGATCAATTGACTGCGTTTATAGTCCGACTTTTAAAAAATTCTGTAGGCAGGGAAAAAATTAAGAAAGCAATAATCAAAAAGTAGTTTTAGTCTTAATCTTCCCTATCGAATTTTTTTAAATTGAAATATTTTGAAGATCATTCCTGGTAACATATAATATAGAAGTTTGAGAAGATTTCACCGACCTGTTTTTTAAATAAGATGGAAGATTTCGATTTTAGGGGCTCAACTGAATGTGTCATATGGTTGCCATGGTAACAGGTTTTCTGAAATAAATGTCATGTAATGAATCTATGATATCTCTTTTATTTCTGTGCCAAATTTCATAGTGATACGATGAACCAAACATAACTTAGAAAAGAATTTGTAGAACTTGTCTAAAGAAAATGAAAACTATTTCGAACCACCTTAAAGACGAATGCAACCACTACTCCAACCGTATTTCAGTAGGTCGGTATTAAAGGCTGAAGGAATATGCACCAACGGGGAAGTACTTTGACACCCATAATGCAATGCCGCTTAGCTGGGAGTTCATCACAACAACGTCCAGTGGAATGGGACCGACACAGGATGTGCCATTGGCATGATGCAAGTCCTATTTTGAGTACCACGGAAAAACGAAATGCGCCTAAATAATTACCAAGCAATATTCTAAAACTTCTTCGCGAACATCAGTTATTTAATCACCACTGAAATAAGGTTAAATATCGAAAAAGAAATTGTCTGAAAAAGGCGCGGTGGACTACTGTTTGAAAAACTTCTCATGCAAACAATTCTATGGGTCCACCGCAGTTTCTCTGTAGTTAACGAAAGTGATTCCAGAAGCATCCGGCTATTTTTGGAACTAGCAAAGACTTTACTCTTTCAATTTAATGACTCTAGCTTTTTTCATAAGCTACAATAATTTCCCTTTGTAAGCAATAATGTTCAGTGATAAAACGTTCTGAGTTGTTTCACTCTGGATGAAAAGTTCACCATTTACATTCACGTTCTGCACATTGACTATCACAATTCTATCACCATAACGTTATTTTTCGTTACCAGTTCGAGAGGTGGGGGGGGGGGGGGGAGGGGGGTATAAGAAATTTAACTCCCTTGATAAACTCATGCCCAGTTTCCATCACCTGCGATCGGGCCCATGTTTTTGTATTAATAATTGTGCTTTTAATAAAGTTTTGTTGTTGTTGTTGTTTGTAGCGCAGCATCGCTCTTATGAACAGTCTTATGACGAAAATACAGCCTGATCGCAGGTTACAGTTTCGAACACTCTGGTGCCCGACTCGAGTGATGTGACCTCACTTAGGTTCGATTCCTCTAAACACTTTTAGTCAGCGTGCGCCCGTGGGAAACCGGAAATCACCCAAACAAGTCCTTTCGAACCCTGCAAGACTACTAGGACACAAGAAATGACCGGAAAGGTCAGTTTGCTCCACTTATCTCTCCTCAGCAGTGGTCTCTTTGTGTCACAAGGAGACCGGGGGGGGGGGGAGGAGTAAAAAAGCCATCGTCTCCTGTGCGCTTATTATTTTATTGTCGTCAGAAGGAGCCACTGTGGAGGAGAGAGGTTCCGCTTCACTTCAGCTTTTGCGAAATGCAGACGGTACCTGAATAAATTATCAGCCCAGTGCCGACACAATTCATCGACTAAATGGTATAATCTACTAAATTCGCTTCAAGTTGAATATGGTTCGCATCCTACTTGTATACTTAGTAATTAATTTGTCCCTTTCAGGTAAGTAACGTAAGTAACAGCAATCGGCGATACTTAAAATAATGAAACAGTATAGAGGAATAGCATATACTGTGATCGAACCAGTCTTAAAGGAAGAAATAATATACCACTGTAAAACTGTTTTTTAGCTAATTGTGTGCATCCATACCGCATACCAGGGCAATATTTTGTAGGCCAAAGTAATACATCGTATGTGAGCCTTATGTATATTGCCGGCCTTGCTATTCATTTTCGGACGCGGTTTCATTACCGCCGATTCGAAGCCAAGTTCTTCTAAATCATTCATTCATTAATTAATTCGAGGTAAGACTTGGTAGAGTTTTCTTAGTTTTCAGAATGAGGTTTTCCTTCCATTTCTCACCCAGTTAAGTTAAGTAAAACATTTATGACCATTTATCATCGGCCTTGCCTGAGGCTCCCAGCTTTCGTAGCCACGAATCAGTAACATGGTTGAGTTCCGAACACTTCACGTTCGGGTATAACAAGTAAAACAGCAATAAAATCGAGTCAATCACAGATAACAATTTAAGCAGAGGAAAAGACGAAGGAAATATTAGGAATTAGTGCTATACCTGCCAAAAGTTCTCATCTTAAATTAGCATTTTCTTAGTTTGCTAGAAAGCCAGTATGGCAGCGAAATAGGACAACAAATGTGCGCCAAAGACAATGGAGTTGCGGTGGTTGGCCATTACTGTTAGAGCTAACTGGTGGCAAAATAATGTCAGCAAGCAGCAAGCAGCAAGATGTACTTCTAAAATGTAAGATATCCCGTAAAATCTCTGCCATCGCCTTGAACCGCGTGTTAATGGTCTTGTTGTTCCATAATTTCTTTGGATATGTACCACTCAGTTACTTACTGTGCTGCATGATATTGGCAATGCTCTTGACAAGGCATTCGAAATCGGTGCTATTCATCTTGACCTCACTCGTGCCTTTGACACTGTCTGTCACTCTCGCCTGCTCTGCAAACTCCAAGCTCTTGGTATTTCTGGTTCTCTGACTATCTTTCCTCTCGTCGTCAATGTGTGGTTCTTAACGGTACCTCCAGTCCCTGGGAATGTGTACGTTCTGGCGTACCTCAAGGGTCTGTACTTGGCCCAATCCTTTTCATTCTCTTTATTAATGATCTCCCTGACTGTCTTCTGTCTTCTCGCATTGCTATGTTTGCTGACGATACCAAGTGTTATAACGTTATTCATTCTCCATCCGATGTAGCTAATCCGCTGGGTGACCTACATAGGATTAGTAACTGGGCTATGCTAAACAAGCTTTCGTTCCACCCTGTTAAGTGCCTCAATCTCCGTATTTCCCGAAAACGTGTCAGTTTCGACAGGACTTATTCTCTGAACAACGTTAACTTAAAAATTGTCTCTTTCGTCTGTGACCTTGGTGTATACGTTGCCAAGGATCTTCTGTGGTCTGTCCACATCCACACCATTATAGCTAAGGCTAACAAAGTTCTTGGCTTTCTTCGTAGGAACTGCTCTCGCAATCACCCTCACTATGTTCAACGTACCTTGTACATCGGCCTGTTGCGTTCTCATCTGACGTATGCTAGCCAGATATGGGCACCCTCCTCCTTCGGGTCTATCTCTCTTATGCGCAACCTTGAGAGTGTGCGGAGGAGGGCCACCCGCTCCATTTTGCGTGGTCTAGATTTAGACTACCAGGGAGGAGGGTGACAATTAGTCCAAGTGTAAGACACCCCCCCACCCCACCCACATTTTTAATCACCTCAATGCTGACCACTCACCGACGGCATTTGTCGCTGACATCCATAGATTGTAAATACCGTAATGATTCCATATAGTGCCCCCTTCCAATTAGCGCCCCTATTCTAATTAGTATTCCCCATTTCAATAAGCCCCCCCCCCCACCATCTGTTTAAGTTCCGTATTACATAGAAGGTGATCTTGTTATAAATTTTTAATAATAATAATAATAATAATAACAGTAATCGAACATTTACCCAGGATAGCCCTTCTTGACTGCGAATTATATGTAAGAGCACAATTCCTTCAGACGAAAGGGCGCCTCCTCAAACGTTTTGGCGAGAATATCGCTTTTCACATTCGGTTATTTACAAACAAAGAAATGAGTACCTTGGCGGGCTCAAACAAGAGCCCCTTCTCCAATAAGTGCCCTCCCTTGAGTTACTGAAAGCCTATAAGCGCCCCGGGTGCTATATCGAATCATTTCGGGGGAGCATGGTTGGCGCAGTAGTGAGAGCGCTCGCCTTCCACCAATGTGTCCCGAGTTCGATTCCCGGACTCGGCGTCATAAGTGGGCTGAGTTTGTTGGTTCTCTACTCTGCTCCGAGAGGTTTTTCTCCACGTACTCCGGTTTTCCCCTCTCCTCAAAAACCAGTTTATTTGATTTACAGTCTCCCCAATTAGTAGGGCACTCGTGTTCAGCTAGAACGATTTGAGACTAAAATAATCGAT
>OX419344.1:6023436-6113436 GCA_948470475.1 Galaxea fascicularis | reverse complement strand
CTTTTCGACTGCACGTGTAACAACTCGGGAGCGAGAGTTTCATTTTCTAACTTGAGTGAAACCATTACACATTCATTGCGCATCCATGACTTAATCGCCTGCATGCAGCATAATACCTCAGTTCTTTTGAGTATAAAAGTTTTTCTTGAAAGTCAAAAAGAAGTTTTTAGTTGACAATGGAAAACCTCTCTATTTATCACTTTCATTTTCCTCAAAATATCGACCAATGATTATAGGCTTCCGGAAACAGTCAAAACAAAAGTTAATATTTAGTGTACCGTTAATGCCGTGCTATCGTAAGTGAGTTAACCTTTTCCAACGATTCATTTGTCCACGGCCATCGCTCTATTGTCATAATTGTGAGCCATATTTTATTGTTAGAAAGGGCGGAAGTTTAACTAAGCGACTATCATCTTTATCATAAGCCAAAATTTATATCAGGGTTCGGATACCAGGACTTTCGACTGGTGTGATATTACGCCATCTAATGTGCAGTACGGTTGACAGTCTCCTTACCTCCGGCCCCGAAACGATTTGCAAACTCAACCTTAGACATGTTAACTTTCTTCACTGGTGGACGGTGGAGGCCATTGAAGTTGGAAAGTTACCATGGGCGTAGCTAGGGGGGGATCCTGTGGTGCCCATGACCCTCCCCCCAATACAATGCTTGCCAAGGCAATTGCTTCCTCCACTGACATTGTCTCGTAGGAAGCATCTTTGTTGTGAACGAAAAAAGCTTCGTTTATTGCTCGAAATCTCGAACCCCCCTCAAATAGGACTTCACTCCAGGCCATCACCTGCAAGGAGGAACAACCTCGATCAACACCGCATTCTAAGTGATCCCGGTGGGCTAGTGGGGGAGAGGGAGGGGGGATGGAGAGAAATTCCCTAAAAGGAACATCCGAGTAGCCACTTTCATGCTGGTTGATTGTTGAAAACCGAAATGCGAGTGCCAAAAGAGGCAAACCTCAAACCGGACGACACAAAACCGAAAACTGCAGTTTTGAGCTTATTACATTTTGATCGAACCTTTTAAAATTGTGATATTACCCTATGTCGTATTAACGAAAGCTTTAAATGAGGTTTATTAGCATTTGATTATCGATGCAAAAGTTAAACCGATCCCGAAAATGATCAAATCCGCAAAACCGAAATTCCTTATGCCACTCTTTCACTGATATCTGCAAAAATCGTTTGCAAGCATTGGCAATGGCTGGCACTCTTTTTTTATACTTCATGTTTACCATGCCACTATCTGGTAAGTAACAAAAAAAAAACGGCTCTCCGCTTGTAGTTAAGCTAAAGAGATCAGTTCCGCTGCCTGCAATCAGTCTGTAACTAAGCAATGATACATCGCTATGAATTTGGTTGCTTTATAACATCTATCCAGCCCAGACCTTACCGCAAGGTCAATACACGTGTTATGTAGAAAAGGGAAATTATATACACGGTTGTCTTTACTAAAGAATTTTAGGGATGCTATTATCTTACCGACTTACTGAGGAAGTTTCTTCTCAAACGCATCAATAATTCATCAAGTTAAAACAAAGGAAATCACAACCGTGAAGGGGGTTTGGATACCCGGTCTTAATTACCATAGATTTTGACAATTTTACTTCTCCGTTAATTCCTTAGTTTTTGTTTCAATTGATAAGATATATCAAACACTCGAAACAGTGTTTCATCGGCCATCCAAACACCTCGAATTCCGTCAAAAATACTCCGCTGCGCGTCGTATTTTCAACTCTCTTCTCGGTGTTTGGATATCCCGATGAAACACTATCTCTTGTGTTTGATATATTACATCTCAATTGAGGCAACTTGGCAACTTGTTTGAGATTTCTCAGATTTTAGAATGGGATCTTGTAGCCGAAATACTAGTCCGGTTGGAGTTCCAAACGCTTTAGGTTCGCAAATTAACAATTAAAATTGAGACAATTACCAACACAATTATTGGGTCAGCCTCGGTGTAAAAACCTGACGAGGTTTTCTTTGTTTTATGCGGGTATTGTTTTGCTGTACGCTATTGTTTATAGTGTTTTGTTGTCTTTGTTTTACCTCACTCGTGAGCTTCACATGCTTTTACACCGAGGATGAGCCCAATTATTGAGCAGAGTGAAGACAAAAGGGAATACCAACAAAAACGTTTTGACTGTGAAAAGCTCTCATCTTTAAATCAAATTCTTATAATTAAATTAGAATCAGTCTACCCCTGTAATCTTCCCATACCTAACAACAAAATAGCACAGTAGAAGAACACGTAGGATATCGTTTGTTATTTCACTGATCTGAGGGGAAAAAGAAAATACAGAGGAATCCCGCCATTAGGCTTGATTTCCGCCGCTCCCTAGGGTCCGGCTTTCCTCCCCAAGAAGTCCCTGGGACTGAGTAATCGGACTTCGAACAAGTTGGCCAGGTGGTTTAAGGAGGCTCGAAAGGGTTTTTCGTTGATGTAGTGTTTGCGAAACGATGAAAGATTGCAAAGAAAAATATTTAATAGTGTAGGCAAACTATATGTCTCCTTGGAACTCTATTGTTGCGTTATATTTTAAGGGTGCTTGTGACGTCATATCAGTTACCATGGCAACGCCCCAGGCCCACAACAAGGTCCTCTAAATATCAATTTTTGTAAATTATCTGAAAAACTAATTCGGTGACCTATCGTTTTTATTTCTTTGTTGGAACGCTTCCTGAATTCTTTGACTTTTCAGGCAGTATGAAAAAAATTTATCTAGTAGAATTTTTAATACAATTTAAAAACGTGTTTTATGGCTTACAGAAAATTCTTCTAGATAATTTTCCTCGGAACTGTTATATTTGAAGTGCCATCGTGAATGGTACGTGCATGCAAAAAATCAAGATAGATCACCGAACAAAATTTCGAGCAAAAAACTAATGTTTTCCGCAGATTTATTTCCGGTTTTCGCGATTTCACGCCGTATTTAACTTCCGGTGTGCTTGATTTTGATTCATTCAGCTGACGCGTGCATCTTAGTTATGGCGTGTAGATTGCGCGCGCGCGTTCAGCTAAAACCCCTTTCCAGCTTCCTAAAGCGCAATTTAGTGTAAACTTTGCGTTCTTAGATCAGTAGATCAAATTTCGCATAATGATAATCCGCGCTCGTTGTTATCCAAACAGAACGCCTGGTAGAATGTGCATCAACTGCATTTACCTCAAAGCCTGCAAATCCTTCTTATGTGGTGGAGGGGCAAGAAGTCACCCTTGTGTGGACCTACACTCTTGATGGTACAGTTCGCTTTGCAAATTTTGTCAATGTTACAGGGGGCAGGTCTGATTCAATTGCAAGGATATTTTCTGGCACTGGAAGCTTACATATTGAGTCAAAGCACCAAGGAAGATTTGAAGCACAAGTCTCAAACACTCAGGCACAGCTGACAAATCTCAGAGTACAAAGGTCAGACCAAGGAATGTATAGATTGAATGTTAGCCCCACAGGCAGGGGCACTCTTATGGGTGACGTGGAGTTGATTGTACATTGTAAGTACTCTTGACAATACGTAAAGTGTTTATTAAGAAAAGAAAAAAGCAAGCAACAAAGTGAATGGAATACAGTGTATAAGAGACTGTTGGTATTGTTTTGGCCAAAGGGCACATCCATTTTGTCTCCATATCGCATTAAAAATCCAAATTTTAACAAGATGACCCTTATTGTGTTCACCTGGTCATGATGCATCATTCCAGGCTGATAAAAAATTGTGGAATATCATCTAACGTCTGAACATAATACATCAAATACCTGTCTTACGTTTTTTATACACTTCTTAGTGGCATTCTACTTTGTGATGATTATCACTTCTTTATTAATTTTTACGCAATTGCTTGGGGTCGTCTAAATCACAAACCGCACGGTTCATCTCTCTTAAGTGCACCACCTCCATAATGTCTGGTATTTTTTTCGCAGAACTTGTACCTAAAGTTCATTTTCGTCCAAGAGTAAATTACCATTCTTACAAGAGATCACCATGGTCTTCCACTCTTACCACTCTCTGTATCTCCTTATTTCGGTAACAATCTTGTTTTCTTTCTTTCTATTTTTAGTATTATAGCTCTCCCTACGATTTACAGGGATGTGATAATATCACGTTGCTATTTTTTTTTTACTTCCTTATAGCCGATGGCCTGCGAAGCAAGCGTTTCCGTGGGGTTTCAGCGCTCGACAGCCGATTTCCGGAATTTTGGTTGTGCCGGAAATGGGGCGAGAGCGATCGGCTTTCGAGCGCTGAAACCCTATGGTAACACTTGCTAACCAAGCTATATAGGTAATAATGTTAACGGCTCCCATATAATTTTAAACCATAATGTCATTCCTAACTATCTTTAACGTATGACTTCCTATGTAATTTTAGGCTGTGATGTCATCTCCATCTAATTTGCATTGAGCTTATGACATCATGCCTCCAAATATTCCGTGTTGGTGAACATACGGTTCCTTTTTACTTATTTATCATTTAAAAAGTTTCTCCAAGTAATAACAACTAACTAGAATGAAAGAAGACTCATACTGGATACATCATGGCCATGTAGGAGTTCGACATGCGCGAGTGGTCTTAAAAATTGGGAACGTTTTGTAACCCCTGAACAGAATCGAAATGGGTATGAATGAATGAAAATGTGGATCAAAGAAAGAAGATGAGAATGATCATTGCAGCTATAATAGGCTTGTGCGGGAGACAGACTGTTCATGAATGGCAAAGAGTGGATTGATAAACTAACAGACGATTTAGTTACTCCACTGTGTATAATGAGAAAACCATGAATGTTTTTGCTAAAGCAGTTTACATGCACATAATTTCAGCTATGCAACTGTTCAAACCGTCGAAAGAGTTTGCTCTCTCACGGTATATACGTAGTGAGGTGCAACCACGTTCCCAGGGTCTCTCCTCTTCCCGTCCCCTGGAGCGAGAGAGAAGAGACCCTGGTTGGGTCTGGTCACGTGTCTCCCAGAGAGAGTCTGGGAACGAGGTTGAGTGAGGCGTCGCCCATGAAAATCTCTTTCAGTTCCGGCCAGACTTAATAAAGCAAGCTATAACCAAACAGTGCGTGAAGGGTCTAGCGTACAGTTATTCTGCGAATCGTCTGGATCACCAGCCCCAAATGTTACCTGGATCAGATTGTTTCAGAATGGAAGTGTCAGTGCATTATTGCACAGGGGACCCACTTGGAATATTACCGACATCAACCGAGCAAATGCCGGGACATACCGTTGTATAGCTTATAATGGAGCAGGAAATCCATCGACTCATACGCTTGAACTAAATGTTTTGTGTAAGTATACGAGTTAAACTGCATCCATGAACAGCATGTACTAAATTTGCGAAAGAATTAGCCTTGATACCTCTGAGGGCTGATTAGGGCAGCTCCATATTTGGGGAATGTCTCCGTCAAAATCAGTACACAAAACGACGAAATCGTTGAAGGAACAACAGCTTGCGAATTTGGAGAAATTCTTCCTCTTCTTTTCTTTAGTTGTGAATCTTAGCTTCATGTATCTATTTTTTTTTTCTTTCCACTTCACCGCCTACCTCGACTAGCCATCGCTATTGCGGGTTGTGTGAATTATTTTCTCAGAAAACTTGTGTGTTCGAATAACTGATGTTGTTGTTGTTGTTAATGGCGTATCTTACTACCAGAATCTCCTGATAATTTTTTTAAAGTGTGTGAAAACAGATGGAATCCAAAGTTCATAGGCATGTAGGAACCGTTTCTCCAAACATGTATGTTTGATATAATCTTTAATACAACTTATATAGCTTTTTCTCTTGCATCCAGACCCTGCACATATTATTAAGTATCAGAGTAGTTCTGTCCAAGTCGGAGGATATACAGCCCTTGTCTGCCTGTCAGAAGGAAATCCTTCTCCAGTTACAACATGGAAAAGTCGCAAAACAGATAAGATTGTCGCCTTGGGAAGCACCTTAGTCTTTTGTTCTGCTCAGTTCCAAGACAGTGGAATGTACACATGTAATTCAGAGAACGGTGAAGGAAGCGACAAAGCGAGTGTATTCCTTGAAGTAACAGGTAATACTCATTATGTTCCAAAACGTTTAAATTATCTTAACACCTGTCAACTGACACCCGCTCTTGGCTCCAGAGGCCTGTTAAAAACAAAATATTCCTGAAAACCAAAATGCCACGGTTTGGCAGCGAATTTTTTCTCCTTGAAACGAAAAAAATAATCTCTGGCACCCAGGGTAACTGACACCGTGTTCTTAAAAGTAGTCAAATCCAAGAATATTCCTTCACGTTTACATTACATGCGGTTTTAAGCCAATTTACCCCCCCCCCCCCCAATTTGAGTTATTTTCAACCAAGAATCGATTACTGATGCCATGATGATATTTTTTTATTCTATCAGAACAAAGACACAGGTTGGTTAACGTGACCATGTCTATAACTAACGAAGAATATCACGAAGATTTTGAAATTTTGAGCAGTGAAAGATCCAAGTTCTTCATATCAAGATTCGAAAAAGTAGTAAGTAATGGTACATTACAAGACCCGCGGAGCAGGGAGGGGGGGGCTGACTCCAAAATGGTTAAAGGAACAGTCACAACTTTGGATTTTTTCTGCGAACACCACCAGCTGTAGCCGACCACTTTTAATCCCGTGAAAGTAATTTTCATTTTAGAAAATGTACATAAACGTGGGGGGGTGGGGGGGGGAGAGCCAGGGCACCCCCGGCCCCTCCCTCGGTGCGGTCTCTGCTTAAGTGCACATCATAAGTTTACTTTGGTCAGGATATTTTCCGAGAAATTCTTGTTAACCGTATATATCTTTCTCTGAATCATTAATTGACCCCGTATAAGTTTCTTTCCCTTTGATTTTTAAGGTGAAGGCAGCATTTCAAACTGACGGCAGCTTTGAGAGCATTAGGGTTGTAAGATTAAGGTAGGTAACCCAGCGCATCCGTGGTGAAATATATTCCATTTAAATGTGGACAGCTGCACATGTGATTTTCGGGCTGTGATAACTTTACTTCACTTGTTTTTCGTTAATAAAAAAACTTTCTTTACTCAATTTTCAGACCAGGCAGCGTGATCGTTACTTTCGTTCTCACTTTCAATCGAGATGTCACTACAGAACAAGCAATATCAGTTTTAAAAAGTGCTGCAGACAGTGGAAAACTTGGAGACTTCAAAGTCAATGGCTCAGTTATAGTAGCAACAGAGGAGTATGACTTTAAAAGTACTCCGACAACGAATGAACCTACACCAGGTATAAGGGGCTTTATCATTGAATAAAACGTTCCGGAAATTCAGTTCACATTGTAAACTGGAACGCACTGACTTTTTGGTAAAGTCAGTGGAGATTTTCCGGGGGAAAATGAACGTGTGAATATATAGGTGATCCCGTCAGTTTCCCTGTTGACGGATTTCCCGTAAGTAAACATTTACATTTGTGTTACATTTCTTTCTCGATACCAGTTCCCATGACGTATTTTGTTGGCTAGGTCCAGTTCTCTCTGATAATCGATCACAGTCAGGGTGCTGCGTACTAACAACCGCCAATCTACGTAGTTTCCTTAGTGGGAGTTTTGGCTTCCACTTACTCAAATCGTAGACTGGTCAGTTTAGGCAATTGAAAAGTAATATCACTGCTTCTCACCTATTCACTATACATATAATTTAAAACAGAGTAGCAGACAAACTGTTTAAAATCTATTTTCTTGCTTTTAGAAATTGTTGTATTACGGTACACCGTCTCTCTTCTTGAAGACTTTAGGATAGAGCGTCCCAAATCAATGAAAACTGAATGTCTGTTTTGTCAAAAATATAAAATAAATAGTTTTATCGGGAATCTTGATGTATCCTCTTTTTTGGAATCTTCGGAGGTTGTTCTACACTTTGATTCAGGCTCAAAAAAGTACAAAGGCTAATTATTTTAAGCACAAAAATGGATATCACTTTTCTCACAGATCATTGCATCTTTTTTTTACCATTGCAGGTACGGTATGCCCTAAATGTTCGTGTAACTGCACCATTTTGATTGCTGTGGTCTGCCCACTTGTTGCAATCAACATTGCTCTTATCATTTACGTCGTTTGGCTGCACAGAAAAGGTAATCAACATTTCATCATAAATTCTCTTTCAAGTATGCGTCATCGAGCAACCTAAAACTGCGTCCAAGACTCTTATGCTCCCAATACTTAAATATGTATCTTTATTAACTATCGGAATGTGTTGACTAAAACAAGTTCGTTTTCTTTATCGTATCGAGACCGCACTGCAGTCTGGAGGTGACATACATGGTTAACTGAAATAAAACAAAATATACGGAAAGAGAAAATGATTTTTAATCATCTTCAAAACTGGGGAAGGGCTAAATTCCGCGGTCCCTGAACTGTTATTGAAAATGATTCATCATGTATTGTTTTATTTTTGTTTTGCAGAGGCCAGACGAAAGGAAAGGTCAGAGATAGTTGCCATGTAACCTTTTTTGTACCTGTTTCTGTCTTGTACTTAAGAATAGTGGAGACCTGAACTTTGTAGCCTAATAAATAAAAGTTAGGTAGTATAGGGCAACGCGATCTGTCAATAAACCTGTACCTATATCCCCTAATTCTCCCTAATAAAAATTGATAACGTGTAAACTAAACCAATTGAAATGTTGCTTCACAGTACTAAAAAAAATTAACAAAATGTTCTGTGGTTATTATTTAAAAATCCCCGCTCTTCATTTTCTCAAAATATCCTTTTATTCCAACTTTATTGTTGATGTGTCTCCTTGCACAAGGGGAATAAGTAACTTGTTCTGCAGGCTTAACTCGTGTTATTGTTATTATATATTTTTATTATTGAAGGAAAACTCAGGAACAAGACGACAAGGAGGTAAAATCGATGTATCTAAGTTTTTGGGATCAACAAAAAGTAATTTCTAACCGTGGGAAGTTCATGAATTTTCGTTATGTTTCATACTGTCCATGAATCCACTCAAACGTTCAGTTGTTCTATGTTTTGAACAGCTTCCTCCAATGGAAGAGCAAGTATTTTCACCTAGCTAGGCCTTCCTTTGCAAGTGACCTTGTCTGTTTAGTTTAATTAACGAGCATTCACATTTATTCAGCTAAAGAATTAAACATGCCAAGCCTCCGTTTGCTTTGTATTTGTAGCCTCGACATTTAATTACTGGCGCTTTTCTGTTTTGCTTTCTGTCATTAGCCTGCAGTAGAAATGTCCGATCTTGAGCCCAATTTTACATCACTGCCAAGCTCCTCTCGAAGCCATTACATGGAATTAGATGAAGAGCGTCCAACGGATAAATCGCCAGAACATTCACAGATAAATAACTCAGAAATTAGCCAATACGCTCCACTAAATCCATCAACACGCTCGTGGGAGATTCCAAGGAAAAACGTGACTATCGTAAAGATAATTGGTAAAGGTACCTTTGGTCAGGTTGCCAAGGGAACTGCCGTTGGTCTCCGAGGGAGGTCTCCGAAAACACAAGTGGCTGTAAAAATGCTGAAAGGTGTCAGTTAAAGCTAATTATGTGCTAAGACTAACGGTAATAACAACGATAACGACAACGACAATGATAACGACAACGATAACGATAACGACAACGATAAAGATAAAGATAAAGATAAAGATAACGACAACGACAATGACAACGGTAAAGATAAAGATAAAGATAACGATAACGACAACGACAACGATAACGATAACGACAACGACAACGATAACGATAAAGATAAAGATAACGATAACGACAACGACAACGACAACGATAAAGGTAAAGATAACGATAACGACAACGACAACGACAACGATAAAGATGACGATAACGATAGCGACAACGATAATGATGATGGTAATGAATATGTGGCTATGTATGAAACTAGACAACGAGTGTGGCCCGTAATCAATTTAAGTATCAAACAAGTGCAACACAAAGGGAAACGATTTATTTCAATTAAGTTATTTTTAAACCCCTTATCAAATATTTTTGAAAAGTCGTTTGATATTTTCCCGGGAATCTTGCAGCTGATGCTCCCAAGTCAGACAGGAAAGACTTGTTATCAGAACTTGAAGTTATGAAGACACTTAAACCTCATCCACACGTCATCAAGCTGTTGGGATGCGTAACTAAATCTGGTAAGTTGTTGGCTGAGATATGTTACAACGTTACGTACTTTGTCAGTCGTCATATATTTCAATTCAACATTTAGTAATGGTAGGTATGGAATACAGTAAGACACGAAGTTCCCTACAAGGTATTAAACCGCACAAAAAAACAGCTGAACATAAAAGATGAGAATCAAGCCCCAAAATTCCCCCCTACAATACAAATGCTACATGAAGAAACTTAGGACAAAGTACAAAGATAAGTAAAATAAATTAAAGATAATAAAGAAATCGAGTCTTAGAAGCATTCAAACTGGAAGCTGACATAACAGAATTAGGTAAAGAGTTCCAGTCATTAACATAACGGTAAAAAAATGAAAATTTAAAATAGTTTGTTGTTGCGGCTGCTCTAGGCCTAACAAAAGCAAGTGCGGAAGCATTTACGTAATTGGCAAAATTTAGGGCAGATTATTTTGAATGTACGCGCATTGTCGCTATCAAAGGCAAAGCTCGAAGAAAATTCTACCAGATACATCTGCACTTAATAAGCATACATTGTTGTGAATATTCTAATTCGTAGCTGAGCTCAGGGCTCTTGAATGCGACAGATTGCACGAGAAGTCAAGATAAATAATCTTGAGGATGCAACTGCATAAATTGCGTTCACAACAGCGAGGATCAATGATCTTCGTTTCATAAATAATCTTGCCGCCCTATGTAAAGAACTACACGTGCAAAACAACACTTTGAACCGAGTAGAAAGCTGATGAAAATTGAAAATACTTTGTGTTATCACACTTCCTTGTGACACCAGTTCAAAATGTTTTTAAATATCCGCCCGATTGTAATGTTTTGCTTAGAGCCATTGTTGGTGTTGATTGAGTATGTCCCGTATGGTGACTTATTGGGTTACCTGAGGAGGAGCCGTGGATTGAATGACACGTATTTCAAAGACCCGGATGTCAAACCACAAGCCAGCCTGACGTCACAACAGCTCATGAAGTTTGCTTGGCAAATCGCTGATGGAATGAATTACCTTTCATCGAGATCTGTAAGTAACGGGTGGGTGGGAGGGAGAGGGGAAAAAGGGAAGCGAACTTGGAACAAATCTTTGAAGTGAGAAAATGAATTCACTTGCAGATCATCCATCGCGATCTTGCTGCTCGCAATGTGCTGGTTGGAGAGCGAGAAACATGCAAAGTGACAGACTTTGGAATGGCGAGGGATGTGCGACAAGAGAACATTTACGAACGAAAGACAGCGGTATAACATTCTCAATATTGAAATGAAGAATGATCCTCGCAATTGCGTAACTAAGCCTAAGAAAAATTCAGGAGTTCAGCGGGGTTTGAACCACTTCGAGGATCATTCTTCATCTTATTTTATGCTCACAGTCGCTCACAGTTCATATATGATTTATTTCACATACATCATTCAAATTCGCAATATTGTGTAGAAAAATTGTAATAGCTGCAATAACAATAGTGGTGGTGACGGCAATTGGGAATGTGGTGGTATAATAACACTGAACGCGCTTTCAGTAAACCTGTAAGGCAAACCTTCGTAATTTAGCCTGGCTTTTTATATTGAAGCACTCTTTCTCGGTTTGACGATTATCGCCTTTTTTTCTTTGTAGGGCCGTCTGCCAGTTAAGTGGACTGCATATGAGGCGCTGTTGTATGGAAAATACACTACTAAAAGTGACGTGTAAGCTCAAGAAACTCACACATGCTCGCGGGAACAAAACGTTTATATATTGCTTTACGACGACAGTTGGCTTTGATTTATCAATGCCATCGAAGTGTTGGTACCCTATGTCAGTGTAACCCCAACACCTAACCATCTACAGAAAATCAGCCAGAGAACCAGTTATAAACAGTCTCGATATCGGTGAAAAGATCGAGGCCTCCGGCAATGTTTTTTATGATAAAAACAGGATAAAAGCCCTGTCCCCTTAAGATTTCAGTACAATTACCATATCAAGCTCAAATTCGAAAATCAGTCACCTTCCAAAAACCCGCTCTCCTTGACTGCTCGCCAGCAGATATACGAGATTGTAGAAACAAGGGTGATGACACAGGTGATTACCTGAGGCATGTGAACTAGACTTGAAACATCTTACTTGTGCTCAATCTCGTACACGCTCAAACCAAAGGGTCGCTATGAATTTCTCCTCACCATGTACAGTTATATGGGATAGCCGAGATTAGTGGGCTTATTCTTAGAACGAAAATCAAATGATAACGGCAAAATGGTACAGGAAATTATGGCATCCAATATTATGTCTTCTTTAATAGGTGGAGCTATGGAGTTCTCCTTTACGAGATTTTCACCATAGGTAAGGTCAGAAGCCCTGGTAAGGTTTTTCTTGAGGACATCGCTATAACTATAACATTTGCAGTTCCCTACCAACGTTAATATTTGAAAAATCCAAAACTGTCCTCCTATAAGCTATTACATCTTAAGCATTGACTTATTTATGTTTCATAAAAGACAGATTTAGAAAAATCAAACCCCAAACTAATCAATCATACAATTGTAATCATCGACACGATGACTGACAGGATCAGGAACGAGATTATATTTGAATGATTCAAGCCATGATCAAGGCGGATTTGAGAGATATTCTGCAATTTTTCAGGCGGGTCACCATATCCGCGGATGGACGTTAAGAAAATTGCAAATTTGCTTCAGCAGGGATACAGGATGCCAAAGCCAACACACGTGAATGATGAATTGTAAGTTTTAGTTGTGACTAAGTACAAAAAAATTTTAAAATTCAACCACTAACTGATCCAGGAAGAAATATTTTTTGTTTTAAGTTATGGTTATCATGCACCCAACCAACGATATCTATGCAGTCATTATTTCCCCTTTGAAAGCTAGAAGCACGTTTACGTTATCGAAAAAAGCTTGACACGTTATGTAAAAGTATTGCAGAACAGCATCTTTTATCCTAACAGGTACAAAATAATGATGATGTGCTGGCAAGAAGACCCCAATGCAAGACCGACATTTGGAGATTTGAGAAACCGACTGAAGGAAATGGCAAACCAACACAAGGTGTGCCTTTTGTCAGGCTTTAGAAACAAAAGTTAGGAGCACATGACAAAACCGTTAAAGAGCACCAGTATCTTTCTTTTCAAATAAATTAAAAAAGATGATAAAAAATGAGAGCAACATCCCAGCGATGTCATATTTATACAAAAGTGTTTTTAAAAAAGTTGTTAGGGATACAAAAAACACACACCAATCAAAGGATTGGTCGCAGTGACAATGACTTCCAAGACTTGTTGTTGTCTGCCGTGCGGAGCTTGTGCAGAACAGCACAGAATTTAAAGCAGCTCTCACGGTGAAACGTAAACAAAAACGGTTTTTTTTTTACTCCTGTTTCGTTTTTAACAAAGGTTGACCGTCATGAAAATGCCCGACACGCGGCTGTACGCAAATGTTGTAGTCTGCGGTTGATTTCATTATATACAGTCAAAATATTTATGAAAATGGGACGTCGACACTTTTCCTTTTTCATTTACTGCAGAGGTTGATCGACATGAACATGTACGACACGCAGCTGTATGCAAATGTTGAAGACTTGGGCGTCTAGAAGAATAAAGATCGTCTGGGAAGCTTTAAGCACTGTTTTGGGAGTGGACACACAGAGAGCTCGGTTGCTCGATAATTGTTCTATCTTGTATCAGCGATAAAGCGTTAAAAGATTCGTCTATAGAAAGTCTGAAACCCTAAGATGTCTGTCCCATCAGGTTGCTTGCTTCTGTTTATCTGAACCTACTTGTTAAAATCTATTACAACATAAAGCACTCAGCCAACATTTTCTTTAAGTACAAGCTTTAATTTGAATCATTATAAGAAATTCAATCGTTTACAAATTCGTTGAGCAAGTTGAACGGGCTCTTATCATTCCTAGCAGATAAAAAAAAGTGAAAGACGATGGACACACATTACAAAAAAACAAAATCAGCAATGCAATTCCCTCTTAATATGGAATCATAACTTGTTCACCAAAATTCTTCACTCTTTGTCAAGTACGAATGATAAGCGCCCTCTTGTTTATGCTCCTATATGTTTAACACGATTAACGATACCGATAGCTATTATCGATAGCTAATAGCATGCAAGATACAATTGTTTTAACTGAAGATATATTTTTCTACGATACGGTTAATTTTAAGAATTTATGTTCCTCTTCTTAACAGAATCAATTTAAGTCACACAATTAAACGAACCCGTCACGCAACGTCAGTGTGTTACAGAGAACGTCGTTACGCACAAACTAGTGAAAAGGAAATACCACATGAAACCTTTGCCTCCGTTTAAAGATCAATCCTGCGCCATTCCAGGGCGTCGAGACCTTTCATGGGAAATGAACGAAGCATGAAAAACAGTATTCAGTTGGAATCGGTGGTATTTCTTTCCCACTGACATTCTAGAAGCAGTGTTCAGGTTGTTTTCCTTGAACTTGACTACTCCATTAAAAGATATTGCTCAAAGCCTCGGTTTTGTACTGTTTCTAACACGTATCTCAAAACCGTGGCACATGACGTCACGACGGCCAATATTGGTGTCCCAACAAAACGAAACGGCGGCCATCTTGGTTTCCCAAACTAAACGTCCTGGGAATTGCATGCCATTTTTATGAAAATCGTTTCTTTTCTTTAAGTAAATCAATCAGGGCCGAGTTGCTCGAAGGTTAGCGCTTAGGTTGTCATGGTAATTAAAGTAGGTTAGCGCTACCCTCGACCCTGGCTGATAGTCAGGTTTCACCTGCAAGACTCGTGACCAATAACATGAAGTAGAGTATAAATTACTAATCGAGCTATTACAGTATATAACTTACCTAACTTGGCTACATTAATACTTAATTTATCCACGCCTAAACAAACAGCGCAGCTAATACCTACTCAACAACGGCGGTTAAATAACGTGTTTAAAAAAAATGTCTCTACCCTTTCTATAAATAGCCGTTGGCATTTAAAAAAGCTAACACCATTTACCTATTTAATTCTTCCATCTATTATTGGTAAATAATGGCCCACTTTGATGAGTTTAACATGTTGGGTACATTTAAACATCGTTTTGGGTACAACTCCAAACAACTTCCAGCAACACTCAAAAGAGCGTTTAAACGCATTCACCATGGTTGGCCAACAATGTTGAGCGCTTTTTACATGGGCCTTTCCATGAACAGGCCCATGTTGGGCCAAAAATGTTGAGTGTTGAGGGTCAACAATGTTGAACACGTTTGCAGTGACCTTTCCATATATGGGCCCATGTTTGACCAACAATGTTGAGAACGTTTGTAAGGGCCTTTCCACGCACGGGCCAAGGTTGGACCAACAATGTTGAGAGCACGAACCTTTTCATTCACAAGCCCAGGGTTACGCCAACAATGTTGAGAGTGTTTGCACAAGCGTTTCCTTTCACTTTTGTCTGGCTCATTACGACAACAACTATCACAGCTCTCGTCATAAGCTTAACATCTACATAAAAGTAGTTCTATGCATGGAGTATAACGGATCACCAAAGATAAAAAAAAAAAAAAAACAAAATTCGGTTCTCTCTACTGAAGCAAGGAATTGATAAGATCAACGACACTTCAAAGTTAAAAGTCAGGACACATCTAACCAGAGTTACTAAAATGTGAACGTGAAACAGTTTTACGTACGACTACACAAAAAGGACAGCCCATGTTCCATCAGCACTAGAGGGTTGCACTGCAAGCAGAAAGCCTGGCAAAACTGCAGCACTCTGGGTGAAAGGTATGAGGACACTTTACAATTTTACCTCTACGTATATAGAAAAATACTTATTTACCCAGCTATAAAAATATCTAACCGCTGAACCTCGGAATACTTAACATTAAATAGTAACTTAACACAACTCAACGGATAACCTATTAACATTATGTAACTGCTAATTGTTGCAAAGACTGAAGAAATTAACAACTAACGCATTTTTCTTGTAACAAGAAATGGCCAAGACCACAAAATGTTTAATTCTCCATCGCCCTCTCTTTCGTGGGAGTGGGTCATTTGTATATTAAAAAGGACAAAGATAAATTGTCGACAAAGTAATAAATGAAATATCCTAAACAAGAGTTCGCGCTACTGTGCCATGGCCACAATTTGCAACTTTCAATTTAAAATCTTTTTAAAGACGATGTAGTAATACTAAATGCAAAACTTTTGTTTAAAAAGTGCACAAGGCTCCACTCAAAGTAATTTGTTACCAAGAGTCACTCACACTTAAACACGTAAAGACACAAGTAGAAAAAAACACATCGGACCTTCTCTCAAAAAAAGAGGAGAAATAAACACTGCTTGTGAAAGGCGATGGGAATCATTTTACTGGGGTGGCCGAACCAAGCATTCCTTTGGATTACATCCATCAGCCTCACATCTTTGGCCTCGTCAATTACGTTTACTGCAAGAAAACAAAATCTTGTAAAGAGAGAAAAAACCAAATTATAATTATAATGATAATAAACTCCCCCAGAGGTTTGAATGCAAAATGCGACCATTAATTTGTTGCCCAGAAATAAACAGGATTTTGGTGTTGCCCTAAAGCCAGTGAGATGAACATCTACTTATAAAGGATGAATGCCATATTCCAACTAACTGGAAGGTGGAATGGATTCGTATGATAACCTGAATGAGCGTTCGCGCATAAAAGTTGAATGTGTCGTAACTAACTTGCAGTCTGTCTGTCTGTGTCTGTCTGTATGTATGTTAAACATCATAAACAAACGACTGAGGGCAATGGTGACTGGCGACTGCAGATACGAAGAAGTAGCAGTCTGTTCTTTTAATACAGATAGTAACAATTCCTTGAAAATAGATACTTCAGCCCTGCTTGTTTTTTGGTCAAAACTGTCCTGGAGCAACCGTTTCATCCCTTTGTTACCCTCCAGTAAAAAAAGCCGGGCAATACAAATAAAGCTTGGGCTTCAAAGCCGAACTGTATGTACTGCCGGAGAAACCTACAGGATGGTTTACAGCCAAAACTAACCAACCGCAATGGTAAATTTTCCCACTTTATCAGGACAATTTCCTTAGCTTAGCGAGAATGCAACATCTTGGAGAATATACTGACACAATGCTGGGAGATATTAGAATACTAACAACAGCTACAGCCAAGTAATGCAACGGTCCTGCTCAAGAAAGTCAAATCAGAGTTGTTGTTCCATGTTGGCCACAATTATTTTTTTAATTCAAATGAAGAATGATCGTCGCAATTGTGATCGCAATTTTTACAATTGCGTAAAGAAGCCTGAAAAAAATTCAGGACTTCAACGGGGCTTTCTTTCATATCCATCGTTCACCTATTTTTTAATTGCCAGAAAACGTTCGACACAAGCAAAGCAAGCATGATTAAATCGAATTTGAAAAAAATATTTTGTATGGAAAAAACATTGTGAGCAGGTCTAGGGACACTAATACACACTAATACTACTTGCGCAATGTGCAGACACATCAGAAGTTGCATTCCGAAGACAAAGACTTTTTCTGATCCTTAACTGTAACTCACCACCCTATTTTCATCCCATCAAACACAGGTAAACGAGCTTTGTTACGATAAGTGAATAGCCCATTTTACATTTGTATGCTCAGTGATCTGGCCCATGAATGGAAACGACACTGGCGGTGACCTTGTTTCGATACAGACCTCAGAACTTTTCTCGTGTGAATGATGTTTTTGTTATGCTAACTAGTGTAGAAAAATGAGAAAGAGAGCTTTGCATCAAAACAAGATCACCTACCGCCTCGTGACTTTAAAGGTCAGTGAACATACAACTGTAAAATGGACTAGTACGCGGACGCAACAAGTCGCATGCGCTACGCTTAAATTTGAAACGCGCAACATTTTCGCGTTCTCCGTCTCCGTTGCAAAACAGCATCAGTCGACGTAACCTCCAAACCCTAATATCAGTGTTGTATGAAGTATTACGCCCGCACGAGGCGGTCATAGAAGTTTGTATTCTTTTTCTTTCTTATTGTTATTTATTTCCAACGTTTGTAACGCCAGATACCAATTGAGTTGTGCGTATCTTAAGATCGAATTCTACTATTTGATTACATACGATTCGCCACTGCCTTCGTGTTGGGAGATCTTCGGCCAATGGAACAAGCTTCCTACGGCTACTCAATTAAGTAGATCGGGCATGCGGACATGAGCTTAACCTCCCCCAACCCCCCTCTCCACACACATAAACATCCTCTAACAATTCCTACAATTACACAATACTAAGGGCTTGTACAATCCAGTGTCCTGCCAACACTGGAAGTAAAGGCGACATCGCAAAAATTAAGGCGTAAATCACTTGCCATAAAAGCAAGCAAAGATGATGGATAGGATAGATTTACCGTCCAACAGTGATTCTTTCTTAGCCCTTGAGAAAATGTCCAATAACAACTTCAACCTTGGCCAATAAGGACATGTTACGATTAATATGAATAATACCGGACCACCGTGCGACACGCATAAACCAATAAGTATCAACGATTTTAAGAAGCAACCACCCTCAAACAGCGTCTTACCATGGTGTCCTAAAATCAAATTGCAACTACGAATTCCGTTTGTTGGTCGTTTCCACCATCGGCGTCGAGTCTTGGATACAAGTTATCAGGCTGAGCCTCATTGACAGCCTCGTTGACTGCCTCATTCAATGAACCATCAGCTGCTTCCTCTTTTCCTGCAGTCTCGTGGGGAGCTTCCTCCTCCTTCTCCTGTGGACTTACTTCGTCCGTTTCCACGGGCCCCTTTAAGAATTGCGTTATTTCTGCATAGGGTGTTTCTTCGTAGGCAGGGGGCCTTATTGCTGGTGCCGTAGCCGTAGGGGTCGCTGGCTTTTGATGGAATTGCCCAAGGTCAGCATATGTCCCTTCCCCGGGCTGAGCTTTCTGTTGATGGAACAAAGATCGACAAAAATGACCACCCGGGTCCGAGAGCTCCTAGCATGCGAAACGTGTTGGTTAATCTTTTTTTTTTTTTTTAAAGTTGTCTGCTCCTTGTTGGGTGGTCTTTTTCCCTCAATCCTAAAATAATTTGAATTGCCAGGGCTACTTGAAGGGCGTTTTCACAAATGGTTAAAGGAGCACTGCCATGCTATTTCCGTCCGCTGTAAGATGATCAAATGTCTTTTAATCAGGAAAAAACAAAAATAATAAAGCAATTTATTCACTCAAGACTGTGTTAATGCACTGAGACTAAACACTGTCTTCTTCTGCTATGGATGGCAAGGATGGAAATGGATTTCATTTTGAACAAAATTAGCCGAATTTTTTTCAAATTCTCGCACGTCATCTTGACGCAATGGCCAAAATGTACTATGGGTGACTTTTCCTGCAAAAAATCGCCCGATCTTTCTCCTTCAATTCAAGGAATGTTTCGGCATGAGTAACGGTCACTAAGAAGCATTTCTCTGAAGTTTGGGCCGGAAAACAGCAAAACCCCCATGACAGTGCCCCTTGAAGCAAAGAGCCACAGTTGATAAGTGATACGATTGCCATGGATACAAGAAAATAGTATCAAGTTCTCCAAGGGTGGAACCGCTCATTGACCTCTATTTTTGGTGGTCGCTATTAACAACAGACTCCACTGTTTTCAGTCCGGATCTTTTGTTCTCCACCACTGCAGTGCTCAACCTTAGCGATTGTCCACAGTAGCCCAGGACTGGTAGAAATTTGGTTTGGACTAGTAAAATTTGAGAACCACTAGCCACTGGACTACTTGTAATAGAAGAGGTTTTGGCGATAGTATTGATGAAGAGTAATCAAGATCGGTAATCACGGTATTGGTCTTAAGAGGTGACCGATGTTTGGCTACCAAATGACACTATCTGGCTAGTATTTTTTCAGACTCCACTAGCTTGTTAAAAAGTTAAGATCGAGCACTGACCAGTCAAATTGAAGCTTCAGTGAGGCACGACACGAACCGTTTTCAGACGACATTAATTTCCTACTGCTTTGAAAAATTTCAGGTTAACACCTCCGTCACCCTCCCCTCCCTAGTCTAACAAGGATTGCAAACGGGGAGTTCTTAGGCAAGACAAGCAAGACAACCTGTTATGGCCAAATAATTAAAAAGAACTACCATAAACACAAGAACAGTGCGTATGAGTTTATTAACTTTGAAAAGACTTATTTAACTGCTCTGTCCTGTTTTGCTTTAGATTTTTCCTTTAACAGAGTAAATTTTAAATAATTATTCTTTCATTATATCATATTAGATTTCTTATTTTTTTTTCATGTTAACAGTTTATTACACTTTACAACTTTAGAATCACATAAGAAATAAAATATGCTTTCTATATTTACTTTTGGATAGTTTAACACTTAACACTGCTGCAAGTCAAGATGTTCGCGGTCATTGTTTCATTACCTTAACAAAGTTAATTTTGTTTTATTTGTGAAGAAGAATAAGAGTGTAGCCGGCTGACTGGAGAAATGTTTCCAGCTTCTTGTGTGTTGTGATCACAACTGTCCCAATAGAAATAAATCCGTCTTGACTGCTTCAGGTCACCTCTTATCTGTATCCTGTTCTGTGGTTCGCTTGCCCTTAATCTGTCCCACAAAAAAAAATCCTTTCTCCTTTACGTTCACCAAGAATGAATGTCTGGGGTGCCTTACAAGGTGCCAGCTTCAGTTGATGCACCTTGTCATATTACTGTTGGATGGGCTTAAGTCAATGGCTTGCATGGCATCCTTCTTCTGCGCAAGAAGACCCCGCTTCTCCTTTATCAACAACCTTTTTTTGTTTTCATCCTCTTCACATGCAATGCATATTACGCTCACGCCTAGCATAAACAAATCCTTGATGCAACTCCGCTGTGCATTCAAGAAGAGCACCTGTTGCAATCGGAACGGCAATTCCACTGCCTTTCGACTCCGCAAGGCTTTAAAGTCTCTTTTGAAGTCTTGGTGTCGACTGCCAGCAAATGTCACTCTGGAACACTTTCTAACATACCAACCAGAAACAGAAGAGACCAACAAGCGAACGACAGATACACCACACCAATCGTATCTAATACTGTCAACACTTAACCGGCGACAAGCAGAATCAACAACATCAAAAGACAAAGAATGTTCCAACTTATCTGTGAAATTTACTTTCACATTCGGTGTAAGTAACAAACATTAAACATCACAGTAGTCTTTCAAGAAGACATTTGTAATTTCGTCAGTATGATACCATCAAATATCGGGTTAAAGCAATTTGGATTGACGCAAAAATTTGGTTTTATCAATGGAGCAGATAATGTAAATTGGCCACCGTACAGGGATTCTAAAAGCTGACGTTTCAGAGCGTTTGCCCTTCGTATTCGCTGGGGGCTAACGCTCGAAACATCAGCTTTTACAATCTCTGTACGGTGGTCAATGCACTTTATCAACTCCGTTGATAAAACCAAATTTTTGTGTACAACTCCCCCACCGACGGAGCACCACAGTTTCGTTAGAAACTACCCCCTTTATCTATTTGGATAAAGCTTGCTGCCATTGAAGAGCCCATATATCACTGGCTGTGTCTAAAATTCCATACAGGAAAGACAACTATCTAGCGCCGTTTGGTTGTTAAAAGGGAAACAAAGTGCTATACTTCGCAGCTCGACAGGCTTATGGCAAGTGCTAAAATAATTATTTCTGATTAGCAGGGCTACACAGAAATCCGGAGGTACTGCACGAGACTGAAAGACAGTTGCCTTTCATGACGTTAAAAGAATTAGCCATAAATGTTGGACAAATTTAAAATCACAGGGCTATTAACGGAGTCTTGAAGTTTAGTCAAGTTGAGGGGACATTTTCCCACCTAAAGATAGCTGGAGGGATGTGAATTCTTAATTTTGTAGGTTTATATGACTGGAGAACAGTCTGCATTTTGTTTTTCTCCATTTACTGGGACAATATTCACGTTTGGACAAAGAACACTAATAGAGAACAGAACTGTTACGTTACAACCTACATGCAAACGCTTTACAGCCAACAGGTTTTCAGCTTTTCAACAACAAAGCATAATGATTGAATGCTTTTACTGCCAGCACGCAAGAATACTTAAGCCCAAAACTGGTTTAGTTTTACTCTCTCGGTATACCAGATTAAATTAGCAGCTTCGCTAAACATGACTATAACTGACGAAAGACTTTTCATTTTCGCTAACCCGTTATCAGTTTATGACGATACAACAATTCGAAGTTACACAACATGATCATCGTTAATTAAGAATCTAGCAAGATAAGAACTAAGTCAACTTTTGTCAAGTCGTTATTGAATTACAGCTTTTCTTTCAAATCAAAACCTACACTGGGCAACGGTTATTATCCAGTCGTTATCATATCTATTTTGACGTTTACTGAATTGATACCCTTAAAACGTTAACTGAATTTAAGGGCGAAAAAGGAAGAGTAAATTAATGTCACAGCAACGTTGACGAAACTACAACACGAATGCATGGGCGTAATCTAAAATTGCAAATCAAGCTGAGAAATTGTCACAAATACTGACCTTTAGGCACAGAACCGGGACTAGGTCACTCTTTCTTTCACGCGACTTATCTCAAGGGGGTACGACAGCCACTTTAAGTACAACCACAAATCGCCTGACGACCCACTGAACTCGAGCTTGTGACTAATGACAGCAGACGCAAACAGCGCAATGAACCAATCAGAAGGCGAGGCAATTTACATGTAACCGACGCCAAGTGCGGGAAAAAGCGTGCGTGCAAGGAATGCTGGGTTCATTGGTTAAGAAGGTAGTGCGCGTCTTGCTAAAATACGAAAGAAAAGTAAAACCAAAGCAAACGCGAATGACGTTCGACACTCAATTGAAAACCACTCGTACGGGGAGAAAGCCAATTTGACACTTGAAGAAAAAGTGACCTGCCCCTATAAGACGACTTTCACTGTAAAGCTTGGAGCAGAAAGAAAAGAAGCAAACCCACAATGACTTAAATAGCTTCGTGCGTTACCTGCGTCTGACTGGAGTCATTGAGTGTAATTCCAGGTGTATGTGCTGGATTTGAATTAAAAGTCACCATCGGAGTCGGTTCCTCTCGGTCGTTCTGATATGCAGTATTCACGTGTGCACGGGGTATGCGACCACCGTTTCCATCAAATCCCTTATCCATCGTACCATTACTAGAAAGACAAGTTTTTGTCCATAAATAATGCCCCTGATTATTTCGTCTACGTTTTACACATCCAACTAAAATTCGTGTGGCAGTTTAGTTTTCTCAGCGTAAAACCCTGAATTAAAACTCGCATCTTTTGCAACCAAGATTAGGTGGTCAGGGCTGCCAGGAAGCAGAACATTTATGACAAGCCGACGCAGTTAAGAAAACAGGAACCCTCACTCCCCTACCCTGGAAAATCCACTTCACTCAGCCAAAGTCCCTCTAACTAGAAAGGCAAACTGCGATACTGACAATTCAGTAGAAACAAATCTGAGGGAGGGGAGGGGAGGGGGGAGGGTAAAACAAGGACTTAAGCCCCACATATTAAAGACTCTGATTTTAGTGCACACACTACACTATCGTATACCAATATTACCATTAAGCTTACCCTTCTGGGTCCTGCCTTTGTGCGTAAGAACCTAAAATTGGATAGGAAAAATACAATTTGTGGTAAGATGTTTTAAGAAATGGCAGAAATAGATCGTGTCAAAAGATCAATCCACGTGAAGTATTTGTTCATGGACTTAAAGATGAACCGACCGGTTACGAATTGATTTCTCTGAATTGCATTTTGCACAAAATTGATGGTGAAATGCGAACTGCTTTATTGAAGTTCGGAAGTCAAACGTTTTTACTGTTTTTTGTTTCTAAGGACGCGAATGGCAAGTCAAACTGTTATTGCGTCCATACTGGGAAAATTTGGTCTTGTTCTTTAAGTGATGTGCTGTAGATTTAGTCAACAGACTCAACCGACAGAAATGATGAACTTCACTAGTATTCAACCACAGAAACTATTAACAATCTCATGTTCTCTTCCCAACCTCTCGCCAAAGCAAACTTGATGACATGACATGACATGACATGACAGGACATTTTTGTCTAGTTACCATTTTGGAATGATGTCTGGCCTGAGGATTTCTTCTTGTGCATACTGCATGCAACAATAGCTACAAGAAGAGCTAGCACTATCACACCAGCTATCACACAGATGACAATCAATGCAGGTTTGGCTGAAAGACAAAACAGCAAGAAAAAGGTGGTGAATTAATTTAAAAAGTTTCCATAAGATCATCAATTCCAAATCTCGTTTTTTTTTTTGTTTTAAGAAAGTCTCGATCGAAAAAGACTTCTCCAAAGGCGACTCCTTAATTTGTTCCCGCCACAACTGACACAGTCAAAGAGTTGACTGAAGTTACATCATAGGTCTTGAGTCACAAGCAACAACAACAGCACTGACTATGTTTTAAACAATTATAACAAGAAAGGCCTTCGCAGCCCACAGTTTGCTTGGCTATTCTAGACGGGCTACTTAACCCAAGAATAGATAGTCCTCAATTTCTTTCAGGCTTCTTTATGCAATTGCATATAGTAATAATTGCGTTCACAACTACGAGGATCAGTCTTCATTTGATTATAATAGCCTCACAAGAAATAACAAAATTCAGTTACACACAATTGTAAAATTACATTTACATTAAACCTGAGAGAGAAATAGAGAAGACGAAAACAATAAAAAAGATTCTAAAAAACGTCCAAGGGAAAGCTAATTAAAATGCTTAAAAAGATTGGTCAGCGGTACGTCACCAAAGATGGCACAATCAAAACCAGACTTCACAGACTTTATACATGGCAATTTATTGACGAAAGGGAAGACTTAAACGTTCTATTTAGACTAAACTGAAACACGCCAAACGATGAATGCATGAAAAGGTGCTCATTTTAAGTTGAGGTTTTTTAGACGTATGCAAATTTTGTTTGGCTATTGCCCGTTGAAAAACTCAAACAATCACCAATGTTGTATTCCATACCTTTTTTACAGTCTGGTCCTTCGAAGAGTGCATTGCATTCCTTCGTTGTTTCTTCAGGTCCTAAGGTGCCGTGAATAACAAACGGTCAGAAGAAAACGACTTATTCCGAAACGACCCACGAGTATAGCACGAGAAACCTTTGCATGGTTTTTCTATACCATGCAATAGAAAACACATAAGAAAGGCCCATAAACAATCAATGCCATTTGAGCCCAGTGGGAATGGGAAGGTTGGCAACGAACATTATACAACGGCTTCTCTGTATTCTAACCGGCTGTAATTTTTAAATAAAGAGCAATGCCTTTTGGTCCTCTACTGAATAAAATAATTTTTGCAGGCGAAACTAACTGATTAATTACATGCATATACCACAAATCGTTGACTGCAAGTGATTCAATCACTGGAGTGAAGTCGCTCGGTTTTTGAACGAGGGGGTAGGGGGAAGGGGTTGGAGGTGGGGCTGGGGCTGGGGCTAAGGGTATTGAGGACGTTTTTCTCACTTTCCCATATCACAACAGCCATAACATTCAGCTTGACATTACAAACAAGTTTGACATTGTTCAAAATAGTTCTTTCATAGAGCGTAGACTCGGCGAACGACCTTAACTGACAGTCTCTGAAATAACTTACCAGGAATCTTTCCTCCAACAAGGACTTCACTAACTTCGATGTCACCAAGTTTCTTGTCTTTAGTTGCCTCCCTTAGCAGTGTATCAATATTATTTTGAGAAACACTCCTGTTGAATGTTAACTCCACGTCTGCAATCACACTTCCCTTCCTAATAACATGAAAAAAATAATAATAATAAGAGCTTAGAGGGAAGAAATGTAAGCTTATTAATTCTACACTTTGCAAATCCAGAGGCACACAAACTCTCGCCCCGCATAATCTTAGGAGAAAAGTAAATAGAAAAACAATGCACACATACACAAAGAGATGACCGACCTACCGACCAACCCACCGAATGAACGAACAAACCGACGGACGGACAGACGGATGGACGGACGGACGGACGCACAGACGGACGGACAGACGGGCGGACGGATGGACAAAAGAACAAACGATATTGAAACACATACACATCTACAGACACGCAGACACACAAACAGAGCTGCCCGCGGGTTATGATCTAAGCAGCTGCTGACAACTCACCTTAACCCTGTCACCCTCACGTTAGTCAATCCAGTCCCTGTCAATTCAGTTCGACACTAAAAAAAAAGTAACGAGGCTTGCTTAAAACTCGGGCAGGCTCAGTGGTCAAAGCACTCGCCCCCCACCAATGTGGCACGGTTCGATTCCAGAACTTGGCGTCATATGTGGGTTGAGAATGTTGTCTCCTCTCTAATCTGCTTCAAGAGGTTTTTCTCCAGGTACTCTGGTAACTTCCCCTCCTCTCAAAAACCACCATTCCAAATTCCAATTCAATCCAGAATTCGAGGGCCAATATTTTTTCAGTTCATATACTGTCAAGTGTTACTCTCGTTAACAAAAAGTTGATTGATTGATTGATTGGTTGGCTGCAATTGACAATTTATGATCCGCTGGACGGAGCTATCTGCTCTTTGAAAAATGGGGCGTGGTCAAATTGCTTGGAACACTTTGTCGGTTGAAATGCGAACACAAACTGCAACTATGTAACAGAGTCATATGTGAGTTCACAATACGTTTTAATAAATTTCTTTATTCTTAACTGCCATACCTGCATTTATCATTACACTTTTTAATACGCCGTGCAGTAAATGAGCGGCTAAAAAAACATTAAGACAAAAAACTTACTCCTTGCTCAATTCTGGCAACCAACTTTTTGGTCTCCGGGTTATTCAGGTCTTCATACTCGTCTTTAAACTCTTCATTTATTTTGATTCCAACAGAAATTTGCTCAGCGAGAGGTTCTAACAAGACAATTGCAAACCAATTTAACATATATGCACATTATTCACTGTTATTTTCCAGGGTGATCACAGTAACATCCTTCACCGCAATTGCGTAAAGCCTAAAAAACTAAGGACTTCAACCCGTGACTTTGCGATAACGGTGTGTGATACACTAACCAACTGAGCTTTGAAGGCACTGATGTTGGGAACACGTCAATTGTGGGTTCATATGTTCCCATGAAAGAGACGAATGTGAATGATGTAAAATTTATTTCATACACATCAATCACAACTGTTAATTATTCACCACCGACAACAAACTGAAGTTTGCAGAAAAACCTACCATCATCTGAACAATCTGGTCCCTTCTTTCCTTCATCACAAAAGCATAAGTACATCTTCAAGAGTCGACATCTTCTTCCATTTGTACAGCGCTGCTCACATTTTCCTCCTGCAAATGAGAAAACCAGCAACTTCAGATCTATCATGTATATGAGGGGGAGAAGGACGAGGAGGAGGAGGAGGAGAAGGAGGGAGGAAGGAGAAGAGGAGAAGAAGGTAGGAGGAGGAAGGAGGGAGGAGGAGGAGGTGGGAGAGGGAAGGAGGAGAAGGAAGAGGAGGATGAGTAGGAGGAGAAGGAGGGAGACGAGGAGGAAAGAAGGGAGGAGCAGGAGGAGGAGGTAGAGGACAGATGAGGAGGGTCAGGAGAAGGTAAAAGGAGGAGGGGAAAGGAGGAGGAGAAGGAGAAGGGAGAAGAAGAGGAGAGGAGCAGGAGGGAGAGGAGAAGGAGGAGGAGGGAGAGGAGAAGGAGGAGGAGGGAGTGGAGAAGGAGGAGGAGGGAGAGGTGGAGAGAGAACAATAGAATTGAGGAGGAAGAGGTGGGAGAGGAGGAAGAGGAGGACGTTACTATGGTGCTGTAACCGTTCAAACACCAGTGCTCGTTCTTAACTTTTTAACAAAGTCGTCCAAGGGCTAGTGGAGTCTGAAATATACTAGCCAAATGGTGTTGTTTGGTAGCCAATCATCATACTATCTCCAAAACTCTTCTATTACAAGTAGCCTAGTGGCTAGTGGTTCTCAAATTTAACTAGCCCAAACCAAATTTCTACTAGTCCTGGACTAGTGGAGTTACCACTAAGGTCAAGCACTGAAACACGGGAACATTTTAACAGGAGGAGAGGAAGCCCACATTGCACCAGAATGAAAAGTCAATCAATCAATTGACTTGACATTAAACAATCAGCTTTGATTCCTTCAATAACATTATTATTGAAGGAATCAAAGCTGGTGCAACATCGGCTCAAAACTCAAGAAAGAGAACCAAAACAACTTTGTAAAGAGGACAAACCTGCAATCGGCCCTACTTTAATTAGATTCAATTTCCAGCGTTTTCAAGCAAAATACACATGAAACCTTGTTGAAATCTGAGGGCAAATTGTGTACCGTGGTGACAGCTTTTCTTCAGCAAGCCCTAAAAATTATATTATACTCTTCGACAGTTGTAAATGTGTGCACTTACCCGGGAACAAAATGGTAACAGAGACACTAGCATTTCCATAATCGTTGCTTGCATCGCAACGGTAATCCCCGAGTTTGTTGACATTGATATCAGTGATAACCCAGGTCGCATTGTTGTGTTTGAAGTTTCTGTTGACATGTGTCCACATCACCGAGGGAGTCGGCTCCCCAGATGCGTTGCAAAACAAATGGACATTTTCGCCTTTGTTCACAACTTTACCCTTCAAAGGTGCAATGGTTGCTGGGACTGAAACAAACCACAAAAAAGATTTTGCCTACACATTCTGGATACAACTTGTAGATTTAGGGCTGCAATTTCTGACTTAATAAAGAGACAAAGAGAAAATGACTTGTGCTTTAGACTTACAGTGATATTAATTTTTTACATTTGGCTGTTGTCTTTCTCATCCTTGCCAGTTTTTTACTACTAGCACTTGCAGTTTGAAAATGAAATCATGAAGTAAGACAACTCAAACGAAACGTACAGACAAAACATTGGCGACAGAAGAGAGCGACTCTCTTGGCCCCCAGTAAAAGGTTAGCTTCACTTCTCGAAGAGTGCGTTTCTCGTGATTAACACTGATTATAGAAGAACTTACACTGTACAACAATGGAGGTGTTTCTAGTAACTGCACCAATGCTGTTTTCAGCTGAACACATGTAGTCTCCTTCACTCTGTTTACTGATGTTCAAAGGCATGGTAACAACAGTGTTGTCAGAGAGTTTTGTCCACGTGATGGTTGGAGCTGGATTCCCATCAGCTGTACAGTTTAGAGTCAATGTATCCCCATTATTCGGTGTCTGCTGTCCAGAAATATGTATTATTTCAGGTCGATCTAAGGCAAAAGAAACAACACAAGATAGAAGTCAGCAATTAAAACAGCTAGCGCAAAGGGTTAAATACAGACATTGTCCACAACTAATTTTTTTTCCTGGGCTTACCGATTGTTCACTATAAAAATGCACAGTACAGTGTAAAGTTGAAACTGAATTTGGTTTTATCAGCGGAGTTAACAAACTAAATTGCCCACCATAAATAGATTCAAATGCTGACCATCAACTAATACTAACGAATCAACATTACTTACACTGCACAACAATCACTGCAGATTCTGATACATTGGCACAGTCATTGCTGGCTTCACATCTGTATTCTCCAGCTTCACTCCGATTAATACTTGTTATGACCAACTCATTTGAATTGGTGAGCTGGCCATCACTGACCCTGATCCATGACACAGATGGTGAAGGTTTACCAGATGCTTCACATGTCAGTGTTAAGTTGCTACCTTCCCTGACAGTCTGGTTTTGAATTGCGGCAATGGAAGAAGGATCTTTAAGAAAAGACAAAAGAAATAAAATACGGCAACATATCACATCATTTCATCCCAAACTTACTGTGGTAAAATTTGAGTGGTAATAAGGAAAATGAAGCCCTACTACTTTTCCTTTCCCTAGCCAATTTCTAGACCACAACAGTTAAGTGGGAAAACGATTAAGTGAGGTATGTGTTAAACAATAATTGCAACACACTGTTGCCAAAATCACAAACTGTACCACTGTACAAAAGTAATCAATGTAGAAGTGCCACCCATGTCCCACAGCAATAGCTACAATACTATCTAACCTGGGTTCTAGTAAGTACTAAAGAAAGTGTTTTGTTTACCATTGATAGTAGCAGTGAGCAATGTGCTATTTTCTGGTCTGATCGAGTTGGCATTCATGCATTTGTAGGCATTACATGGGGTTACTTGATCTAGACCAGATCAGATAATTTTTTCTCCCTTACTTTTGATGATAGAGATCGATAAAGCATTCACGTTCCTTTGTATAAATTTTATTTTTCAAGTGATGGGGAAAAGCACTGACCATTGACAGAAACAGAAACAGTTGAACTGCTTCCTGTTCCAACAGTGTTGTTAACCATGCATTTGTAGATAAAATATCCTGCAGTTGACATTGTTCTGCTCCAAACTCCTGAGCTGCTGCCTTCATTCACCAGGGTATCATTCTCGTACAACTGGTAAGTATGTACCATGGGGACAGCATAAGCTGAACAGCTGAAGGTGACAACTGCACCACGACAGACTCTAGGTTCCATTACTGAGAGCTGAACGTTTTCTGGAGGGACTAAGATGACAAGTATGACAGTTACTGACCGTTCTTCAGTGCACATTAATTTTTTTTCTTTGGTTGTTTGGCAGAGTTAAAATTGTCAAAACACACAAAAAGTTTGAAAAACATTTCCTGCAGAGCTGTTTACTTAATGTCGTGTAAGGTTCTTTCTTGTTATAAGTCTGCAGATATACATGTAATCCTAACGTATGACAACTCATATGAAAGCCACTGCATGAGCAATGCTTTCCTGAGGTGCTGCTTATGTACTACCTGTGGCACACACAGTATTGCATGCAAAAGGGCATCAAACATCCTGCTTGTGGCTCAACACAATAACTGCACATTTATGGCATTCATTGAAAATATTTGGGCCATGTGCTTAAGCTGGCCAACGTTTAAATAAAAAAAACCCTGAAAGGAATTAAGTTTGTGGAAGATTGTTAAGATTCAAATTCTACCAAATCTTTATCTAGGAAAAATTCAATGATTTTTCACGGTCCACTCCTCTGACATTCAAGAACTTCACACGACTGTCAACCTTGCTATAGTACAACGTAAAACTGATTAAGAAATCAACTAATAATAATTATTAAGCAACCTTGGACAATCAACTTACACTGGACAACAACCCATGCAGATTCTGAGGCATTGCCGCATTCATTGCTAGCTTCACATCTGTATTCTCCAGCTTCACTCCTACTAATATTTGTAACGACCAACTCATTTGAATTGGTGCGCTGGCCATCACTAACCCTGACCCATGACACAGATGGTAAAGGCATGCCGGTTGCTTGACATGTAAGATTCAGCCCATCACCTTCAGTGAGTGTCTTGTTTTCGATTGCATTGATGGATGAAGGCACTTAAAGTAAAGCCAAAAGAGATAAATTAAAACAACATAATAAGTGTTTTTCATCCCAAATTTACTTCCAGCGGTTGTAAGTCAACTGTACCCCTACTACAGCTGTACTTTTCCTTCCCACGGCCAATTTCTACACCACAATAGTTGGAAACATCAGATTAAACCAATTCAATTCCAGATCTCCTCTAAGAATACAGGTGTATTTCTACCCTATTGATGCTGATGATGTTGGGAAGATCTAGATTAGTTTATACAAATTTTCTGATTTTATTTGTTTATTGTTTTTATTAAGTATTTTAAACATACAGTGTAGGTCCATGACTGTGGAGATTTTGGCAACCACTCCAACCCATCTTTTTTCATGTTAAACAAATTTACTACTGAACAACTGTTTACTATTGTAACATACAGTCTTGCATGCCAAAATTATTAACTGCACAGTACCACTGTACAATAGAAGTCAAAGTACATGAACATGTCGAAATGCTACCCCTGTCCCACAACAATAGCTACAAGACTTTACATGTACACTGTATCATTAACCTAGGTTCGAGAAAGTACTAAAAGAAACTGTTTTGTTTACCATTGACAGTAACAGTGAGCACTGTGCTATTTGCTGGTCCAATCGAGTTGGCAACCATGCATTGGTAGACAAACACTCCTGCACTTGACATTGTTCTGCTCCAAACCCCTGAGCTGCTGCTTTGATTAACCAAGGAACCATTCTCATACAACTGGTAATTATTTACCATGGGGACAGCATAAGCTGAACAGTTGAAGGTGATGACTGATCCAAGGCAGATTCTTGGTTCCCTTACTGAGAGTTGAACATTTTCTGGAAGGACTAACGTGAAGAATATAACAGTTGTTGACTGTTTTTTGAGATATTTAATACTATATCCACACTTTCTTTCTCTGGTTGTTTCTCAGCGTTACAACACTGTCAACTCACTGTTTACTCAATGCTGTGTAAGGTTGGTCCTATGTTTAGAGCTGTGTATAAATCTAGATCTGAGTAAATCTAAATAATCCTACAGTGTGACCATTCCAATGAATGCTATCAAGAAGAGCTCTAGATCCTAGGGTACTGTCTAATGTACTAGCTGTGGCATCACACCATATAGCATTGCACAAAAGTATCAAACACCCACCTCAAATATTACAAAGCAATTACATTTCTGCATGGCATCTAGATTGATATGCTTTAATTCTACCAAATTATCATTTGGGAAAAACTCAATGAGTTTTCATGGATCAATTCTGGCATTGGCATTCAAGAATTTTTCATGACCATGAACCTTTCTATATACATGTATAGTACTATAAATAATAATATTGAAAATTAACAATTCAACTAATAATAAATCAACCATGGACAGTCAACTTACACTGCACAACAATCACTGCAGATTCTGAGGCATTGCCACATTCATTGCTAGCTTCACATCTGTATTCTCCAGCTTCACTCCGATTAATACTTGTAAAGACCAACTCATTTGAATTGGTGAGCTGGCCATCACTGACCCTGATCCATGACACAGATGGTGAAGGCATACCAGATGCTTGACATGTCAGATTCAACCCGTCACCTTCAGTGAGTGTCTGGTTTTGGATAGTGTCAACAGATGAAGGCACTTTAAGAAAAGACAAAAGAAATAAATGACAACAACATATCAAAACGTTTCTCATCTGAATTTACTTCCCCTGCTTCTAAGACCCCACTACATAATTTTCATTGTTTCTACACAATAGTTTTACAGGAAAAGAATTAGGTGAGGTGCCCATCCTCAAAAGGGAACTACAAATCATATGCATGAATGAGTATCACAGATATGAACACTACTAAAGCAAAAGCAATAAGAAGCCCTGAAAAAAATTCTGGCAAGTGTGGGATTCAAAGCCATGACCAATGTGAGACAAGTGCAGTACTATTATAATACCAACTGAGCTAACAAGCAAACTAGGAGCTGGTCATTTTCTTCGGTGATGAAAAACACAAACATGCATATACTGTAAGAAGATCACACAATGAACTGCAGATTAGTTGGACAACCCTTGCAGTAAAGTCATGAATGCTATCTAGGTCAAGTGACGGGTGGTCTCAGAATGCAGTTACAGATCCACGTTCAGTTGTTTAAATCCTGAACCAGCGGACCAAGAGTGAAAGTCCAGCACTGCTGGTTAAAAATACAACGCATCACAGGTCTTTTCCAAGGTCAAAAATCAATCATCATCACTAAACGTTCAAACTGGCATTTATACCTTCCTATACCACAAGCCCAGGGTTCAAAATAAAATCAGAGCTTTTAGCCTGAATTTATAGGGTTTATTTCCCAAGACTGATTTTTTAGCCGATCAATACATGTAGATGTAATTTTCTATTGCTTCCGTGAAAAATCGCCAGCAAGTGTGACCAAGGTGCCAGCTGTTGCTGGCAGCTGGCTGCTATTTTGAACCCTGAAGCCTCAGAAAAGTGACAAGACTGTTTGTAACATTGCACAATCATAAATCATGTGCTTTCACAGTGACAGATTTTGAACCACTCTTCACCAAGACTGACTTATTTGGGGTTTTCAGTGGAAGTAGGCTACTCCTATAGTTCCAGCGGCTGTGAGTCATTGAATCACCAGCTACTTGGTCATGTTGGCCAACAACTATGAATACTTTCAAAGTAATTATATCAATAATGAATCAAAATGGCTGCTTGGATTGCCACATCTGCATACTATCACAGTGTGCCTGATGCAAATCTTATTGAAAGCCCTGGTTTTCACACAAAAATTAATCAGCACACACATCAATTTTGCTTCAATCAAAATAACAAATCCAGAGAGCTCAATTAACTTCAAAAATACTTGGTTTATTAAACAACACACTGTTAAGCACTGACCATTGACCAAAACAGAAACAGTTGAACTGCTTCCTGTTCCAAGAGTGTTGTTAACCATGCATTTGTAGATAAATAATCCTGCAGTTGACATTGTCCTGCTCCAAACTCCTGAACTGCTGCCTTCATTCACCAGGGTATCATTCTCATACAACTGGTAAGTATGAACCATGGGGTTAGCATCTGCTGAACAGTTCAACATGATGGTGGAGTTAAGACAGGTTTTTTCTTCACTTGTTTGTAACTGGACATTTCCTGGTGGGTCTAAGAAGAAGAACAAAATTTAATACATCTAGTAATTTAAAACAAGCTTGCTGAGCTCATTCTTTATGAAATTACCAAGCAATGATACAGTAATGAAGCAACACTGATTAAAACAGACATGTCATGGCAATGAACCCTGAGCATGAGCAACTGAAACAAAAATCCATTTAGTATTGGACTTCCAGATCAGGCCTTACCAGAGTTTGCTACCTGGTTGTCAGAGGGAATGAACACTCCAGGTATCAAAATTAATAATTTGTGTACGTATAGAGCTGTTATGAATCTTAAATTTGCACTTATAAAATTACTTAGAAGACCTGAGTGGAGAACCAAGAAGCATTGGGACAATGAGACAAAAAATGGGGAGACACCTATTCAGCTTTTAATTGAGCCTTGCTCCAGTCACAATCAATAGTTATTATTATTGCTGACAGCACTCAGGCGAAGTAACATTAATTCCTGTACAAGTAAAGTAATGCATTTAAATGCAATTTAAAGGAGTTACATGTAACAACTCAGAGCACCTGTGCTGCTGGTGGTCAGGGGTTGGGTTAGTTGGTGCATGTGTAGTAGTCACTACATGCACCGTTCTTGCGACATTTTGTCATGCCAGCGTGAAGAGTGGTGTCCTTCTGCGTGGTCTGTAGCGTTTGTTTTGGCATCCCCCCCCCCCCTTTTTTGGTCGTTTCTTTTCCACTGATTTCTCAGTGCCTGCCTATAAGATTTCCCGGCGTGGTGGCTTATGGCTGGGTTGCGGCGTTGTGCCAGTCATGGGGGAAATTTATTCAATCTAGGGACTGGCTGTCAAAACTGGAAGCCCCTGGATGTCCCAGGCACCAACCTCCACTAAGCGATGCAGTTGTTAAAAGCAGCTTAACACTCACATTGTACATCAACTGTTACAGACTCTGATGCATTGCCACATGGATTCGTAGCTTCGCATATGTATTCTCCAGCTTGATTCCTGCTAATATTTGTCAATACCAACTCATTTCCATCGGTGCTTTGGTTACTGCCAACCTTGACCCACAACACAGATGGTGCAGGGATGCCAGATGCTTCACATGTCACAGTTAAGTTTTCAAGTTCAATAATTGTTTGCTTTGGTATTGCTTGGATGGATGAAGGCACTGTAAGACAAGACAAACATGGAAACAAACAAAACTCAAACATCAATGTATTGCTTCTTAAAGCTGTATTACTGAAAAATAATGTCTATTCATTGAAAACAATATTTATTACAAACTATTAAGATACACATGTACTGTACATATGTATAAATTATACATGTTGCTGATGTTTAGCAACAATATTTAACATTAATTTTCAAGTCCACGTTTAGTTTAAATTTGGGGAGTGCATTGCTATACACATGGACAGCTGCTGAACAGCAACCTGGAGACATACATGTAACTACAGTGTAAGAATACTATTGGAAACTCAGAAGTGCACATGTCTGTTTTATTAGCAGGGTTGACTTTGTAGGAAAGAACAGAAAATAGTATGCAGAGTAATAGTACAGTGACAATTAAAGAGCCACAGCAAATGCAGCTAAGCAGAAAAGCAAGACACATTACCAAGTGCATGGCAGGTCTAACCCTGATTTTCATCAAGATTCGGGGCTTCTGATATCTCGCGTGGTCGCGGACCCGCAAAATTCAGGTAAATCTGTGAAATCCTGCAAAGTTTCAAAAAAATGCAAAATGCCGCAAAACCCACCAGAAATATTACCAATACCTTGTACATGTTGATAAAACATATTTGATACTTAGCTTGGCTATTACACCTGTTTTTTTTTTCACAAACATCCAAATTTATCTTGAAACTTCATCACTCTAACAAGTAAAGAACATCCCAAAACTAACAGGCGTTCTTAGATGAACCTTTTGAAAAACTGGGCCCTAGCCAAATGTTAACCGCTTAACCATTCGCTCATTTCTAGAGCGAATTATTGTTGAAAGAGCAAATGATTATCTCTGTTAAAAAAAAAACGTCAACAACGCTGGTCATAAAATTATTGATGAAAAATTGATCAATTTTAGCTAAATTTGCCAAAAAAATTCCATTGAAATCAGCTGTTTTTTACTGATTGTACCTCAGTGAAGTTTGACACCAAAATCTCCTGTGAAATCACCCAATTTTCCCATGAATTTGCCCCTGAAATTCCCTTGAAATTTGCCTTTATTCCCACGAAAATTCTGCAAAATTAGCTGATTTTTCTGCAAATTTTGACTTTTTACCTGCAAAAATCTCATGATATCAGACAATTTTTTCGCAAATTTGCACCTAAAAAACCCGCAAATTTTAACTTTTATTCCGCAAAATATCAGAAGCCCTGAGGATTGGTTTCTTAAGCAATCAAGTCACTGCAAGGGGAGGAAGTGGAAGCAAAGATACAGTTGGAAACTACTGTACACTGTAGCCAACAGCAGTACACAAAAAAAAAAATCATAGGTTGCAGGAATCACAAAAACCTTTATGTGTGTACACCTATCTCATGTTTCCTGTAAACAAAAATCATCAAACACTGAATGTAAACTAGTTGTGAGTGTAAGTCCACAGAAGCAGATGCCAGGTAATTGTCGTGAGACGAAAACACTATTTTTAAATACATGTAAATTTGAGTTTTGTTTACCATTGACAGAAACAGAAACAAGTGCACTTTCAAGTGTTCCCACAGTGTTGTTCGCCACACACGTATAGTTGAAAGTTCCTCCTTGTGACAACATTATGTTCCAAACCCCTGAACTGCTCCTTTCATTCACCATAGTGCCATTCTCGTACAACTGATACGTATGCACCATGGGGTTAGCATCAGCTGAACAGTTTAATGTGATCATTGATCCATTGCAGACTGTGGTCTCACTAGCTGAGAGTTGGATGTTTTCTGGAGGGACTAAATTAAAATAGGTTAATGACATAATTATAATGAATGGAATGATATCTTGACTCCACACATAACTCCACATGTATGTAGCTTTCAATGAAAATTATTTCAAATATCCCAACTTACAGTGCACAGTAAGGAATAAGCTCTTGGTGTCATTTCCACACACATTGCTTGATTCGCATATGTACTCTCCAGCATCATTCCTGGTGATGTCCGTGAGTTGAAGGATGTTCCCTGATGACTGGTTGCCAGTGCGGACTTCTGTCCATGAAACAGATGGCACAGGTCTCCCAGTAACAGCACAGGTCAAATTTCTGTTGTCATTCTCCACTACTGCAATGTTGTCTAGTGGAAGTATTTCTGATTCCACTATATACACACAAAAAACAAACAATTAAATCACTGTAAAACCAAATCATTCCTTGCCATTATCTTAACCTGTATTGGTACCTCGTATACATCAAAAATGAGATTAAACTTGCTTTTGACCCTATGACCCTCTGCTTGTTGTCAGTTACAACTATTGTTATCCTAAATTCACGGCAGTAAGATCATGCAACAGGGTAAAAATTTTAATGTGTGGCAGCCATGTTACCACTGAAGTGGAACATTATAACTGAGTCTTAAATTTGGAGGAGGTATAATATTATTGTACACTGTATCCAAAAAAACTCAGCCACATACTACCTACTTCTGCAATAGCACTTCAGTTTCAAAAAAAAGGTAGTTCTCTAATTTACGTTTACCATTGACAGTAATGGAGACATGCATGCTGTTAGTAGTTCCCACAGTGTTGTTGGCCGCACACGTGTAGGTGAAAGTTCCTCCTTGTGACAACATTATCTTCCAAACCCCTGAACTGCTGCTTTCATTCACCATGGAGCCATTCTTGTACAACTGATATGTATGCACCATGGGGTTAGCATAAGCTGAACAGTTTAATGTGATCATTGATCCACGGCAGACTGTCATTTCACTTGCCAAGAGCTGAACATTTTCTGGTGGGACTAAAGAGGTAGATAAAAAATAAAATGCATAACAATCCTCAGCAGTGCTTGACCTTAACTTTTAAACAAACTACAGTGCTAGTCCAAGGGCCACTGGAGTGTAAAATATAATAGCCTAATGGTGTCATTTGGTAGCCAAGCAACAGTAGGTAGGTAGGTTGCCTTTATTTATACACAATATGTAATGAAAGCTGAAAGCTTGTGGGGTCGTGTACACCCAAGCCTGTTACTTAACAGGAGCCCAGTAGCCTGGGGCACCCTGAGAATAGCCCTGGGCACCTTAATTTTTCACGGCAACACCTTTCACCTTATATTTTGGGCTCCTAACTTCTCATCGTTTAGCTCTGAGGGCCCCTTTAAAATTTTCTTAGGCAGCAGCCTTGACACCTCACCTCTTACGACCAATATTGTGACAACCAATCTTGTATTGGGTTATATTTCTTTTTTTGGGATCAGCTAAACTCAAAACTGTTTGAATTTCTCTTCATCAATACTATATCCAAAACCTCTTCTATTACCAGTAGCCCAGTGGCTATAAGTGGTTGTCACATTTTCTACCAGCCCAAACCAAAGTCCACTAGTCCTTGGCTAGTGGACTACCACTATGGTCAACCATTAATATTGTGGACTTAAATATTGACTTCACAGTATTAGCATGCACACAGACCATATGGTTTACTTAGCTGGCATCAATTAACATACACATATTAAAAATTCACTGAACGTGATCAGTTTTGGAATATATCCTTAACAGTATTGCAACGGCTCTTAAAAAACAGTACATGTACACAACTGTACAGTGTACATTACAACATACATCAAGTATCCTGCTAAGTTACTCAAAATCAGTACACAGTACATAAATGGTTACCAAAATACTGTGATTGCTTAATTATGACAGGTAACCATGTTAACATATACCCTTATCACCAGCATGCCACAAGCCTTTAGCTTAATCTACAGTTTTTTATTTCTCAGCATCTGAAATACATACACTTTATTTTATATTCCTCAGGTAAAAATCTTTGAAAAATTACCAGAGTAAAATAATTTCACTTACAGTACACAGTCAGAAATAAGCTCATGGTGTCATTTCCACACACATTGCTTGATTCACATATGTATTCTCCTGCATCATTCCTGCTGATGTTGGTAAGTTGTAGGATGTTCCCTGGTGAGCGGCTGCCAGTGCGAGGTTCTGTCCATGATACAGATGGGGGAGGTAACCCACTGACTGCACAGGAAAGAGTTCTGTTCTCACGCTCTACTAATGTGACATTGTTCAGTGCAGACGTTATAGCTGATGGGACTGGAAAGACAAAAAAACAACTGGGATGTTTTAAGTAGGTTCAGGGATTTGTGACAAGTAGTCAGGTGATCGAGCTATTTTGAAAGTGTTATTAGTTTCTCTTGAAATCATCAACATTGATTAACTTCGAAATTCGTATCTGAATGTATGACCAAGTCACAGATGTGCACTTAATTCCTCTAATTAAATTTCTCTCAGAATCATTTTCCAGGTTTGAAGAGAAAAAGCTCCATTTAGGTTTAAAGTCAGAGACAATGGCATCAGTCAATAGCTTGGAGACAGAACAAAGCATCTACAAGTGGTGTACACCTTACCATTAACTTTTCTGCCCTCTGTCTCATAAAGAACATTAACGTTTTTCTCAAAAAAAACAATCAAAACTATCAAATGGACTATCAGCCATTGAACTCGGAAAATGAATTAGGAACATGTATAAACCACTCAGAGGTGCATGTACTACATTTTCATTCCTTTCTTAGGAAATGTTGCAGAGAAATGTAACACTTGCATTACATTTTACATAATATGCCAAATGTAATTGTATCCATTGGCAACTTTTCAGGTCAGAAACGACATGAAATCACAAACTAATTACCGTCACTTTTTGCAGTTTAGTTTTCTCTCACATGATTTGCTTTTTACTTCAAACACAATAACATACCATAAATATTTCTAGTGTGCATGGTTTTCAGCCTTTCACAGCAACATGACAGCCCGAAAAGTTGCAAATGGATACTATTTGCGTTACACTTGACAACAACATGGTTTCAGTGGCAAAACTTGGGCGCCAAACTTCCCTTGGTCCAAACTCAACTGATAATCATAGTATTTTTTAATAGAATAAAACCAGAGAAGCATAACGCGAATCTCATTTACCATTGACTGGGACAGTTCTTGATGTGTTTGTTCTGCCAACAGTGTTGTTTGCCTCACATCTATAGATAAACACTCCCTCAGTCAACATATTTTGGCTCCAAAATCCTGCACTGCTGTTGCCACTTACAAGACTGTCATTTGCAAACAACTGATAAGAATGTACAGGGGGTTTGCCAGAAGCTGAGCAAGTGAAGTTGACACTCTCTCCTCTGCAGATGTTTGCATCATTGTTCTGTACGTTTAACTGGACATTCTCCGGTTTGACTAAACAAGACAAAACCAAAAGGCTAATTAACATCAATAAAGTAAACATAATTTACACACATGATGTACATGTAACAAAGACAAGTGATACTTGAGAAGTGATACATGAGACAGTCTAAATAATACTTACAATTAACTGTCACACTGACTGTGTGGTTAACAGGACTTCCTATCCCATTGTTAGCCGTACAACGATATCTTCCTTCATTGCTTCTGTTATTGCTGAGTACAAATGGCGAGGATAGTGTCTCGCGAAACAGAACCTCACTGTCACTGCCGTTTTCAAACACTTTTGTCCAGGTGATGTTTGGTGTTGGTTCACCGTTTGCAGAACAGGATAATGAGAATGTAGCTGGATCACCTTCCACAAGTACTTGGTCAGCAGCTCTAGCAGTCAGTGATGGTGGGACTGCACAAGAAAGAGAATATTACATTCAAATCAGTATTAATTTCATGCAAAAATAAAACAGCACCTTACTTCACAAACAATTATTATTGTACCATATTAAACTTCAGTACAGAACCCATAGAGTTTTGTGAAAGCTAATAATGAATGCTAACTAAATACACAATCAAAAATTTAAGCAATGTTGTCATTAGTTGCTTATTAAAATTATGACTTAACTGCTGTTTTAATTATAAATTGTGAGCAGTACTGATAAGTACTTTTAAGAGAATGATTTCAAGCCAAATGCAAATGTACAGAATTAAAAACTGATGGTCAACTGGATTGATAAAAATATTTTCTGACTAGAAATTTAACACGAATAACTTAAAATTTTAATTTTGCGCTACATAATGCTGGTCACTGGAACCCTTTTAAATCATCCTTTGAACAACTCAGGTCCCAAGTTAAAATCACTGAAAACGTAGCATGAAATATACATGTTGTATGACCTCAAAAAATCGTACATCTACAATAAATAATACTTTTATTCTTCATGACTAAAAATAAATAGTTTATCATAAAAGTATCAAGAACTATCACAGGTACCGGATTGCTTGAGTGCATAATTTATGTTGTACATGGTTCAAATTTTTGTTTTCCTTTGTCTCAGACTATGGCAATGGATCTGAGACAAACCAAACCAAAATTAAACTGATTTGAAAATTTTAAACCATAGAAAAACTTAAACCACTGACAGCATAATATCAAGAACAGGTATTAAGCCTTAGCTGAGCTGAAGACTGTAATTGGTAGAAGAAAGTAGTTGTCAAATAATGATTGTGTCCTTTTCAGTGTACACTTATGTACTTAAGATGCTTGTACAGTGTATGTTAAGAATTACAATATAATAATAACACAATTGGAAAATCATCTTTATGTTGAGAGGTATGTGAGCTGTACACATACCTATAAATGTACAGTGTATGTATGTATGTAGTTTGGACTGACTGATAAAGGAAAAGAGGGATGTTTTTATTTGAAAGATTGAGTGAAAACATTTAACCAATTGCAATGCTCTTAGGTCAACTATAGGCTCAAAACAGCCACATGTGAGTGACAAGAACGACTTGTTCTTGATGAAAACACTATAATTGTTATACTATATTTTAGTACATATCATTATATAATCATCAGTTGAAACTTAACCACAACCTTGAAAAGGTATTGCTCAACCAATATTTTCCTATGTCACAAAATTAAAAATAACATTGTGCTCTCAAAGCTGCTTCTCACTTTTGGACCCGATGAAAACAAATAAACTAAGCTTTCCTTAACACTTGGAATGACTTCTTTATTATAAATACACAAGTGTTGACACTTAATCAACACCTTTGAAAGATCATCAGCAACACATCCCTATGATACTATTTCATGACTAATGTCCTGATGTAAATGTTGCAATTAAAAATTAAATTCAGGTCAAAATTTTTAACCTAGGTCGATTCTCAAATCCCTTTGTCTCTTAAGCCTAGTTATTCAAAATTAGGGTTAGGAGACAAAGGAAATTGATATTCAACCTAGGCTAAAAATTGTTTACCTGAATTTAATTTTTAACTGCAACATACACATAAAAGGTTTTTTTTCTTCTAGACCTTTGAATGATACCAGTACCCAAAAGACTAATATACCCCACTAATAAAAAGCTTATGAAGACTGTTTCTCTTGTTCCAGTGTTTATTGCTTACAAGTAAAAGGTCACTATTTTAAATTCTTATGTCTGTGGATGAAATCCTAAAGTGTAGCCATTGGATCAACACAGTCAGCTGTGATTCCCTATAGCACATTTATTCTGCTGTTCAAAGTGAATATAACTTAAGAGGCTGTGGCTGAAATCCTAAGTTAACCCAATCAGACGATAACTTTTAAGTGAACATGCTTCCCTGATCACTGCACTGGTTCATTTGTTCGCAAGACTGCACAAATATGAATGTCTGTTATCACTATGCAAATTTTTACAGCCAATTTTAAACATGAGGTATGAAAGAGCAATGCCTTCCTGGGTGCTTTTCTTTGTTTTCTATTCTATTGCAGACAAAGAGAATAAATCCTTTGTTTTCGTTAACATGTTTGCATCACAAAAAGTCAAAGCATAGAGTTTTTAGTGCCTACATATACATCACTAATATTGAGGTCATTGAAACATGTTAGCAATTTTTGGGGGGGAAACGGACAGCCTGTGTTAAAATCATTTGAATACAGGTAGGAAATCCATGTAATCTAAATGTACGTCAGTATAAAATATTGTGATAGAATGGCATGGATGGGCAGTAGCCTAACAATATGAAGAGGATATAAATATGTATAATTTGCTCTGTTTTGTTTTATCAACCAACACATGGCCTCCAGTTTCGAAAGAAATGCAAATCTCAATTTTTTTTCCCACATAAAATAATGTGTTCTGAGGAAAGAGATAAAACCTTCCATGGCCCATACATCCATTAACTATACATGTTTTTTTTTTTTTCACAGCTTTAATTTTTGCATTGGAAGACAATTATTTTTCATACCTTGGTGCACAAAATGAAAGAAAGGAATTTAAAGATTGAATGAAATGTTTGTGTGGAAGTAAAAACTAGAAAGATCTAATAAGAGAGTTTCAATTAGGAAAAACACTGCCACGCTTTCTATTCATCCAAGCATCCACGGTATTGTAGCCATGACAGTGCAAAATAACGTTTTTCCCAGACTATTTAAAGATATGACTAACGACTTAATATCCTTTGCCAATATCAATAATACATGTCAAAAATGTTCATTATCAAGCATGGTTCTCAGTGCCCAAGCTCAAGCTGTAGTTTTCCGTTTTGAAATTACAGACCAATATAAAACAAGGCATACACGTTAAATATACCGCCATATTCTCTAAGTAAAACATTGCTGAAGTAGCGAGTTTTAACGTACATTAAGCTACGATGATTCTAATAAAATTATCAATAAAATGGAATTGGCTTTGAAACTTTCTTCGAAAACAAATCAAACTCATTAAACATGCATGCCGTAAAAATGCAAATTTCATTCAACGGTGTGTTTTCGGGATTTTTTATGGAATATTTCATCAAGTAATGATTTCTCTTCTCGAGGAAACAAACTGATTCCATGTGAAAAGTTTGCATCAGTAAACTATAATCGTAACCGGAGAAATTGCAAAACTGGTTGAACGCTGCCTGTGCTTTGTGTTCTAACTCAAAAGCGAAAGTAATGCTTAAGCGCTTGGTTTGTTTACACGGTTAAGCTTTAATTTACACAAACTTATTCACAGAATATTTCATCATTTGCAAAAAGAAATATACGGTTGTCAATGATAGCTCCGTTCGATTCCAAAACCTGCGTTTTAAACTCAGTGATAATGTAAGTCATTTAGAGGTAACCAATCTCTACATCCTTCAAAACAACGAAGAGGTTGCGAACCAACAACTACGTACGGAAACGTCGTTTGGTTTCGATGCGAATTCCCAGTAGCAGCTGATCTCAACGTGCCGTTCAAACTACGGATGATTTAGAGCACGTGTCCCAACAAATTTCAGAAATGTGGCTGCCTTTCTGAAGAGGAAATGTGTATGCACTTGAACAGAGGCCTAATGACTCATGCATAACAAACCAAACTCTAAACCACTACACCCATGCAGATCTCTGACCGGAAAATTAATGTAACTTAAGCTTGAGTCATGACTAAATTCTAAAAAACAAACCGTTGCACACCACTTGGGGAAAAAACAATCAGGTTTATGCACAGTCCCAAAGCTTACCACGGCAAATGTTCGGACTGAAAGTGGGAGAAATACTAAAGCTTAACAAAACAAAATCGGAGATAATCCCTACTTACTCTGCACTATAAGCTGCACTTGGCTGATAGAAGCTGCGGCGTCGTTTTCAACGACCAACTCGTAGAGTTTTTCGTCTGTTCTGTTCACCGCAAGAAACGTGATTGACGAAAATGAGTCCGTTAGATTCACAGCTATTCGACCAACGTATTCCGAAAGAGTACGTATGGCTTCCGAGCGAAATTTGTCAGCGATGTACGGAACGCCTGCGGTACGAAATGACACTTCACGAAATGCAACTCCACGAAGGTTGTATGTCCATTCCAAAGTTAATCTGTCTCCCTCCACAACACGCGTTGGGTTGTCCGGTGCTGCTGGGAAAGTCGGTGCTTGCGATTCTACGAAACAAACAAGTTTAGTGATTAGTCTAGCACCGTTTTTCACTTCCATCCAGACATTTTCGCTCCTAAGTAAGCTTAGCGATCAAAGCTTAGGTTGATAAGCTTGCACAAAGAAACTTACCTGATTCTCGAGCAAGGAGAACAAATAGAAGTAAAATGCCGCGAATGAGTGGAATCATCTCTTATTCTGGGGCGAGGAAAATAAAGGGTTGCACCACCAGTGTACAGGGAAGTAACCTGTTGTATCGTTGGCTGTTGCATCTGATAAATATTATTTGCATCTACAGTTTGCATATGCAAATAGTAAGCCACGAAGGAGGAGACTTGGGACTAACGCTGAACTCAAGCTTGCGCCACGCGCCCGACACGCGCCACAGGTGGATTTTCACCCACGAGCGATTTTTTGCCTGCGAAAAAGTAGGTGTTTTTTTTTCTAGAGAAATCCCCTCTTAGGCATAAAACAACCCAGTTTGTCCATAAAATGCCAGATTGAGTGAAAAGGGCGGTAAAACACTATTTTCGCCAGTGCGCGGTGAAAATAACACGTGTAGCCACCCGTTTCTCAAAAGTCCCGAAAACTTTTCAGGCCCGAAAAACTATGATCCGTTTATTTTAAAAAGCTGATGACAGCTAAAAACTCGCAGAAAAAAAAATCACGAGAAATTCAAGGAGTTGAACTTTTCGCGACAAAATCACAGACTTTGTCACCCGTGTAGCCACCACCGCGCGCCGGCGACGCGACAATTTCTAGAAAAAATCGCATTACCATCGCATCAAAAAATCACTCGTGTAGCTGCAGCTTACTACCGAAACTGGTAGACCGTTTTTTGAGCGGCAGGTTTCTTTTGCAGGTTGCAGGTCACAGGTTGCAGGTCACAGGTTGCAGGTCACAGGTCACAGGTCACAGGTCAAAGTCAAAAGCAATCAGTAATACTGGCGATGTAAGAGTTACCCGAGATTCCCAGGAGGTTCCATGAACAAAAGTTTCACTGTATAATTTTAATCGGTCAGTACAAAATGCAGACTGCAGACTGCAGACCGGGTACAAAATGCAGACTGAGTTTAAAATGCAGACTGACCAGAAAAACTGCTTTTTTGCGTCAGAAACGAGATAACATTCGATTTCATAAGTTATCTATTGTCACGCAAAAACCTTACAATGTCATCTCCCATAAATAACACTTTAACTCTCTCTCTCTCTCTTTTTTTCAGAAATGTTATTTTACCGCATGGTTCGGTACTGATTTATCTCTAGCTGTGGAAAGACCAAAAGATGTAACGCCGAGTTTAGTTGCGAAAATTTCGGACATTTGCAAATGTCCGAAATTTTCGCCAAGCAGATTTTCACCCAGAAATTTGAATCGTCCGGCTTCCAAATCGAACACCAGATAAACTGAAAGGTTGATGCTTCTTCTCGTGGCATTCAATCTAAGATCCATTTAAAATACAAGTGCTAACCGCCAAATAATTTTCCAGAAATACAGCTTCAAAGCGACCAGCATCCGCGGCCGGGATTTCGTGTGCTAACAGCAACAGTCACGCTGTTTGCTCCACGCTGATTGGATGCATTTTTTACCATCATCCAATCAGCGTGGAGTAACAGCGTGACTGCGGATGAGCTTTAAGAATGCCACAAATGCAATTCGTTCGAACTCTAAGTTAACGTAAAATGACTTTCAAGGAGCTTTCAAACATCTAACAAGCAGTTTCGTCAGTTTAACGGAGGGGCGTTTCAGTGAATATCAAAACAGCGTGGTACTAAAAAAAAACTTTTTCTTGTCAGTCTGCATTTTGTACTCAGTCTGCAATCCGTAGTCTGCATTTTGTACCCGGTCTGCAGTCTGCAGTCTGCATTTTGTGCTGACCGATTAAAATTATACAGTGAAACTTTTGTTCATGGAACCTCTTGGGAATCTCGGGTAACTCTTACATCGCCAGTACTACTGATTGCCTTTTGATTTTGATGTGACCTGTGACCTGCAACCTGTGACCTGCAACCTGTGACCTGTGACCTGCAATAGAAACCTGCCGTTTTTCGAGAGCCGACCGCAACAGATGCCATAGCCCGGTCAGCATTAGATCCCATCGGCCTCAGCCCCTCGACCGAGAGGGGCCTGAAATCAACATTTCTCGTAATCGATCGGTTTCACGAACGAAAAACCCGAAACCCCGAACAGGTACCCTCCGAGCATTAAATCCCGTGATGCCTTGATCGAGAAACATAGCGGGAGTTTCAACTTACTTTTTCCCGCATTCGAATGCAAATTAGGAGAATATTTTGGATACGTGCACTCCATTGGAGCAGCTTACAAACTGATTGAGGATTTTGAGACTAAAACGACGACTAGGTTTTCTTGTTTTAAAGCAGATACACGGGAAATTTTGGAGCTATAGATGAGTGAGTGATTTGGGTGATCGTCGGAGATGGAGTTTTCCGTCTTGAAGACATTTTTGTCACACTTTATTTTTTTCCCCGAACGTCTATGCCCCCTAATCGACCCCCAGATTACTCGAGAAAGACACACAAAGTATTTTGGGAGGATACTCAAGATGTCAAGGAAGCAATAATAACCTTCCTGTAACCTTCACTGGAATACCCTTCATGATACTGGGTACAAAGGTCTACGACTGTCAGCACGGTGTTGATAGGGATTTGCTAAAAAAGAAAAAGAGAAACCAAATAGATGGAGTACGTCTATTTCCTTGTTCGAAAAAAGGTTCAGACTTTTCAAATCGTTGAGGTAGGTTTCATTGATGATGGATGGTTTGAAGAAAAGAAGGGTACTCAGGGGAGAGGTGGCATAATAAATAACATTCCACAATTAGGCGAGCTGTCACTCAATATTTTCCCAGTGCATTTGATTTCTGCAAGCAATCCTGATATGTCTAGCATAAGAGAGAAATTTGATTTCCGTGGATAATTTGATGTATGAATTAATCCAGTGGGAAGGATGTGCTAATGAAATTACAAGTAAGAAAGAACACATAAGAGAACATTGACACTACAAAGACAGAACTCAAGTCTACAGTGACATTTCGTCTTTTTTGAGAGGGGAGGGGTGGAGGGATGGAAAGCATTTTAAAAAATTATAAACGGTTGAGCATACACTTTGCAGTTACATATCCAGGTAGTTTGCAAGTGGTGGTCAAGCGACATACACCACAAAAACTAAAAAGAAAAGTGGGAATTGGTACCATAGGGTGACCCAAAACTTATTGTTATCTACCGGTACTTGTGCAGAATGATTGTAGTGATTTTGTCTTTAAAAAAAAGACAATTCCATGTTCAGGATACAAAGAAAGGTGGGGTGCAGGGCACAGATCAAGTTGAGAGAAATTGTTGCTTTTCCAGGATATAAGGTAAAGAATACATAAACAAAATGATGAATATACCTGGCCCCAGTAAACTTAATGTGCTTGCAGGAGCCATAGTAAAAGCAAGTTTTACTGACACTATAACACAAGAATTGACATTCAACTATGAACTACCCGTATATTAGATCCAAAAAATGACTGCTTATATTAGCAACCAAAAAATGCACAGTATCTACAAGAAACAAAGTTTATTTATTTATATTTATAACAACTTTACTTGCATTAGCTTTTGCCACAAGTCTATTGAACAATGATGATCCAAGCCAAATAGTATATGATGAGGTGAAATTAAGGGAGCATCTGATTCAGTGCCACAACAAAGGGAAGTTAAGATCTTTTCCCAAGGGTGTACTGCACAACAAACCTATCCGCAGAGCCAATGCAATTTCTATATCTATGAAGTTGCACTGTGCTTGCCATCTGCCATGGGACAGCAGTGACAAGGCTGACAGTGAATACCACATGGCACAGTGTGGCAAATGCTCCAGCTGGTTCTACAGGAAATGTGCCAAAATTCCAAGTGAGGTCTTTGATAAGAAAACCCAATGGCTGTGCTGCTTATGCTCCATGTAAATGATCCATGCATGATATGTCAATCTATGTACTATGACACTATGCACAGCAAGATGGTAAACTGATTGCCCAGCACAGCTGTTTTTTAGTGTTTCCGGTGAACTTATTGAGGAATTTTTACTTTGTAAATTTTGGAAGTTATATGGAAAAAGTTATATTCTGTAAAGCAGTTTTTGTAGAAGCTAGCAGATGTAAATCAGATGTAAGTCATCATCCTACAGTATACATACATATTAACTACTGTTTTAAGTCTTCTGCTTACTACATGCAATTTTTTTCTGAAGAAATAAAGCATGGATAGTTAACTGCTATTCAAAAGAAAATCTTTATTAAGGCTTTTTTATTAAATTAGCAATATTCCCTTTTGTCTGACCCAGCTATAGCCTTTAACAGAAAGGTGTTAATATATTGTAATGTCCTATTTGGAAGGCCCAGGAGTTAGTCATCCTGGCGTGTCCATTCAGTTCTCCAACAAACAGAGGGCTCAAGCCGATGTTAACAAACATCGGCCAACACCACTGAACATATTTCACCTCTAACTTAACTATTAAACGAAAAAAACACAAAAAACCGCGATAACGCACGCATGGCGTGAGTAGAATGATCTACCACAGAAAAATATCAGGTAAGTGAGACTTAAAAACATACGTTCTGTATTGACTCCCCTGCATGGCTGTCAGGCCTAGCCCGATGCAAGCGAACATCGACCTGGGCACCAGGTTTGAAGAAGGTTTGAAGGGGTTTTGCTTGTGGTCACCTTTGCTGAGCTTAGTTTCAGCTGCCGTCAACTGTTTTATATGTGTAGTGGGAATGGCTAACGAAACAAATTTGATGTTCTTTAAAAATTTTGCCTGGAATTGAAATTGACATTGTACGACAGAAAGCTTTCGATTTCAGGCCCCTCTCGGTCGAGGGGCTGAGGCCGATGGGATCTTGACTGTTTTGGGTCACGTGGCTTCAGGTTGTTGACCGAAAAGCAAACGCACGTGGGAACATTCCTTCATGATTTTCAATGTCTCGGCCAGGTTCTCTTTTATGTTCGCCGGTTTGTTACTCAACATGATACAGCTGAAAGTTAAAGGCCAAAAACCTCATTTTTAGTACACAAATTATAGGACTAATTGGATTGTTCAAATATGAGCAAAATTATATCGTTTTATTAAAAATTATAGCCAAATTTATACTTTAATTTCGTGTTATAAACGTCATTCCGAAATATTAACCGTCAACCGTCAAAAGGACCCCGCCATTAGAAGATTCAGGAATGTGATCACGTGCGCTTACCTTTTTGCGGTCACCTGTGGACTACGTGGGTTAAATTCAAACACACTTTTTGCTAACGGAAACTGTTACGCGCGTCTTTGAAAAAACGGTCTACCTGTTTCAGTAGTATTAAAAAAGGCTATGTCTACACTTTCTCGGACAGCTCTTGGCCAGCCGGCACGAAAACCATATTTCAAGGTGATTTCTGTTAAGCCTGGTTCTCATACCCGTGAGACCTACCTGCGACATAGCAACATACGAGAACATACGCCGCCGGCCGGCATTAAAAACCATCGCAGGTCTTTACCGCTGGCACGCCTGTGAAGTTGACTTGGGTCTAACTTTGCAGGCATGCCGGCGGTAAAGACCTTCGATGGTTTTTAATGCCGGCGGCGTATGTTCTCGTATGTCGGAACAATATATCCTAGGCATTACCGGCGGCTATGTCGCAGGTAGGTCTGCGGCATATGAGAACCAGGATAAACGGAGCGTCGATCTTAAAAGTGTCACGTATCGGGCAAGTCCCTACGGTGGCCTTTAACTGTCACAGCACAATATATTTGCTCACGGCAAAATCGTTTCGACAAAGCAAAATCATTTCTCAATGTAGAGGACTAACCGCCTAGTGTAAAAACGACGACTGAGGACTGCGAACCACAGTCTGCAGACTGTGGACCAGGGGTAAAATGTAGACTGGGTGACAAAAAATGAAGTATAATCATCATTGTGTCATGTGAGTATCTTCAACTGCTTTACACATCTCTGCCCACACGATACCATCACAATTGCAACAGTGAATTGGGTATCTCCTTATTTAAATCGCAAGTGATTTGGATAGGAATACTGATTGATCGTAGCAATGATCGTAGCATACCGTGAGACACATCAGACTATTATTATTATTATTATTATTATTATTATTATTATTATTATTATTAATGCAAAAGACTGCGTTGTTGGGAACTGCAAGGATATTGAGGAAAGTACTGGAAATGTGAAGAAGAGATAATTCCGTTAGCCCTTGGTCATTTGTTGTGACTCGCCTAATAGAAGTAATCACGGCAATGACAACAGCCAGAACATGATGTTAAACAAAGATAATAATAATAATAATAATAATAATAATAATAATAATAATAATAATAAAGTAAAAACTCGTTGCCGCAATATACACAATAGGGACTTTAAGATAGGGAGACTACGGACTACGGACTACGGCCGTGAAGTGATTAGGACTGGGACGAGACATGATGTCAACTGCCTTCCCACCGTCGCGCTCTCACGACGGTGAGTAGTTGATAGGTTTTGCGTAGTGTTGACTACGAAAGACGAAGTGGAAGCGGTGAAGTTGAAAACTCGTGAAAAAAGGTAGATAAATTATTATTTCTTTCTGTTTTCAAAAAACCGTTGCTAGAGAGAGAAACTAAGGCGTGTTGTAGTCAATTCTAATGAGTTGATGGACTCAGAGAAGCAAGTAAGCGTAGGTTTATAATTTTAGGTTGTTTTTATGAAATCGCAGTCCTGAATGCCAACTTGCAATTGCGCTGAATGTAAAAAGGTTTCCCACCAATTGAGCTTTGTATTTTCCTCTTTCAGAACATCAAGGCCGTCTTTCGTATTGACAAGGACGAATCGAATTCGAACAGGAGAGAAAAACGCTAGATCATGTCATAGTACCTTCATGGATATGCTAGGCGTTTCAGAAGGATGCTTCTGCTAAACGAGGGAGATCCACGTTTCTAACTCTGAATTCGCTTAAACACTCGTTTGAACTCGCTAGGAATCAAGGTTAAAGTCTTCGTACTCCCAGTAAGGATGCGAGGAATTTCTAGGTTCGTATGCATAGTACAAATGCACAAACTCTTCCACGTCTATCAATCCATCTGCCAAACTATAGACAAGTGAATCTCGGATCTTTTGGAAAGACATTTCCAAAGGAAACTAAAAACGTCAAATTCTGTTGTTGTTACCGTAGTCCGCAGTCTGTAGTCTGTCGACTTAACTTCGTATTTACGCGCCGTCACCTCTGTACTCGGCCCAGTGCACTAGACATGGGAAGCACGCGTCCAACCGTAGTTCGTTGTCCGTAGTCACCTTATCTTAAAGTCCCTAATATGAGGCTGAATTACTGAGCTATGTACAATATTATATAATACTAGAATAAAAAAACAAAAAATACTAAGGTATACTTACTAAAACTATATCTTGAATAAATCAGTACAAGTCACTAGACAGGCCCGGCCGGGTTTTCGGTACACGGTATCCCGGGCCGTTTTAATTCAGGTATATGGTATTTTTTGGTCAAAATTCGGTTCATTTTCAGGTATTAAGTATTCTGTTTCAAAATAATTTTAGGTTTTAAGTATGACACATTTTATGATTTTAAGGTATATTGGTATCTTGTGGGGAAAATATAGGGTATCTTGGTATCCCACTACCCCCCCCCCCCCCCCTGGTCGGGCCTGACTTCTGACGCCAGATCTGAGATTGTAATTGTGTACAAACTCGTCCTGTTTGCAGGTTTGGGGAGCATAAAGCGCAAGGAATGGTTCTCGTTCCGGAGTCTATCAATATAAACCTGGCACAGATGGGCGCGCCTCTCGCCTAGTGTTGTTACATTGAGTGAATCAGAGTAATGCTTCATTGTAATTCATTAAAGGAAAGGCAGGGAAAGGCATTGGGAGGCAGGGTGGCCGAGTGGTTAGGGCGCTGGATTTCAATGCGTGTGATCCGGGTTCAAATCCCGCTCTGGCCACTAGCTGGTGTTGTTCTGGGTAAGTACCTGGTTCAACTCCTCGGTCATCCTTGTAAAATAGCCAACCGGTTTGCCTCCCGCCGGTTGGGATTCTTATCATGTTAAGTTTATTTGATAAATGCTCGGAGATATTAGCTGCGTAAGCTACTCTAAAATCCGAGGGTAAATAAAGTATTATTATTATTATGCGCATAGCCCTTTGCTGGATGCTCTCTATCTTATAGGATAGAATATCTGGTATATTTTGCCACACGGGGGCAGCGTATTCTAGAACAGAACGAACAACTGTTGTATAAACCTTTGCTAGTGAAGCTGGAGGTGCACCACATTGCTTGAGGACCCTTTCTTTGAAAGGGGTCGGAAAGGGATTGGACAAAGGCCAGAAAGGGGTCGGAGAGGGGATTAAGAAAGACCCATACGTAATCAAAGTGTCAAAGGTGACATTGTAATGTGAAAAATCAATTTGTTTTTACTGAAAGGCAACCTGTTTTACAAAAATCAACTTGAGTTACAAGCGGGAACGTGGGGCTTGGTCCGAGTGACCTACCTGTCCCTGGGGTATATGAAGAGAAGACAAAAACTATCTAACCAATAGAAGCCAGCAAGATCATTCCACCAGGACCACCCCAAGGTTGAGTCAGCAAACCCTTCTCGATCCTCAATCAGCGGTGATCCCACCGACTCCCCAGGCTTTTTTATATTAATGACTGTTTTCTTCGTACGGTGTGAAATGGATCTTAAAAGGGTTGCAAAAGGATGCCGGGCAAGGGTTGCGAATCATGAAGGCAAATCAGCATAACCGAACAGCATGTGGCACAAACGTTCTCCTTTAGCTGTCGTCCTGTTCTTGCTCCTCTTCTTCTTCTTCTCGCATTGGGATGGGCTGCGGCTCAAACAGCCTGTTCAATGAAAATTTCCGCCTGTCCACAGCGGCATCCGTGGCCTAATCCACATCCGTAGAGTCCTCCTTTACGAAACGACGTGGAGTTTTCATGATGTCTCTGTGCACAGGGTGGTGTTTTAGACGTTCAAACCAGTGAAGATAGTGCAGCCTTCGGAACCCTCTTCTAAAAACGGGCAGTAGGGCATTGAAGGCCTTGTCATCAGCCACCGCTTCAGACACCCCCTCATTTAAGAAATCGTCTATACTTGCTTGAGACTCTTAGACCTATTGGCACAGCGTTTCCCAGGGATTTTTGTAATCAGAATGCCAGTCACTGACATTTTCTTCGTCATCTGAATCAGTGTCCCTCTCCGACTCTGAGCTTTGTTCTCCTTCTTCTTCTCCTTGTCTTCTTCTTGTTCACCATTATCACGTTATTCACCTGACGTGATAATGAAGTAATTCACCTAACAAGTGGTGTTAAATTTAAAGTTCATGGTTGATGGAAGTGCTTGTAATAGTTTTGTGCAACACCTTGAGAGTTACTTGGTTTAAAAGCGCGAAAAAGGGCCGATAAAAAAAAAACTACCAGACATTAACTGGAAAGAGGAGGACAAACTCAACGCTCTGACGGCAAAATAGTTAAGAATCTATCTCAAGGAGCACGATTTTAAGTTCAGTGAAGCTAAAGCGGCACTGGTAGCGCGAGTTCCTCGTTATTCTCGTGGTGATTCATGCTTCTCACTTACCGCCGGAAACCCAAGCAGGCAATGAGGCAAATAGTTCAAATGTGGGTGACTCGGAATTACAATCAAATGATTCAGAAATGAATGGCTTTGTTGAACGTACTGTTTGTACGTTCCAGAGGATTCGCACAGGCAAACAAAGAAGCGTGAAGAGAATGTAGGTTTTTAATGAAAGTGTGTATAACGGAGCGAGGAGGGGGTCGAATATAGATTCTGAGAGATCAGGTGGGGTAAGAGCTAAACTTAATTTTTTTTTTTTAGAAGAGTGGAATTAGTTCATCATTCAGCCCCCTCCTGAGTGCAAAGTCCCCAAGACCAAACTTATTGTGTGATTGCAGTATTTGTTTAGAACCGCTGCAGGAAAGGGATAACTTGCATTTTTCCTCTCTCTTTTACCAAACCCACTGGTTCCTCCAACAATAAACCGGAAAGGAGATCACACGTCCATATTCGTCCAGTTTTAAGGCTTACCAAATTCTGCAATTAACACAGTTGCCTTGAAGGAGAACAAACGAATGTCTTCAAATAACGAGCTGCCCTCACCCGTTCCACAAAGATTTTTATCCAGGCTGCGGGTAAAGATAAGGATCTCTCTGCGGTAGTGTTTCCCAAAACGAAAACGCAGGCACAAAAAGTTGTAACAGCGGCTTTTGTGGGGAGATTAGCTCCGTAGTTGAGCGAGAGGTGCCCTGTTACTACTGGGATCTTTTTACAATGATGGATCCGAAAGTGACAAAAAAAAGTAGAGTAAAGAAAGGAAGCTGGCTTTATTTGGCCAGAATATCAATATTTCCACCGTTGTTCGGTTGGTTGGAATTCTAGCTTTTAACAGCATAGTTTTAATACGAACTTCTGATGTCACCCACCACCATTGGGCAGTTTATTGGTGCGTGTGCGTTTCTTTAGGAAAATCAAAAACTGGATTTTGGAGTTTTTCATCAGCTGCGGAAATTATGTAACTTTTCGGGCAACGACACTTGGGAAAAAACATTATAAAATAATGTTGTTGGCGTGATTTCGATAAAGTTTATATTTAGTTCCAATGATAGCAGTTTCATTAGATGCGAAAATGGTGAACGTCTGCGTTTTCATCCCGATTTCAACCCTCACGCTTTCAGGCATTGCGTAATAGGCCATTTTTCCGAGTTCATTTCTGCCTCCTCTTCAAAGCGAGTCTAAGTGCGAGGTTTTTGTTATGAAAATTAGTTTTCATTCATATGTAAAGTAGAACTAATTACCATCACAAAAACTTCGCACTTAGACTCGCTTTGAAGAGGAGGCAGACATGAACTCGGAAATGGCCTATTTTTTGGGCGTCAAAATTCCTCGCTGACGTCACAAATATATTAGGTTTCAGACCTTCTTTCACGCGGCCGCGAACCACAACATTTCATAGATTCGCGAAGATTTGATTAGCCTGCGAGGGCAGACGTATTTCCAGTTGTCGCTTCTCTCCGCCCGAAAAGTAACGTCTGCGAAAACGACTCCACAAACGATTTCCATGACGTCATTTTGTTGGGACGAATCACAACCGAGTTCATAAAAATCCAGAACTAAACACGCGTGTTGTGCGTGAAGCATACGAGTGCGCGTGTAAAAGAAAATGGCGGAAGATGTCGAGTTTTACTTGCAGTCGACGTTTAGAAAAGTTTTCGAGAGATTTGGATTTCAGAGGCTTAATTGGCAATAAGGAGAGGCTTTAAGATCCATTGTCCTAGATAAAAAGGATGTATTCGTGAACTTACCCACCGGGTTTGGAAAGTCCATGATATTTCAGGGATTACCCGAAGTGTTCTTCACTGCAACCTCAAGGTGAAAGGAACGTAGTGGTCGTCGTTTCACCTTAGTTAGCCTAATGAAAGATGAAGTGAGTCGGCTAACCTCACTTGGAATAAGTGCTATTTGTCTGAGCGATATAAGTACAGATTCGCAGAGGAAAGCAGTGGAAAATGGAGAATATTCCATTGTTTATAGATCGCCACGTAACATGGGGTTGGAAGGCCTACACGACTCCTGTTCGCGTGTTTGCCGCTTCTATCTCGGTTCTATTGACCGATTTAGCTTCTTTGTTTTCAGCGGGGCAAGACTCGGTGGTTTAGAGGATAGCATATGATGACAGTGATTCAGTGAAACAGCCATTTGCTTAAGTGTCGCATGCTATGTATTTTGAGACCAAAGGTCATTTCTGGGTTTAAATTCTGCATTTATCGCCAGTTTGCTTTGACCCTTGTTGTTTCTGTTTAGCGACTGTTGTCCTTTATACTGTATGCCATCTGAAGCATTTGTCTAGCTTTGGTTTGGCTCCTTTCAGTGCGTTCGGTGACAGTACAGCCTCTCTCTTGTTATCTTTGAAAGGATAGGAATTTAAGCCGCGTAATAATCTTTATCTACCCTGGATAACCTCTGGCACCCAGGTAATCTTTATCTTGCAGTGTTTACATTACCGGGCCCGGCTATTTGTTTTTGTAGCAAAATGTTGTGTTTCTTTTACGACTATTCGCCTCTTTATCCTTTCTTTAGTCTATGCACGATTGCTTTATCAATGATTGAAAGATCGTTTGTCAGTTCCTTACGAAATGTGTTACCACAGGGATAAGTCACAGAAATTTCTCAAATCCATGAATAATTCGTCAAGTCAAAACAAAGGAAATCACAACCGTGAAGGGGGTTTGGATTTTGACAATTTTACTTCTCCGTTAATTCCTCAGTTTTTGTTTCAATTGAGAAGATATATCAAACACTCGAGACATTGTTTCATCGGGATATCTAAACACCTCGAATTCCGTCAAAATTATTACTCCGCTGCGCGTCGTATTTCAACTCTCTTCTCGGTGTTTGGATATCCCGATGAAACACTGTCTCTCGTGTTTGATGTAATATATCAAACACGAGAGACAGTGTTTCATCGGGATATCCAAACACCGAGAAGAGAGTTGAAAATACGACGCGCAGCGGAGTATTTTTGACGGAATTCGAGGTGTTTGGATGGCCGATGAAACACTGTTTCGAGTGTCTGATATATCCAGTCAGTGTAGCAGGACTGACATCTTGGACTTGCGGATGCTGTGCATTTTCACATGAAGCACTGGACGTGTCTCCAAACTTTAGGCTCTTTTTAGCCTCTGGCAATCTTCCTGGTTCTTCAGCTAGTCTTTTGACGCGGACCGATTGATTTCATCAGATTGATAATCTTTCTGTATTTCAAAAGATGTAAAACCTTTCCTCTCGACGTAAACTTTTATCTTCCTTCGTCGCCTTGAGGATTTAAGAGGGAATATCCAGTGCACTTTTTCCCAATACTTTTAGCTTAGATTTCGGAAGCGAAAAGCAAAACTTTTCGGAATTCGACAATTTCTGGAGTTACAGCCTTCACTTTCCATCGCTTTACTCGATGCCAAAGCTAACATTCACGCTTTCCACGCGTGCGGGAATCTGATCTATTCTAAAACGTCACATAATTGGTCAACCAGACAACAAAGGGATTGACGTCATGGAAATCGTTTGTGGACTCGTTTTCGCAGACGTTACTTTTCGGGCGGAGAGAAGCGACAACCGGAAATACGTCTGCCCTCGCAGGCTAAGATTTGATGGATTAACTCAATTTTTTTAAATCTTCACCAATAATGCAGTCTTTTTGAAAAGAAACAGAAAAAAAAACAACATGCAACATCACGCATAGAAACCGTGACCGCAGTTTCACAGATTTTCCAAGCGTTCAGTATTCGATGGGAAATATAGGGTGCTTCCCATTATTCAAAACTGACCGGTCAGAGAGCTCAGGACCAACCGCTGAAAAATGGAACGACACATTCCGATCGACGAAACCTATTGCCCATTCCCACGCGCGGTACTTTGCAAAACAAAGATGGAGGACTTGAGTGTTGTGCTCTTTGGTGAAGATTCCGAAGAATCCGAAATCTTTAATGAGCTTGTTGAAGAGTCCGACGAGTTGTTACTCTTAGGTGCTGCATTTAGCTTTATGCGAGGCGATCTGAATCGTGTACTCGGCTATTTTCAGGCTACAGTTCCGCTGTATAGTTTATGCGAATTTCAAATCCATTGTTGACTAACTCGAGCCACATTTGAAGAGCTCTGTCGGGAAGTAGTTAACGCAGGACGAATTCCGCTTAGTAATAGAGGTAGAAAGCGTATACCTCCTGACCTTCCCAAAGGATCAACCCCGACTTTTGAACCATTGAAAAACAAAAACGCGGGAAAATGCACGAATAACACGAAACAACAAACTTTTCAACATGTTTTTGTATATACTTATATACTTCACATCACTTCACTGTGCGGGAAAATATGAACTCAATAATTGACCTCGCTCCCAATGTGTGGCTTCATAGCTCAGTTGGTAGAGCATCGCACCGGTATCGCGGAGGTCACGGGTTCGAATCCCGTTCACTTGAAGCCCTGATTTTTTCAGGCTTCTTCTTTCCAGTTGCTTAAAAATTGGAAAAAATTTACTGCGATGATCAGTCTTCACTTGCATCTACAACCGCAGTACATATATGAATTATTTCATATATATATATATATATACTTCACATCACTTCACTGTGCGGGAAAATATGAACTCAATAATTGACCTCGCTCCCAATGTGTGGCTTCATAGCTCAGTTGGTAGAGCATCGCACCGGTATCGCGGAGGTCACGGGTTCGAATCCCGTTCACTTGAAGCCCTGATTTTTTCAGGCTTCTTCTTTCCAGTTGCTTAAAAATTGGAAAAAATTTACTGCGATGATCAGTCTTCACTTGCATGTTTTTGTATCAACGCTATGCAGACACATACCAGTCATCGCCGAACAAGAATGCATTAATAACTCTGACATGTCTGATAAATCTGTCGTTGTTTATCCACAAATTGAGCATTGATAACAAGAAGAAGATTGCATCCTCGCCATAGCCATGTCGGCCATGATGGTCGAGCAACTGACAGAAGAGCGGTATTGGGAACAAGAAACTCGGTAAATGGAACGGTAAATTTCGGTCGGAATATTCCGACCGGAATATCAGGAAGATCAGAAGAAACCGAAACGGACCTTTCCATTTGATTTCCGACCGAAATTTCCGGAATCTTTGGCATAATGGAAGCACCCATAATATGCTACTGCTTTCAATTTGGGACCCAGATCCCCTCATCAGGACGGAAACGCCTGACTGTTGTAGCGAGAAAGCACGAATTGCGATGGCGCAATAAATGTTTACAGTTTGGGTTAATCCGTCTTTGTTTCCTACCAGCTCGGTCCACAACACTTTTACCTAAGCTTAATTTTGTCTAGAAAGGTAACATCTTTATGTAATTGTGTAATTAGTTAATCTATCCAGTTTTGGGCTACTTTTATTGATTTTTCTCGTAAGCGACCCCCTCCTTAAGTGTCGGCTTTGTCGTGCATTAAGGTGGTCGTTTACAAGAGAGTTGGTTGTTTTTATTCAGGCTTGTTAAGTATCGGCGTTTACATATGCAAATTTTAGATGCAAATATAATAATATTCATAAGATGCAAACAGCCAACGATGCAACAGGTTACTTCCCTGTGCGCTGGTGGTGCAACCTTTATTTTCCCCGAACAGGAGATGATTTCACTCATTCGCGGCATTTTGCTTCTATTTGTCCTCCTTGCTCGAGAATCAGGTAAACTTCTTTATCTAAGCTTGTCAACTTAACCCTTAACAGCTGAGTTCACTCAGGAGTGAAACTGTCTGTATGGAAGTGAAAAACGGTGCTGGACTAATCTCTACGTAAACTTGTTTGTTTCGTAGAATCGCAAGCACCAACCATCCTAACAGCACCGGATAACCCAACGCGTGTTGTGGAGGGAGACAGATTAACTTTGGAATGGACATACAGCGTTGGTGGAGTTGCATTTCGTGAAGTGTCATTTCGTACCGCAGGCGTTTCGTTTATCGCTGACAAATTTCGCTCAGAAGCCATACGTATTCGTTCGGAATACTCTGGTCGAATAACTGCCAATCTAACGGACTCATTTTCGTCGATCACGTTTCTTGCGGTGAACAGAACAGACGAAAAACTCTACGAGTTGGTCGTTGAAAACGACGCCGCAGCTTCTATCAGCCAAGTGCAGGTTATAGTTCAGAGTAAGTAGACATTATCCCCGATTTAGCTTTATTAAGCTTGGCTATTTCTCCCACTTTCAGTCGAGCATTTGCAGTGGTAAGCTTTGGGACAGTAAACCCCGTTACTGCTGGATGGGGAAGGGATAGGGATAGGTAAATGATTAACATTCAAACTGCCCAGGTAAGATCCTTTCCTGCATACTAATAAGTGGATAGGTAAAATTCGTTCATCCATACTAATAAGTGCCGGAATAGTTTAACTGAAAAGCGTCACTCTTCTACAATATAAAACAGGCTTGCCCACTGCTGTAATTTAGTTGAGAGCGTTAAAATATAGGAAATCATTTGCCATGTGGGATTAAACATCCGTCCATTCGAAAACTGAAACCGAAAGCGGTAGTCGATCCGTTCATATATACCAAAACACACAGACATTTGAACTGAAAACTCTCTATTTCAATCCCGAGTGACTGTCACAAAACTGCGTTCTCCTCTTCCGTAATAAAATGTCTAAATCTCGATGCTAAATTCTTCGCTAACTTCTCTGGCTTTCAGTCACTAATTATACAAACGGATCTTAACCCATAACGAACCAGAGAAAGCGGAATTAAAAAAATCTTTTTAGTCTGGTTGCTAAGGGATTATGTCGAAGGTCAGCCTTGGCGCTGTGATCGTAGTGGATTTGCGGTTTCACTCTAGCCTGGTTTCACTTAAGTACTGTTGTTTAAAGCGTCAGCAGTAAAAATGGGGCGCACGTTTGCGCTCATGGCATTTTATGATCGACAAAACGCTAGTTTCCTGAAATGCTATGTGGGGAGAATACCAGACGATCGGGGATTTCACTGTTTGCCGACCGTCCCAGATTATGCCGACTGATGAAAACTGGAAACAGTAGACATCCCCGATCGTCTGAAATGGTCGGGGACAAATCGGGAACATCGTCCCAGATTTCAGCGATGGTCGGCGATCATTCCCGATCGACTGTCTGGGACGTCGGCGACGGTTTACCAATCCTCTAAATGGCTTGGATCCAGTCCGTTCCTCACAAATAAAAATAGCGTCTGTGATCGACGTCTGCTGGTTTTCCGAAATCTCGAGAAAATCTGGGACAGTCGGGAAACAGTGGTATGGTATAGTATGGTATAGTTATGGTATACTTTATTTAAATCACAGAAACAAGCTAGCCCCAACAACACTCAGCTGGTTTCCATGGAGGGCGTGTTTGTGAAGACATAAAAAGAGACGGCTAAGATTAATAATATGTGTCTAAGTCTAAAACTACAAAAATCCAGCTAAGAACGAAAACTAACAATTATAAACTAAGTATTCAAAATACTAGGATAGTTAGGACATGACTAACACAGACCTAACACAAGATTATATAGCATGACATGACCAATTGCAAATTACATTTTGATATATTCATTAAATGAATATATCGATTCCGCTAGTTTTGCTTCATTTGAGAGTTAGTTCCAAAGCAACGCGCCGCTATATTTAAAACTTCTTTTTAGAAACTCTCTCTTCGGTTTAGTAAGTATCAGATCTTTAGCACTACTTCTGAGATGGTAATTAGTCTGATCAGCATCCTTCTAACAAAAGAGTTCCTGAGGTCGGGTGCTGTGTTGTCATTTAGTATTTTATACATCAATGTTGATTTGGCACGGAGCCGCCTCACATCAAGAGTGTCCCCAGAGAGGGTCTCGATTATATCAGCGGAACGAATATCATAACTGGCACTAGTTAGAACCCTAGCAGCACGAGATTGAAATCTTTGTAGCTTATCTTTTAATAATTTGCCGCAGTTGTCCCAAAGAGGGGGACAATATTCAAAGTAAGGCTGTACTAGGCTCTTATAAACCTTTTCCAGCGTAATTTTTCCGACATATGAAAAGTAGGCTTACTACTGGTCACGATTCGTTGAGATTTTCGAGGAGATAACCGGCCTTTTGGTCGGGTGATGGCCCGTAGTAACACGGAGTACAGTGATCGAAGATTTCTCTTCCTGGTTGAGTTACGTTTTAACCGAACGTTTCATAGCAACGCAGCCTACTAAGGTAAGTTATAATGTAGGTCGAGAGTCGCCTTTGGACAATTCCTAAATGCAGAGGAACGGACAGAAAAGGTATAGCGCGTGCAAATGAAGTGGCTGGATATCCTATATTCCAGGATCGACGCGGCTTTTTATGGTGTTTGTTCAGATTTTAATTGCAGTGGAAACTTTCTCCCTTGGATTTTTTTTACGCGATATTTGAACTAGTCAATATGGTGGAAAATGCGTGACTGTCACGCTGTGAAAGTGAACTTTGTTCCCTTTTGTTCTTTGTTGCTTTAGTGATAAGCTGTAATCACGTGATGGAAGTTTAGGATTCTAACTGAAAGGAAAAACCATGTGCGAGGGACGTGTGATCGAGGATTTTGTATTCTTTCGAGTTGGGACATTAAAGAATAGCAAAGCGATTCGAGTCTGTTGGTCGGTTTAACGTGAAGATTATCGGGAAAATCTTTTGTGTTGGAAGCAGTCGGAAGATTCCTGACAAATGTAATGTATGTTCTGGCGGGAAATATGAAGCCGTGAAATTTGGGCGCACTCTACGATAAAATGAAAGTGGGGCTGGCAGGGGAGGGGGGTAGGGTGTTGTTGTCGATCTTTGTAACTGGCCATGAGTACTTCGACATCTTTAAAATAACCCACCAATCTAGGTCTTAGAAAGGTAATAGTAAAATATTCAAGCGATTTGGAATATGTAACATGCACATGAAAATCTAGGCAAATGTTTTATATCCTTTCTGGTTCGTCCAGGTTGAAGTCATGTCATCTCTTGTGTGCCTGAGTCCTTCTGGGATATACAACATAAACAGTCTAATGGACATCCACATGCAAATCTAGACAAATGTTGTTTATCCTTTTTCTGGTTCATGTAGGTTTAAGTCCTGTCACCGCTTCTGTGCCTAAGTGCTTCTAGGATAGAAAGCGTAAAAAGGTTTTTATAATGCACGTGATAATAATAATAATAATAATAATAATAATGAGGATTTATATAGCGCTTTACAACACCTTATGGGGGACTTTGGCAGACTGCCTTTTTTGGCGCAAATTGCAGCCACGCAGTTTACAATCTTATTAGAATGAATAGTAGGATCAACACAAGTGCCCCCAGAACAGAATAAGTTAGGGACCATCACACCGGGGACTACGTCCCCTTTTCTTTCCGATCAGTGTGTGGGTTCTTTAACGTCCCACACCGTGAGTACTGTGAGAAGGTTTATTGTCCTTATCCGAGAAAACTAGAAAGTCTAACCATTTGCAGATGTCACTACAAAGGTAGCACTTTCTCCTCAGTTATTTAAAGACCCTGAGTGTTGGTCCGGCCGGGGCTTGAACCCCCGACCTCCCGCACAGCAGTCCGATGCTCTACCACCTGAGCCAACCGGTCGGCGGTCGTGTCATCTATGTATGCCTGAGCGCTTCAGGGATGTACATCCTGAACAGAAATGCTCACGAATGTTTTGGGAGATGTTTTAATCCTTTCCTGGTTTGGGAGGTTGGAGTTCATTAACGGTATATTTTGGCTAACTTGCTCTTTCCCAATGCCTCATGGCCCTAATTAAACAGTCATTAGTGGCTTTGTTTTTGAACGTTACATGTAGGCAAGCTTCTAATACCTTGTCTCATGTTTTCTGAAAGGACGACGGCTAGTAGTACATTCTTTTTTGATTGACATTTTTTCAAATGTTTAAGGTCCGAGTTAAAGTGCTTGACGAGTGCTGAACTTTCTACTTTTTTCGGTTGTTTGGCTGGTTATGTAAGTTGTTAAGGAAACTCGATGAAACACAGCTTTCCTCTCCACACAGCGTTTAATCGCCATTTGACATCGATATACCACTTTCAGGGATCGGGCGGAATTACAACACGTTTCTTTCTACAACTGCACTAAAGCAGCGTGAACAAAGACACGTGACTTAATGCTAACCTTCAAGGGCAGTTTCTTAGGTTTCTTAACCAATCTTCTGGTACTGGTGCGATGGGCTGAAACATACGTATTAACATAGAAAGCAACGTTCCAAAGTTCGATGTACAGCCAGTTTCGTGTGTGCCTTGCACGTAAATCTTTTTTTAAATGTATTTGGTCAATATCCCCGTTGTTTTTATAAGAACCAGTAAATTTTGGCCAAGGCTCAATTTTTGTTTAATTTTTTGCCGACTTCAAACTCAATTTGGTCTCACAGTTATTTTGTATACACTGACTGTATACGACTCAGGTGTATGGCAGAATTGTCAGTGCATTTTTAGATGTACTCCATGCGCACAGTAGTTGTTGTATGATTTATTTCATAAATATCATCCATATTCATCTCTTTCGATTCACGGGAACATATGAACCTACAATTGACCTGCTTCCAACGTCAGTGTCTTCATAGCTCAGTTGGTCAGCGCATTGCACCGGTATCGCGAGGTCACGGGTTCAAACCCCTTTGAAGTCCTGAATTTTTTTCAGGCTTCTTTATGCAATTGCATATAAATTGTGTTTGCAACTGCGAGGGTCAGTCTTCATTTGATTTCACATCCGCGGTTCATATATGATTTATTTCACATATATTATCCATAAGTCAGTAGTTATTTTGTTGTCCAATTGAGCCGTATATGAACGAAAAATGGTACATTGTATTACATGTACTTGAAGAGGTAACTGAACGTAACGTTTAATATGTATATGAACGAATAGTGATCGCTTTTTTTAATTTCGATTTTGGTTAGAGCGTAAGCATGAATTTTACAACTTCGTCGGTGTGTATTGACTCGATTAAGTACTGGAATTTGTCTGATCAAAACTTCAGCCTGGACTTGTTCTTAGTTTTTCCTAGTTTTTAGGCAACTCTCAACCTGAGAGTAATTTGTATTAAGTTGGTTCTTATAAAGAAAGCTCGTCTATGGCGGAAATTCAACGTGCGTTCTCAAATGCACCGTACAAACATAAAATAAACCAATACGTTAGGGCTTCGACAAACACTAACCTCGGCTCAACTGACCCCCTACTGACCCCCCTTACTGACCTGAAAAACAATAAATTTTGTCGATACTGTTGATATCTTCACGTGATGCACGTCACTAACTTTCTTCAATGCAGCTGACTTTTGGAGCAGCAAAATTTCAAGTGGACATTAAAAAGGAAGAAGGGGGTTAGGGTCTGACCTAAACGTCCAGTTGACTTTAAGTAGGGAAGACGTGAATATGTCGATGGCCTCTTAATGCACACGCTCGTAACCTAGGGTGCGTGCAATATAACTCAACAGCGCATACGCATGACGTAGCCTGCTTGCATTATAACGTATTATAAAATGTTGGAAGAGTTACGCACGCTATGATTGGTCGAATCGAGTTCATTGTATCTCCGCTAAAGCACGCGCCCTACGTCATGCGCGTGCATTGTTAAAGTAATAAAAACCGCGCCGAGTGCGTTGTTCAGTTTTATAAACACACGGCAATGTTTAAGAACACGAGAGAAGTACCTAAACAATGGCGACTTGTGCTTCTGGCACAATTCCCAAGTTTTTGTATGACTCAACAATGGACGAGGAACAAGTTTCGTATTTCTTTTATAAAATTTCCCAGAGATTTAAGCGAGCTTTGATACTGGAAGTCTGTTAATGAAATTTGTTGACATTTTAATCACCAAATTTTCCTTTTATGTTCAAAATAATGTTGAATATGGATTAAATCACATCTTTTTTATTGTTTTTACCACTATTTCGTTCAGTAAATGTCTCAAGATTTGCGCGCACAAGCTTGTGACGCGGGCTGCGCACATTTAACTCAACAGTGCATACGTGTGACGTAGGCTGCGTGCATCATAACTCAACAAACATAACTCATGCATCATAACTCAAACAGTGCATCATAACTGCGTGCATCATAACTCAAACAGTGTGAGGTAGGGCGTGTGTTTTGTCAGAGATACAATGACCTCGACTCGACCAATCAGAGCGTGTGTAACTCTTTTAACATGAGTTATAATGCACGCAACCTACGTCACGAGCTTATTAATTTTTGACGTTTTGTGGGGCTTTATTTTCTACGTCATACAATCTGCGAACGCACTCGTCGCGTTTGTTAGTACTTTAACAGCTCACGCGTCTGACGTTGGGAGCGTGCTTTGTTGGAGACACAATGAACTCGAGTCAATCATAGTGCACGTTGCTTTTGGAACATTTTATGAAGTCATATAGTTACTGGATGACAATGAACTTACAAAAAGATTTACCCTAAATAAATAGACAACGCGCCGAGTGCATTGTTGAGTTATATAAGGACGCGGGATTTTTGAGAACAAGAGAGAAGTGCCTTAAGGGCTCGGGCTTAATTCTCGCATTTCTTGAGTGTCAATGTGACAACTAATAATAAGTACTATGTATTACCACATTGTGTCTTGAGTATCACTTGTCTTTCTTAGATGTGAACAGTCCGAATTCAATTGTGATTAGTTGTCACTCCCCGCGCTTATTATCTTTACTTTTAGCTAAACTGTTAAAATTATCTTTTTCTTAGAACTGTCTTGCAATTTGTTAACTTTTAACAGTGCGTTAGCATATCCCATGTCTTTCGAACAACTGAGCTTTTTACTGAAGATTTATGTAGTGCAATGTTGTTTGTAAAATAAAGTGCTTTTTTTAGCATGAAATTAATACATTGGTTTCACTGCCGTTTCCTTCTTCTGCAGTCCCAGCATCACTGACCGCTAGGGCTGCTGACCAAGCACTTGTGGAAGGTGACCCAGCTACATTCTCATTATCCTGTTCTGCAAGTGGTGAACCAACACCAAACATCACCTGGACAAAAGTGTTTGAAAACAGCAGCGACAGTGAGGTTCTGTTTCATGAGACACCATCCTCACCATTTGTACTCAGCAATAACAGAAGTAATGAAGGAAGATATCGTTGCACGGCTAACAACGGGATAGGAAGTCCTGTTAACCACACGGTCAATGTGACGGTTAATTGTAAGTATTATTTAAACTACACTGTCTCATGTGTCACTTCTCAAGTATCACTTGTCTTTCTTAGATGCAAACAGTCAGAATGTGTGGTTCCAGAAGATATCCATACCCCCCCCACGGAAGACTTTTTGATTTACACCCCCCACCCCCTAGGATTTTCCGTTCCAGAGGGGTCTTTGATGACCCCCCCTCCCCTCCGGAATTTCCAGAAGTTTTATACTGATAAAAAAGAAAGTGAACACCAACTTAGTTACGTAAATACGATAGAATTTTATTACAACCTTGTAACCATTAAGGTTAACTTTAACAGAAATATAATGCTTTGTTAAGTTTATTATCCAGCTAAACTTTTAGCTTCTTCGCCATCAACTTTGCAAATTATGTTTGTGTTGTTTTTATGTAAGATTATAAGCTTAAACATTTGGGTAGCACGTCGACTGTTTCGCGTTTTTGTGCAAACTCCGATGAGAACGTTTCACTCGCTTAAACAACTTCGCAAACGATAGTAAATAAAACAGAAACTTACAAGGTTCCTTTGTCTATACATTTTGTCAGTTTCTTCGGGTTGATTCTTATTTAAGGACCAAAAACTTCACTAACAGACATGTCAACGCGGTAGGTTTCGTGAACGTTGTCACGATGTACCAGCCAGGTAGCCAGGCCTTCAGAAGGTCGAACGAAAACGAGACAAAGCTGGAAGTCTGGAGACGAGACTCCAGTTGAGACCGCCATTTTAAATGTTTTGAAGAAAGTAGCTTCGGGAGATTGTAGCGCTAGCTAACTCAAAGAAAAAAAGAAACATTGAAGCTAATAATGTGAACTTTTTCTCAATGGCCAGGAGTACTGACTTTTGTTTCAAAACAACGTATGTATGTTTTTGTGCCTCAGATCGATCGTATGTTGCTTTCAATGTTTTGTACATGGTTCGTGACCTTTTGGAAAAGTAGTTCCCCACGAAACCCCCTACCCCTCGGAAATTACTGCGCTTTAACCCCCCCTCTCCCTCGGAATTTCCAATGATCTTCCGTGGGGGGGGGGGGGGGGTATGGATATTTTCTGGAACCACGCAATATATTATCATGCATGAACCCCAGTAAGTGATAATTAGCTATACATCATGTGTGTAAATGATGTTAATGGAATGTTAATTAGTCTTTTGGTTTTGTCTTGTTTAGTCAAACCAGAGAATGTCCAGTTAAACGTACAGAGCAATGATGCAAACATCTGCAGAGGAGAGAGTGTCAACTTCACTTGCTCAGTTTCTGGCAAACCCCCCGTACATTCTTATCAGTTGTTTGCAAATGACAGTCTTGTAAGTGGCGACAGCAATACAGGATTTTGGAGCCAAACATTGTCGACTGAGGGAGTGTTCATCTATAGATGTGAGGCAAACAACACTGTTGGTAGAACAAACACAACAAGAACTGTCCCAGTCAATGGTAAATGAGATTCGCTTTAAACTTCTCTGTTTTTATTCTACTCAAAAATACTATGATTATCAGTTGAGTTTGGACCAAGGGAAGTTTGGCGCCCAAGTTTTGCCACTGAAACCATGTTGTTGTCAAGGGTAATAATAATAATAATAATAATAATAATAATAATTTAAATTTATATAGCGGAGACCTCTATGTGGGTATATTCAGTTGCGCTTCACAATATTGTTAAGGTAAAATTATGTTTAAAATAATTAAAAATATAAGAAACTATTAAAAACTACGAACCTATGCACTCAAAGCCAACAATTGCCTAGTTAAAACTAGTTAAAAAATAAGACATGAATACAATCTATTTGAAAGCTAAATTTAAAAAAATGAGTTTTGACAGCAGTCTTAAAAGTGTCCAATGTCTTTATGTTGTCGAACTGTCGAAGGTAATGCATTCCAAAGATAAGGTGCAGCTAATTGAAATGCACGAGCGCCAAGGGTTGGACGGGTCTTGGTGCTAGGTAACTCGAGTAAGACTCGTTTGACCTAAGAGAGTACCTGGATTGCTTTTTGATGCTAATTAAACCAATCAAATAATTGGGAGCTGGCCCATATAAACACTTAAATGTCAAAAGTAGAATCTTAAACTTTATATGGTAACTAATCGGGAGCCAATGAAGGTGGAAGAGCAATGGTGTAACATGACAGAATCTTGCTGTTCCAGTAACCAACCGAGCTGCGGCATTCTGTATCCGTTGGAGTTTCATGATATGGTAATGATAGGGTAATGCAAATAGTATCCATTTGCAACTTTTCGGGCTGTCATGTTGCTGTCAAAGGCTGAGAACCGTGCACACTAGAAATATTTGTGGAATGTTATTGTGTTTGAAGTAAAAAGCAAATCTTGCGAGAGAAGACTAAACTGCAAAAAGTGACAGTAATTAGTTTGTGATTTCATGTTGTTTCTGACCTGAAAAGTTGCCAATGGATACAATTACATTTGGCATATTATGTAAAAGGTAATGCAAGAGTTACATTTCCCTGCAATGTTTCCTAACAAAGGAATCAAAATGTATTACATGCACCTCTGAGTGGTTTATACATGTTCCTAATTCATTTTCCGAGTTCAATGGCTGATGGTCCATTTGATTGTTTTTTTGAGAAAAACCTTAATGCTCTTTCTGAGAAAGAGGACAGAAAAGTTAATGGTAAGGTGTACACCACTTGTAGATGCTTTGTTCTGTCTCCAATCTATTGACTGATGCCATTGTCTATGACTTAACCTAAATGGAGCTTTTTCTCTTCATACCTGGAAAATGATTCTGAGACAAATTTAATTAGAGGAATTAAGTGCACATCTGTGACTTGGTCATACATTCAGATACAAATTTCGAAGTTAATCAGGGTTGTCGATTTCAAGAGAAAATTAATAACACTTACAAAATAGCTCGATTACCTGTCTACTTGTCATTACCAGTCCCATCAGCTATAACGTCTGCACTAAACAACATCACGTTAGTAGAGGGTGAGAACAGGACTCTTTCCTGTGCAGTCAGTGGGTTACCTCCCCCATCTGTATCATGGACGGAACCTCGCACTGGCAGCCGCTCACCAGGGAACATCCTACAACTTACCAACATCAGCAGGAATGATGCAGGAGAATACATATGTGAATCAAGCAATGTGTGCGGAAATGACACCAAGAGCTTATTTCTGACTGTGTACTGTAAGTGAAATTATTTTACTCTGGTAATTTTTCCAAGATTTTTACCTGAGTGGAATATAAAATAAAGTGTATGTATTTCAGATGCTTAGAAATCAAAAACTGTAGATAGCTAAAGGCTTGTGGCATGCTGGTGATAACAGTGTATGTTACCATAGTTATCAGTCATAATTAAGCAATCACAGTATTTTGGTAACCATTTATGTACTGTGTACTGATTTTGAGTAACTTTTATTTGCAGGATACTTGATGTGTGTTGTAATGTACACTGTACAGTTGTGTACATGTACTGTTTTTTAAGAGCCGTTGCAATATTTTTAAGGATGTATTCCAAAACTGATCATGTTCAGTGAGTTTTTAATATGGTGTATGTTGATGCCAGCTAAGTAAACCATACGTATACGGTCTGTGCGCATGCTAATACTGTGAAGTCAATATTTAAGTCCAGGATTAATGATCGGCCTTAGTAGTAGTCCAATAGCCCAGCACTAGTAGAAGTTTGGTTTGGGCTGGTAGAAAAAGTGAGAACCACTAGCCACTGGACTACTGGTAATAGCAGAGGTTTTGGATATAGTATTGATGAAAAGAAATTCAAACAGTTTTGAGTTTAGCTGATACGATCCCAAAAAAAGAAATATAACCCAATACAAGATTGGTTATCACAATATTGGTCGTAAGAGGTGAGGTGTACACGACCCTACAAGCTACCTAGCTACCTACCTACCTACCTACTGTTGTTTGGCTACCAAATGACACCGTTAGGCTAGTATATTTTACACTCCACTGGCCCTAGGACTACCACTGTAGTTTGTTTAAAAGTTAAGGCTCCAAGCACTGCTGAGGATTGTTATGCATTTTAATTTTTTATCTACCTCTTTAGTCCCACCAGAAAACGTTCAGTTCTTGGCAAGTGAAACCATCGTCTGCCGTGGATCAATGATCACATTAACCTGTTCAGCTGATGCTAAACCCATGGTGCATACATATCAGTTGTACGAGAATGGCTCCATAGTGGATGAAAGCAGCAGTTCAGGGGTTTGGAACATAATGTTGTCACAAGGAGGAACTTTCACCTACACGTGTGTGGCCAACAACACTGTGGGAACTGCTAACAGCATGCATGTCTCCATTACTGTCAATGGTAAACATAAATAATTAGAGGACTACCTTCATTTTGAAACTGAAGCACTATTGCAGAAGTAGGTAGTATGTGGCTGAGTTTTTTTTTGGATACAGTGTACAATAATATTACACCTCCTCCAAATATAAGACTGAGTTATAATGTTCCACTTCAGTGGCAACACAGCTGCCACACCGAAAATGACTTTAACTCAACTTTTCGTTCTGAAAAGTGGCTGCGGCACAATAAGCCATGAATCAACTCAGGTGATCAACTACAAATGGTTGAGAATGGTTTTATTCTTGACTTCGATCAACTACAAATATTGCAAACTACAAACGTTGACTACGAGTCGTGGGCGGTATTATTTTTTACATCATTGTTAATGATAGCATCTGATTGGCAATGACAACAGACAAACAAATCGGTTTCAGAAAAACATTTGTCAATAAACATTGAATTAAAGACGAAGTTTTTACTGCAATTAGCCCATTAAGTCTACGATTTTTTAACTTACAACGAGAATTGCTGTGAAGGACAACATATTGCTGGCATTTCGACTGCTAAAGCTGTTAAAAATCGTGTTTACTTCTGGCAAGGAGTTGTCGCTCTTTGCGAGAGTTTTCCAAATGTCAATCCGGCTCTTGCTCCTAACAAAGCGGAGCCGAGGATTTAAACCGTCCGAACTTCGTTTGGCTTTTCTTCAACCAATTTTGTGCCCAAAAATGAGCGACAGCAGGGAAAACGAAGACTTTTAGGATCCACTAATGAAATATTGAATAGAAAACATTTGGAAAAAACACGAGCATTTTTTAGTCCAAACCAATTTGAGATAAAAGCGTGAAAACAACAAAATGTAAGAAAACAAAAAACGATACGAATGTTTCTTTGGCGTTTTGGCGTTTCTTGGAAAAATAAGACAAGCAACAAACATAACTCGTGAGCAACCTAGGCAAATCGCTAGTCCGAGTGTTCTTGACATAAGTCTCCGTATAAAAGACAAAACAGGAATACTAAACCTACGGATGCGGACAGTTTAGGTTAGTCAATAATCACTCCGAACGCAGAGCTGACATAATAGCCGTCATTTCACGCAAAATCATTGCTTTGCTAAGAATTGCGGCGAGGGACAATATATTGCCGGCATTTCCAATGCTGCAACTGTTAAAAATCGCGTTTACTTTTGGCATGGAGTTGTTGTTCTTTCGGAGAGAGTTTTCCAAATGTCAAACTTACCAAGCGGTGCCGAGGTTATAAACCGTCCGGACTTCGCTTGGCTTTTCTTCAACAAATTTTGTTGCCTTAAACGAAACGTTTTAGGATCCAAGATGAAATATTGGGTAGAAAACATTTGGGAAAAACAAGAGTCCAAACCAATTTGAGATGGAAGCGTGAAAACAACAAAACGTAAGAAAAAAGAAACCGATGCGAATGTCTATTCGACGTTTCTCGTACAAATTGGAAAAAATAAGACAAGTAACAAACCGAGACAAATCGCCATTCAATTTTCTTGGCATAAATGTCCATATAAAAGACAAAACAGGAGTACTAACCTGCGCACAGTTTAAGTCAGTCAACAATCACTCCGAACGCAGAGCTTAAGCAGAAGCGGTCATTTCACACAAAAGTAAGTCTTATTACTTCTCATGCCTGTCAAGGAAGCTTGTTCAATTAAGGATTTTAATAACGGCAAAACCGTCCAGTTTAATACACAGCAAGGTCCGAAGACAGTGCATAATTACTGAAACCTTGCCGGACCACATGATCTTTTCTCTTCGTGCAAGCTTATGCAGGCAAACACGGGGAAAAGCTGAAACTTCCTGACACTTGAATTGGTAATGTTTTTACAGCTTGACAAGAGACGCTCTCTTTTTCGCTGTTCCTCACTATAATTTTGTCTCTTTTCTCGAGCTTTTTGTTGTTCTTTCTCCCGTTGCTCCCAGTACGATTCAGCCTGTTTACTTGAGCCCTTTCTTATTCTTTCTCCCGTTGCTCGACAATACAATTCAGCCGGTTTGCTCGTGCTTTTTCTCCCGCTGTTTGTCACTGATACTCTGCCTATGTACCCGTGCCCTTTCATGTTCTTTCTCCCGCTGTTTGTCACTGATATTCCGCCAGCGAATAGACAAAACTGACTTTGTTTTAAAACTGTCTTCAAAATTTGGCCATGCAGTTTCCCGCCACAGAAACGCGGGTTGAGAACTGCGTGTATGGGCAACTGATCTTTCCAAAAACAGTCCATATGGAAGCGCGCCTACATGCGAGCTTGCACACGAAAGGGTTAACTGGAGTATCACATTTGACTTTGGCTTACATGATGGGGTGGACGTACGTACGGTCGGTCGGTCGGTCGTACGATGACGTCATAACCAAAATTTCTCGGATGGATGGGTTACCATATTTTCTTAGCAATGGTGCTCCGCGCGCGCGCGCCTTTGGCACGGGCGGAGCTCCGCTATAACTTTATGTCAACTCGGGTTGATGGGGCTGATTAGGCCCCTAGCAAATACATGCTAATATGCCGAGAAAAGTGAAATAAATAAATAAATGAATAAAAATTGTATATATAAATACATGATCAATTAGTAACTAACAATCTAACTATATCAATAAACAAACAATCCTAAATCTTAAAATTATTACAATGAATCATAGAAATGTGTACATTACAAATGTAGTTCTCTCACAGCCTTCTTAAATTCCCTAAGAATTTTCGTTGAACATAATTTATCCGGTAAAGAATTCCACACTTTGGCACCAATAAAAGTTGTAGATTTTAGGCCAAAGTTTGTAGTTTTCTTATGTGGGACGACTAACTTGTTGGCACCTGTCAAGCACTTCACATTATTACGTACGACGAACAAATCACTTATACATCCCAGTAACGTACCGTTTACAGCTATAAAAATTAATATGGCAATGTCCTGTAGGCGACGATTGGACAGTTAAGCCGTAGTCATCATCACCATGAAGGGGCATCCGCTTGTTGTAGACACACCTTAGAGCTCTCACATTAAATTTTTCCAGATCGCAAAACAGTAAGTACAATAAGACATTACATACGAGTTGTAGAGGCACATCTTCGAAGAGATTGAAAGCGTGTTCTTTAGCCTGCTCAAAACGTCTAACTGATTTCCAACTTTCTCTGTAATCTTGACAATGTCAGTTTGCTAAAATTTAGCGATCGTCAGTTATCTATAGTTACCCCTGGTACGCCTAAAAGTCCTAAATGGTCTACGATAGGAACCTGTTCATCACTAATGCTAAAGGAAAGATCGAAAGGATAGTTTTTTGGAAGAATAATACATTCACGTTTCTCGGGATTGAGCACTAGCTTATTATCGTCAAACAAACGACTCGCAACAGCGAGATCGTCATTGATTACAGACTTTACCACCTCAGGATCGCGATCACTAAAATAAATTTGGTTATCATCAGCATAGTTGGACAAATTAGCACGATTAATAAAATAGAACAGATCATTATGAAAAATATTAAAAATGAGGGGCCCTAACACCGATCCCTAAGGTACACCCTTACAAAAAACAACAACATCAGATGTTACATCTTCTATCCTGACACGCTGGGACCTATCTCTAGGGTAACTGTGTAAAATCATCTTACTGCCGTGAATTTAGAATTACACTAGTTGTAACTGACAACATGCAGAGGGTCATAGGGTCAAAAGCAAGTTTAATCTCATTTTTGATGTATATGAGGTACCAATAAAGGTTAAGATAATGGCAAGGAATGATTTGGTTTTACAGTGATTTAATTGTTTGTTTTTTGTGTGTATATAGTGGAATCAGAAATACTTCTACTAGACAACATTGCAGTAGTGGAGAATGACAACAGAAATTTGACCTGTGTTGTTACTGGGAGACCTGTGCCATCTGTTTCATGGACAGAAGTCCGCACTGGCAACCAGTCATCAGGGAACATCCTTCAACTCACGGACATCACCAGGAATGATGCCGGAGAGTACATATGCGAATCAAGAAATGTGTGTGGAAATGACACCAGGAGCTTATTCCTTACTGTGCACTGTAAGTTGGGATATTTAAAATAATTTTCATTGAAAGTTACATACATGTGGAGTTATGTGTGGAGTCAAGATATCATTCCATTCATTATAATTATGTCATTAATCTATTTTAATTTAGTCCCTCCAGAAAACATCCAACTCTCAGCGAGTGAAACCACAGTCTGCAATGGATCAATGATCACATTAAACTGTTCAGCTGATGCTAACCCCATGGTACATACATATCAGTTGTACGAGAATACCATGGTCAAAGAAAGCAGCAGTTCAGGGGTTTGGAAAATAACATTGTCACAAGGAGGAACTTTCAACTATACGTGTGTGGCCAACAACACTGTGGGAACACTTGAAAGTGCACTTGTTTCTGTTTCTGTCAATGGTAAACAAAACTCAAATTTACATGTATTTAAAATGTTTTTGTCTCGTGACAATTACCTGGCATCTGCCTTTGTGGATTTACACTCACAACTAGTTTACATTCAGTGTTTGATGATTTTTCTTTACAGGAAACATGAGATAGGTGTACACACATAAGGTTTTTGTGATTCCTGCAACCTGTGATTTTTTTTTTGTGTGTACTGCTGTTGGCTACAGTGTACAGTAGTTTCCAACTGTATCTTTGCTTCTACTCCCCTCCCCCCCCCCCCCCCTCGCAGTGACTTGATGGCTTGAGAAACCAATCCTCAGGGCTTCTGATATTTTGCGGAATAAAAGTTAAATTTTGCGGGTTTTTTAGGGGAAAATTTGCCAACAACTTGGCTGATATCATGGGATTTTTGCAAGTATAAAGTCAAAATTCGCAAAAAAATCAGCCAATTTTGCGGGATTTTCGTGGAGATGAAAACAAATTTCAAGGGAATTCCAGGGGCAATTTCACAGGAAATTTTGGGGGCAAACTTCGCTGACGGATACAATCAGTAAAAAACAGCTGATTGCGATGGAATGTTTTAAAAAGCAAATTTAGCTAAAATCGATCAGTTTTCCATCAATAGGACTAGCATTGTTTAATGTTTTTTTAACAGAGTCATTTGCTCTTTCAACAATAATTCGCCCATTCGCTCGAGAATTGAGTGAGTGGTTAACATTTGGCTAGAGCCCAGTTTTTCGCAATTTTCATCTAAGAACGCCAGTTGGTTTTGGGACGTTGTTTACTCGTTGCAGTGATGAAGTTCAAGATAAATTTGGATGTTTGTGGTGAATAAAACGGGTTGTAATAGCGAAGCTAAGTATCAAATATGTTTTGTCAACATGTATTGGTAATATTTCTGGCGGATTTTGCGGTATTTTGCATTTTTTTTTTAACTTTGCGGGATGTCGCAGATTTACCTCAACCTCGTTCCCAGGGTCTCTCATCTTACCGCTCCCTGGAGCGAACGAGGAGGGACCCTGGCACACGCTGGTCACGTCTCTCCCAGAGCAAACTAAATCCTTAGTAGGGATGCCTTGTTCTGAAGGTTTTGTCGCTTGTTGGGTTTGTCCACGCGGGAGCGAGGCTGGTGCGAATCGTGACATCCGCCATGTTTTTAAGTAGTCTACACTACGCCATTGTGAATAGCAGTTATTGGAACATCAATCTTAAACCAAAGCAAGTCCAGTGCCTGGAAGCAATTTATTTTGGAAGAGATACGATTGGCGTACTGCCAACGGGATACGGGAAATCTATTATTTTTCATCTTCTACCGGGGCTGTTTTTCGACAAAATCAACTCTGAAGTAGGGGTGGGTACAAAACGAAGACCGAAGACCGAAGACCCCTTCAAAATCGTCTTAAAATCACTTGAAAATGGCTGGAACATGATTCTCGACAAAAGCAGAAACGAGGAAGAACAAAATTTGAAGTTTTTGACGGATTTCAGCAGGGTCTTCGTTTTGTACAAAACACGGCCTAAAGTACAAAACGAAGACCCCTTCTAAATCGTCTCGAAATCACTTGAAAATGGCTGGAACACGATTCTCGACCGAAGCGGAACGAGGAGCAACAAGATTTGTAGTGTTTGACGAATTTTAACAGTGTCTTCGTTTTGTACAAAACACGGCCTAAAGTACACAACGAAGACCCCTTATAAATTGTCTTGAAATCACCTGAAAATTGTTGGAATGCTAAGTTTTCAGTACGACAAGTGTAATAGCGGTGGAATGGATACCATAGTAGACTCTCTGTTCTAGGTTGTTTAAAGAAAGGCGAAAGTTATGCGACTACCGTGTTCTTTTCATTTTTTTTTTCTTCTTAGATTGTTGGCTTATTTTTAATCCATGATGTTAATAGCACGTGAAAGCCTTTTAACAAAGAGTTGACACATTTTTTAATTAGCTTTTAATTCAACTTTATGGTATTGAGAAAGCTTTATTCATGGCTATAGAGTCCACAATTATAGAAACTTGCTTTTATTCCGAACACTGTTATCACTTCTTGCACTCTTTCCGTTCATCCCCTGTGCGCATGCCCGTAACGCAATATAACAACATTACATCTCTCTCTTTCTCTGAATAATGAGTCAGGTAGAATGACATAACGAGTGAACTCAATATATAGATCCAAATAATGTTCAAATAATATAGTCCTTGAAACAACGTTCAAGTAACATAGTCCTTGAAATATTCTGGCACTTTCCTTGTTCTTGCTGATCTGCGAAGCGCTGGGAGCTCACTTGATCCAACTGGTTCAGCTGATGTAACTGGTTCGACTGTTTCAGCTGCCTCAGTTAGGGATGTAGACTGTTCTTCTTCGTCACTTGGAACGGGTAGTACAGGTATATTGGAAGGCAGCTTTTTGAAGAATGAGGCATTTCTGGTTACAGTGTGTTCTCCATTTTGAGCTGTGATCATGCTCCCTTTTTTGTCTTTGATCTCCAGGGGCTCAGGCTTGAATGGTGTAGACATCTTGTCCTTCTTTGGCTGCTTTATCAATACTTTGTCACCGATATTGAGGTCTGTGCTCTTTGCGTGACTGCACTTGTCAGCATACTCTTTCATTTTCTCCTTTCTCTTGGCATCAGTTTGTCTGACCTCTGGGGAAGCCTGATCATGCTGTATCCGAGGTAATGTGGATTTGAGTCGTCGTCCATTCAGCAACTCTGAAGGAGACTTTGATGTGGTGCTATGAGGGGTTGCCCTGTATTGCCGAAGAAAGGTGAACAATTCTTGCCTCCAGTTCTTGCCTTGAATGACGGCTGTCCTAACGGCTTTCTCTAGTGTCTTCATGAGCCTCTCAACCTCTCCATTAGCTCTGGGCCATACAGGAGTGACTCTACGATGTTTGAAACCGAGTTGAGTGGCAAACATTTGAAAACTTTCGCTGTTGAATGGTGGACCATTATCTGTCCTTACCACTTCAGGGATCCCTTGTCTGGCAAATATACTGTCAAGGTGAGGAATCACTGCCTTTGCTGATGTTGACCTCAAAATCTCAACTTCTGGGAACCGGCTGAAGTCATCAGTCACGACTAACAAGTAATCTCCATTTGGAAAGGGGCCACAGAAGTCCATGGAGAGCTCTTGCCACGGGCCTTGAGGTAGGGGATACATTTGTAGAGGTTCAGATGCTGGCTTTGGATTATGGTTCGCAGCTTGACACGGTATGCACCCTTTGACCAACTCCTCCACCATTTTGTCTATCCCTGGAAACCAGACTGAATCTCGCAGGAAACACTTCGTTTTGACAATTCCTTGGTGTCCACTGTGGGCCAGCATAATCATTCGACTTTGTAGCTTCTCGGGGACTATTATGCGGGTTTCTCTAAGAATTACACCATTTGATATCGACAGCTCTTGTTTGATCTGCTGGTACTGACTGACATCTTTTCCAACCTCTTGCCACCTTTGATTTGTTATCACCCTTGCCAGACTCTGCAATGTTTTATCAGCTGCTGTCGCATCTTTGACCTCTTGTAGGGTGACGGCAGGGGGCACAGCATTAGTGGTTACAAAATTGAGGTAGGCGTCGACTCTTGACACATGGCTGGGTTTCTGTGACAGCTTGGGATCAGGATGACGACTCATGTAATAAGCTGGGTTTTCTGCCGCTGGCTTGTAAATAACTGTGGTTTTGTATGGCTGTAGGCGCAGCTGTAATCGCTCAAGTCGTGCAGTTGCCTTACAGGTGGGGTTGTTGAAGATTGTCTCCAGTGGTTTGTGATCTGTGATGACTTGAAAGGATGATCCATAGAGGTATAGGTGAAAGTGTTCAATTCCCCAGACGACTGCAAGAGCCTCTCGTTCGGTTTGGCTGTAGCGGCTTTCACAGTCGGTGAGTGAACGACTTGCGTAGGCTACAATGGTTTTCCTCCATGTGCTGTCACTTGTGAAAGAATAGCTCCCAGTCCAACGGGGCTGGCATCAACAATCAGCTCTGTCTTAAATGAAGGATTGAAGTATTTCATGACTTCTGGGGTTGCCATTCGAGCTTTGAGGCGAACAAATGCTTGTTGCTGTTCTGGTCCCCACATCCACTTGGCATTTTGGTGTGTGAGTTGGCGGATTGGAGCAGAAATTGATGCAAAGTCCTTGATGAAACGTGCGAGATACTGGGCTAGACCAAGAAAACTGCGTGCTTCAGTGGCATTCCTGGGGGGACTGGCATTGATAAGGGAGGAAACTTTCTGGTCATCTGCACTGATGCCGTCTGCAGAGAAGCGGTGACCAAAAAAGTCAATAGATGATTGGTTGAATAGACATTTGTCAGGATTGGCAGTTAGATTGTTTTCTCTCATTCTCTGAAGAACAGCTCGTAGAGCATTATCATGATAGGCTTGGCTCTTGCCGAACACTATTATGTCGTCTGATATGTTTCTGACGCCTTCGATTCTTTGTAGCACTTCTTCTATGGATTTCTGAAAGATTTCAGCTGCTGAGTTAATTCCAAAACTGAGCCGCTTGTAACGAAACAGGCCAATGTGTGTAGCAAAAGTAGTAATGCTTCGAGAGTTTTCCTCAAGCTCCAGTTGATGATATCCCTGGTTTAAGTCTATCTTACTAAAGACAGTTGCTCCATTTAGATCAACGATCAGGTCTTCCACAGTGGGCACTGGATGTCGTTCACGTTCTATGGCCTGATTTGCTGCTCTCACGTCTACACATATTCGTATTCCTGCCTTCTTGGGGGCTACCACGATCGGAGAGACCCAGGGGGTTGGTCCTTCAGCTTTCTCTATTATGTCAAGTTCCTCTAGCTTTTTGAGCTCAGCCTCGACTTGGTCGCAAATGTGAAATGGCAGTCTGCGGTACTTCTGGGCTAGTGGTTTAACGCTGTCATCAACATGCAACTTTGCAGTTTTGCCTTTCATCTTTCCGAGCCCTTCAAAGCAGCCTTTGTAATCCTCCATGATGTTATCAACTGTGGCTGTCGAAACACTGTTTATTATGTGCAACAGCCCGAGATCAGTTGCCGTTTCACACCCTATCAGATTTCCATCAGATCCATCAACAATACAGAATTGTGTTACTTTGGATTTGCCGGTCACGCTCGACTTAATTTCCAGCAACTGGTAAGGGCTCAATAGATCTATAGCCATAAATCTTCTTTGAGGTGGGTGAAATGTGAACGTTTTCTAGCTGATTAAATGAACATGTGTCAATGACGTTCACTCCTGCTCCTGAGTCGATTAAACATTTCACTGTCTTACCTCCAATGGTAACTTCAGTCAGTGGTTGCATCTTGTCACGCACAGAATGAAGAGTGATACGGTAGGTGTATTCTTCATCGGTGGACTCATCGCCATCTTTTTCATCCACTGTATTAACTTTCTTGGACGTTAATCTGCTTCTACACACTTTTGTAAAATGGCCTTTCTTGTGACAGTGTCTGCAGGTTTCATTCAGTGCTGGGCACGGTCGTCCTTTGTGAGGGTAATTTTCTCCGCACCTGTAACACTTCTGGCTTTCAGGCGGTCGCTTTCCTTCTTTGACTGTTTGAACTTCCGATACTTTGGCTAACTTCTCTTGTTCCTCGATGCCTTTGGCTTGCTTTTCGGACATTTCTAGACCCCGGCCAGAGTAGTCGAGTAGAGCTTTCAGATCCATGTCTTCTCGAAGAGCCCTTCGACGTAATCGTGTAGACAAACAGGACACGACTATGTGTGACTTGATTTCTTCATCTTCATTAGTAAACTCGCATGTTTGAGCCAGGCGTCTGAGCCTTGTGCAGTAAGAATCAAGCGACTCACCGGAATTCTGAGTAGCATTTCTGAACATGTAAATTTCGTATGTCTTGTTTACTTTTGGCTGAAAGTAGACATTCAGAGCAGTTACAGCTTTCGCATACTCTTTCTCTTCCCCTTGATCGGGAAGTGTTTCGAAAATGTCACTGACCTCTTCACCAGCGGAGTATAATAGCAGCGCTCTCTTGCGTGTCGGATCTTTCACATCATGGGCAGCGAGGTACATTTCAAAGCGTTTCAGCCATTTCTTCCAACGTGGGCCGACTGAAGCGTCGTCTTCGTGAACAGAGAATGAAGGAAATGGAGGTAAGATGTTCGCCATTTCGCTTCGGCAATTGTGGAAATCGTTTGCTGTATTTTTTTTCTTCTTCTTCAAAGTTATCGTGTGACAAGCGTATATTTGTTAATTTTGCTGAGAATTCTGGATTTCCCGCCTTACTCTAATGGCGGCCAGCGCACGTGATGTTGCGTAAACGTACATGATTTTCCATCCTTTTTCCAGTGTGATCGATCCAAAGTAACTATAAAGTGAGCTGCAGTTGTAGTCGAGTTCGCTTGAGTTATCCTCGTCGCCAGTTATAGAGTCCACAATTATAGAAACTTGCTTTTATTCCGAACACTGTTGTCACTTCTTGCACTCTTTCCGTTCATCCCCTGTGCGCATGCCCGTAACGCAATATAACAACATTACAATGGCAAGTGTTATAATTAGTTATAAGTACTATCCATAGAAAGTGACATTGTTTGTGTAACATTGTTTTAAGTTTTAATTGGTTAATAAAGGTGTTTGAATTATTATTATTATTATCATCATCATAATCATAATCATTATCATTATCATTATCAGTATCACGATTCTCTCCAGTGGTCACCCGGTTGTTAATTTTAAGGCGGGGGATGTAGTGGGTACGGATCATTTCACAAAGTCAAACAATAACGAAACAGCAATGTCTATGTTCTCCAGGAATTTTCAAAGCAGCCATTATTTAGTAAGCAGAACATTAGATAACAGCTTGAAGGTATGGACCTCGTATGTCTCAGTGTGCACGCCAATGTGTTGACAATATCTATGTACTAGTAGATCATCACAAATTTTAATTATGAAATCCATATCTTAACTAAATAGTCATATCCCCTGTTATATCTCTCCATAAACTGCAACACGACACATTTGTTATGCCAAAATTCGAGCTGAATCTGAGTCACTGTTCACTGTCTCTATCTTAATGTTTATTTGTCCACTAGAACAAAAAGTACACATTTTTATTTGATAAATGTGAGCGGCAACTGTCTTGGATCGTTGCTCGGTGTCTCCACCTGAATATGATTCCTTCAACTGCAACAATTACACATTTTAATACCAAAAAACTGTTTATTAAAACACAAGCGAAAATCACAGCTGGGTACAAAAAAGTAAGAACAGTGTTCTTCTTTATTAGTTTTTCAATTTATGGCACAAGCATTCCTCGTTAATTTCTCATTTTTATTCTGATTCAACAACTTAAATCATTTCAGAATGATTTTTCCCAAAACCCGTGAGATTGAGGAGCCTTGTCGTGAGACCGTGAGAAATGACAAAAAATCGTGAGACTCACGGCAGAACCGTGAGAGTTGGCAGGTCTGTTAATAGTTTGTAATAAATATTGTTTTCAATGAATAGACATTATTTTTCAGTAATACAGCTGTAAGTAGAAATACATTGATGTTTGAGTTTTGTTTGTTTCCACTTTTTTCTTGTCTTACAGAGCCTTCATCCATCCAAGCAATGCAAAAGCAAACAATTATTGAACTTGGAAATTTAACTGTGACATGTGAAGCATCTGGCATCCCTGCACCATCTGTGTCGTGGGTCAAGGTTGGCAGTAACGAGCGCACCAATGAAAATGAGTTGGTATTGACAAATATTAGCAGGAGTCAAGCTGGAGAATACAGATGCGAAGCTACGAATCCATGTGGCAATGCATCGGAGTCTGTAACAGTTGATGTACAATGTGAGTGTTTAGCTGCTTTCAACAACTGCATCGCTTAGTGGAGGTTGGGTGGCTGGGATATCCAGGGGGTTCCACTTTCGAGAGCCATTTCCTAGATTGAATAATTCCCCCATGGCTGGCACAACACCCCAACCCAGCGATGAGCCCCCACACCAGAAAATCTTAAAGGCAGGCATCTGTCACACTGAAAATCAGTGGAAAAGAAATTACCAAAAAAATGGGGGGGATGCCAAAACAAATGCTACAGACCACACAGGAGGACACAACTCCTCACGCTGGGATGACAAAATGGCGCAAGAATGTTGTAGTGACTACTACGCATGCACCTACTAACCCATCCCCTGACCACTTAACAACACAGGCGCTCTGAGTTGTTAACTCTTTTAAATTGCATTTAAATGCATTATACTTGTACAAAAATTAATGTTACTTTGCCTGAGTGCCGTCAGCAATAATAATAACTATTGATTGTGACTGGAGCAAGGCTCAATTCAAAGCTGAATATGTGTCTCCCCATTTTTTTTGTCTCATCTTCCCATTGCTTCTTAGTTCTCCACTCAGGTCTTCTATAAATGTAAATTTAAGATTCATAACAGCTCTATATGTACACAATTAATTTGCGTACCTCTGGTAAGGCCTGATCTGGAAGTCCAATACTAAATGGATTTTTGTTTCAGTTGCTCATGCTCAGGATTCATTGCCATGACATGTCTGTTTTGATCAGTGTTGCTTTGTTACTGTCTCATTGCTTGGCAATCTCATTAAGAATGAGCTCAGCAAACCTGTTTTAAATTACTAGATTATTAAATTTTGTTCTTTTTCTTAGACCCACCAGGAAATGTCCAGTTACAAACAAGTGAAAGAAAAACCTGTCTTAACTCCACCATCAGGTTGAACTGTTCAGCAGATGCTAACGCCATGGTACATACTTACCAGTTGTACGAGAATGATACCCTGGTGAATGAAAGCAGCAGTTCAGGAGTTTGGAGCAGGACAATGTCAACTGCAGGATTATTTTTTTACAAATGCATGGTTAACAACACTCTTGGGACAGAAAGCAGTTCCACTGTTTCTGTTTTGGTCAATGGTCAGTGGTTAACAGTATTGTTTAATAAATCAAGTCTTTTTTGAAGTTGAGCACTGTGGGTTTGTTATTTTGATTGAAGCAAAATTGATACATGTATGTGTGCTGATAAATTTTTGTGTGAAAACCAGGACTTTCAATAAGATTCACAGCAGATACACTGTAATAATATGTAGATGTGGCAATCCAAGCAGCCATTTTGATTTATTATTGATGTAATTATTTTTAAAGTATTCATACATGTAGTTGTTGGCCAACATGACCAAGTAGCCGGTGATTCAGTGACTGACACAGGCACCGGAACTCTGGGAGTAGCCTGCTTCTATTGAAAACCCCGAATAAGTCAGTCTAGCCAAAGAGTGGTTCAAAATCTGTCACTATGAAAGCACATATGATTGTGCAATGTTACAAACTAACTTGTCACTTTTCTGAAGCTTGTGGTATAGGAAGGTATCAATGCCAGTTTGAAAGTTCAATGATGATGATTGATTTTTGACCTTGGAAAAGACCTATGATGCATTGTATTTTTAACCAGCAGCGCTGGACTTTCACTCTTGGTCCGCTGGTTCAGGACTTAAACAACTGAGCGTGGATCTGTAATTGCATTCTGAGACCACCAGTCACTTGACCTAGATATGGCATTCATAACTTTACTGCCATTGTGTGATCTTCTTACAGTATATGCATGTTTGTGTTTTTCATCACTGGTGAAAATGACCAGCTCCCAGTTTGCTGGTTAGCTTAGTTGGTATTATAATAGTGCTGCACTTGTCTCACATAAGTCATGGCTTTGAATCCCACACTTGCCAGAATTTTTTTCAGGCCTTCTTATTGCTTTTGCTTTAGTAGTGTTCATATCTGTGATACTCATTCATGCATATGATTTGTAGTTCCCTTTTGAGGACGGGCACCTCACCTAATTCTTTTCCTGTAAAACTATTGTGTAGAAACAAGGAAAATTATGAAGTGAGGTCTTAAAAGTAGGAGAAGTAAATTCGGATGACAAAAGTTTCGATATGTTGTTGTCATTTGTTTCTTTTGTCGTTTCTTAAAGTGCCTTCATCTGTTGACACTATCCAAAACCAGACACTCACTGAAGGTGACAGGTTGACTCTGACATGTCAATCATCTGGCATCCCTCCACCATCTGTGTCATGGATCAGGGTCAGTGATGGCCAGCTCACCAATTCAAATGAGTTGGTCTTTACAAGTATTAATCGGAGTGAAGCTGGAGAATACAGATGTGAAGCTAGCAATGAATGTGGCAATGCATCAGAATCTGCAGTGATTGTTGTGCAGTGTAAGTTGACTGTCCATGGTTGATTTATTATCAGAATGAATTTTTAGTTTTTAATTATATTATTTATATTACTATACATGTACATAGAAAGGTTCATGGTCATGAAAAATCCTTGAATGCCAATGCTAGAATTGATCCATGAAAAATCTTTGAGTTTTTCCCAAATAATGATTTGGTAGAACTGAAGCATATCAATCTAGATGCCATGCAGAAATGTAATTGCTTCGTAATATTTGAGGTGGGTGTTTGATACTTTTGTGCAATGCCATACAGTGTGATGCCACAGCCAGTACATTAAACAGTACCCTAGGAGGTAGAGCTCTTCTTGACAGCATTCATTGGAATGGTCACACTGTAGGATTACTTAGATCTATTCAGATCTAGATTTATACATGTACACAGCTCTAAACATAGGACCAACCTTACACAGCATTGAGTAAACAGTGAGTTTACAGTGTTGTAACTCTGAGAAACAACCAAAGAAAGAAAGTGTGGATAATAGTATTGAATATCATGGAAAACGGTCAGCAACTGTTATATTCTTCATGTTAGTCCCTCCAGAAAATGTTCAGCTCTCAGTAAGGGAACCAAGAATCTGCCGTGGATCAGTCGTCACCTTCATCTGTTCAGCTTATGCTGTCCCCATGGTAGATAATTACCAGTTGTACGAGAATGGTTCCTTGGTGAATGAAAGCAGCAGCTCAGGGGTATGGAGCAGAACGATGTCAAGTGCAGGAGTGTTTGTCTACCAATGCATGGTTGCCAACTCAATCGGACCAGCAAATAGCACAATGCTCACTGTTACTGTCAATGGTAAACAAAACATTTTCTTTAAGTATACTTTCTAGAACCTACATGTAGGTTAATGATAAAGTGTACATGTAAAGTCTTGTAGCTATTGTTGTGGGACAGGGGTGGCATTTCGACATGTTCATGTACTTTGACTTCTATTGTACAGTGGTACTGTGCAGTTAATAATTTTGGCAAGACTGTATGTTACAATAGTAAACAGTTGTTCAGTAGTAAATTTGTTTAACATGAAAAAAGATGTGTTAGAGTGGTTGCCAAAATCTCCCCAGTCATGGACCTATGTTTAAAATACTTAATAAAAACAATAAACAAATAAAATCAGAAAATTTGTATGAACTAATCTAGATCTTTCCAACATCATCAGCATCAATAGGGTAGAAATACACCTGTATTCTTAGAGTAGATCTGGAATTTGTCACATAATCTAAGCTTACGCAATAGTGTTGAGCATGCGCAGTCGATTAGTCCGAAGCACATGTTTGATTGTGTTGTTGTGTTGCCTCTGTCTTGTACTATGAAATACAAATCTTGAGAACCCACTATCTACTTTTACATGGTGCCAGGAGTGCGATTGAAAAAACAAAAAACACTTACCGTTCAAGGAGACAGCAATTTAACCGAGAAGACTGGTGTAAGTCTACAAAGCCTTAGCGATCGAGTGTCACAAACAATATGGCGACTCCTTCCTTCATCGACAAAGGTCCTTCAATCGACTGGAGCACAGACGAGAACTTATACAGCCGGTTTAAAATGTGGAAACAGAGATGTGAACTGTTGTTTACTGGGCCAATGGGGAAGATTGACGAAGAAGTCAAATGTAAACATTTGTTGTACTGGTCGGGAGAGCGAGGCATCGAACTGTTCAACAGCTGGGATCTGTCTGCAGAGGAACAGAAAAAGTTGGACAACTACTGGGAAAGATTCGAAAATTTCGTGAAGCCGCACTCAAACGAGTTGATCGCAGCATGGGAGCTTTACAACCTTCGACAAGGTACTCTCTCTCTCGAAGAGTTCATTGCAAGGTTAAGAATCCTTGTGAAGGAAGCCAACTATCCGGTTGAGCACAACGAGCGATTCCTTAGAGACTTCTTAGTACTGGGTATGAACTCTGACCGTGTGCGAAAGGACTGCTTCAAAGTAGGAAATGCCCTCACATTTAAGGAAGCTCGTGAGATGGCGAAGTCAGAAGAGTCAGCAGACAAACAACTCCAGCTAATGAATACCGAAGTACATTCTCTCAATACCTCCAGAGGGTACCAAGGCCAAAAAAATCAGCGACAAAATCCTAACACTGGTGCAGGTAAACCACAGGCTTGCAGGAACTGTCGTTGGGGTCCCCATCCCTGAGAGCAATGCCCAGCAAAGAATTCCACATGCCACTATTGCCACAAAGTAGGACACCTGGCTAAGGTATGTCTGTCAAAGTTTAAAAAGAAAGATGTGTATGACATTAAAGCTACCAGTGATGGTGTAAGCGAGTCGGTGCCAGACCCAAGTCAGATACCCAGTGACCACATGTTTCTGGGCCCAATTAGTGCAACACCGTTGACTAGCGACGTCCAATTGCCATCGCCTGTAAAGAAAAAGCCCTTTTAGAGGTTTGCTTTGCACTGAGCCCAGACGAGAAACAAACACGTGCCCTGTGTAAGATAGACTCTGGTGCTGAAACAAACATCATACCTAAGTCCCTGTACAATCACCTTAGTCCTAGAATTATGAATCTACGCAAACCTACTATGAAGTTGACAGCATATGGTGGGTCTGAAATCCCAAACCTGGGATCTTGCCAAGTTTTCATTCAGGGCCCCAACAACCCAAACCCCAAAGCAATCCAAGCAGAAGTAGTTGATGTTGATGGCCCAGCCACAATAGGCAACATGTCAGCGCAAAGTTTAAACCTTCTAAAGCTCAATTGGGCGGTCACGATTGAGAGCAACAGCAAACCCACTGCTCAGCCCTCCAAGCTATTTGATGTACCCTTTCCCACTGACAAAAGAATATCTCCTGAAAGAATATGAAGATGTCTTTACTGGCATTGGCTGTTTCCCAGGGCCCCCATACCATATAGAAACCAACCAGGACGTGCCCCCAGTACAACACCCCCCAAGGCAAGTCCCAATCCAGCT
>OX419344.1:5990936-6018436 GCA_948470475.1 Galaxea fascicularis | reverse complement strand
CAACCAAAGGAAAAATGAGCATGTTGAATATAATCATGAAGAATGGTAAGCATATAATTCTCTTCATGTTAGTTCCTCCAGAAAATGTTCAGCTCTCAGTGGGGGAAACTACAATCTGCCTTGGAACAGTAATCACTTTCAACTGTTCAGCTTATGCTGTCCCCATGGTAAATAATTACCAGTTGTATGAGAATGGTTCCCTGGTGAATGAAAGCAGCAGCTCAGGGGTATGGAGCAGAACAATGTCAGCTGGAGTGTTTGTCTACCAATGCATAGTTGCCAACTCGATCGGAACAGCAAATAGCACAATGGTCACTGTTACTGTCAATGGTAAACAAAACACTTTCTTTAGTACTTACTAGAACCTAGGTTTGATACATGATTTGTAAAGTCTTGTAGCTATTGCTGTTGGACACGCATACACTGTAGCATTTCTACTTCTTCGTACAGAGGCACAAAATTTTGGCAACAGTGTGTGTTACAATAATATTGTTTAACAGTTCCCTTTTGAGGGTAAACACCTCACTTAATCGTTTTCCAACGTAACTGTTATGGTGTATAAATTGGCCAGGGAAAGTAAAAGTAGTATGAGGACTACATTTGCCTTATTACCACTGGAAGTAAATTTGGGATAAAATGACATGATATGTTGCCTTAATTTATTTCTTTTGTCTTTATTTCAAGTGCGTTCATCCATCGATGCAATTGGAAACAAGACTCTGATTGAAGGCAACAGCTTCACTTTGACATGTCAAGCATCTGGCATCCCTCCACCATCTGTGTCATGGATCAGGGTCAGTGATGGCCAGCTCACCAATTCAAATGAGTTGGTATTTACGAATATTACGAGGAGTAAAGCTGGACAATACAGATGTGAAGCTAGCAACGGATGTGGCGAAGCATCAGAATCTGCAGTGGTTGTTGTGAATTGTGAGTTAATTACCCAGTGTTGATTTGTTAGTACTAGTTGATGAGCATTTGAATCTCTTTCTGGTGGCCAATTTAGTTTGTAAACTCCGTTGATAACCAAATTCGGTTTTAACTTTACACAGTACTACATATTTTATAGTGAACAATCGACAGGCCCAAGAAAAAAACATTAGTTGGGACATTGTCTGTATTACAATTTTAACCCTTTGCGCTAGCTGTTTTTATATCTGACTTATATCCCTGTGTTGTTTCTTTTGCCTTAGATCCACCTGAAATAATACATATTTCTGGACCACAGACACCGAATATTGGGGATACATTGACTCTGAACTGTACAGTTGATGGCAATCCAGCTCCAACTATCACGTGGACAAAACTCTCTGATAACAGAGTTGTTACCATGCCTTTAACCATCAGTAGACAGAGTGAAGGAAGGTACAGATGTACAGCTGATAACGGCATTGGAAGTGTTGTTACTGGAGACACCTCTGTAGTTGTACACTGTAAGTCCGATAATCATAGTCTTATTTAAAACCGCTCTAGGAGAATCAAATCTAGCGTTTTACTAGGGGCGAAGGGAATCCCTTTAATTAGTATTCACAGCTATCAGGAGTGAAGGGCTTAAGCTGGTTAATAAAGTTGTGAAACTACCAATCCATGAGGCAGCGCGTCCGAGGGTGTGAAATTAGCATGCGGTGTTCTTCCATTAATGCTAGCTACTCAAGTACAGTATTTCAAGCTTTTTGCAGCTTTTTGGTTTTTTAATTTGTTGTCATAGCTGTTGTTAGACCAAAATAATAATAATAATAATAAAAAGTACTGTGTTTATACTGGAAGTGCACTTAGCTATCGAAGCTAGTTTACACTCCACTTAAATACAAAGAAACAAACAATTCAAATAAACTTAACGTGATAAGAATCCCAACCGGCGGGAGGAAAACCAGTCGGCTATTTACAAGGATGACCGAGGAGCTGAACCAAGCACTTAACCAGAACAATTCCAGCTAGTGGCCAGAGCGAGATTTGAACTTGGGTCACCGCATTGAAATCCAGCGACCTAACCACTCGGCCATCCTGCCTTCCCTATGACTTATGTACATTTGTCCTTGGAGTTATTCCCATCTGAAATACTTTGTTCCGCCTCCCTCCAGGTAAGTGAGGGGTCTCAGATCAAGGACGAGAGAGTTGACTCACACTGACTGATGAAGTTAAGAACATTTAGATGGGCACATACCTATTGCTACCTTAATATTTATTCACGTATTAACATCGTATCAAAGGTACCGGAAATGACGCATTGTACGCTGACTTGCTTTTAATGAAATATTTCGTATCCTCACTTAATGACTGGGGTTCACTGTTTTGTACATTTTGGGTGAAATAGTAGGCACCCCTCAGGCTTAAAGATGAAGATTCGGTGTAGGCTTGATCCAAATAAGGTATGCTTCCTTATCTAATACTTTATTTCTCTTTTTATCCTCAGTTCCTCCATCAATTATACCACTGGAAAACAAAATTGTTCAAAGAGGCTACAGTATCACTTTGTTCTGTGACGTTTCTGGAAACCCAACCCCATCGGTTTCTTGGACTCAAGTCAGCACTGGCATCAAACTTTACAGCAAGAAGTGGATTATATCTAACATTGATGTCAAAGATCTTGGAGAATACCGATGCGAAGCAGTAAACATCCATGGAAACGATAGTGACACCATGGCTGTTTCTTATGAGGGTAGGTCTGTGTATTCAGGACTGTAACGCACAAACTGAAATTGTTCTCAGAGTGGTAAAGTGTCCGACGAAACAAAAACAAAGTTCCTTTGCGTTGTGTCTGGGAAAGGAACACCGACATTTCCAAGCTCCTTTGCCTTCTGTCTGGAAAAGGAACATGGAAATTTCTATGCTCCTTTGCGTTCTGTCTGTGAAAGGAACAGGAAATTTCCAAGCCCCTCTGCGTTGTGCTTAGAAATAGAACAGGGAAATTTCTATGCTCCTTTGCGTTGTTTCTGGAAAAGGAACATGGAAATTTCCATGCTACTTCGAGTTCTTTCTGGAAAAGGAACATGGAAATTTCTATGCTCCTTTGCGTTGTTTCTGGAAAAGGAACATGGAAATTTCCATGCTACTTCGAGTTCTTTCTGGAAAAGGAACATGGAAATTTCTATGCTCCTTTGCGTTGTTTCTGGAAAAGGAACATGGAAATTTCCATGCTACTTCGAGTTCTTTCTGGAAAAGGAACATGGAAATTTCTATGCTCCTTTGCGTTGTTTCTGGAAAAGGAACATGGAAATTTCCATGTTCCTTTGCGTTCTGTCTGAAAGGAACAGGAAACTTCCATGTTCCTTCGCATATCTTGACTGGATGGAACATGGAAATTTATGTGTCCTTTACTTTCATTTTTTTCACTTAGTTTACTAATTTCCCTAATTTTGACAGGTAGTTTGCGAATTTAACATTTCCTTCCATGCAATGGAGCACCTTACACAAAACTGGCCCTAATTTACCAGCTGAAGAAAAATTCCTGCAAACCAGTGGATTTATTAGTTGAAATTTAATAGCTTTTTAGAGAAATTGGCAAAGTAGTGATTAAAATAGCTAAATATTGCCTGAAAATCATAGTTTTAGAATATCCCAACTGGTTTTAGAACTCGTTCGGCGTCTGTTATTTCCACAGGAGGTAAATGTGAGGTTAAGTGCATCAATGGAAAGCAATGTCGATTTTTTGGAAGATATTTGTGTCTTTGTGAAAGGGGAATGAAGGGAGAAAATTGCACACAGTCTGGTAGGTTAAATCTCCATTGATAATCATTCATTGATTAACGTAAGTCGTCTTGGCTGGAAAGCCTAGTGAAATTGGTATCCTGGCAAACACGTTCATGTCCGGAAGATAAACAGATATTTTTTTTATGAGTCATCTGTTTTTTTTCGGTTGGGCTGGACATAGTGATACAACCAATCGTATGATGGTAACAGTTTTCAGTTAGCAGAGTTAGAAAATTATATCCTTTGCAATTGTGGATTAAATGGCTCTTGAGTATCTTTATTGGCTCACCATGTAAACTGCAGTGATCCCATTGATTAGAAAACGTGCAACAATTGAGAGAAAATCAACAAAGTGGGAAAAAAATCGAGTTTAAAAGATGTCTCACTTCACATGAAATAGGCGTGATATAAGTATTTAGGCTAAAACGTTTCGCTTGACACCTTGACACCTTGACCTTGACATCCCAAAGGAACGTTGAACCAGGCGACCTCTCGGAGTGGAGACGGGTAGGAAACGGTCACTGAATATTAGGCCATGTCCACACTGATGCGTTTTTGTTTGAAGGCGTTTTCGATAGGTGTAAAAACGCATCGATTGATCTGCGTCCACACTGATACGGATGCCGTAGCGCCTTTTCAACACGATTCACTTTCAACAGCGTTTTCAAAAGGATCCGTTTTCGATGAAAACGCTCAGCGTTTTCGAGCGTATCAGTGTGGACGGGAGGCCAAAACGCATACATATCAATGCGTTTTCAAACAAAAACGCATCAGTGTGGACATGGCCTTAGTGTGATCCATTTTTAGTTGTTGAGAGAAACGTTTCTCGATAGATACTTCTTTACGTTATCTTGGTCACAGAGAGATTGAGGACGATTCTCATTGCTGGACTTGTGTTCCCAAGTGAAGAATTTAAAGCACAGTACGAGGACTTAGAAAACCGGGAAACAGTAAGATTTGCGGACGAAGTTAACAACGCTGTAAGTTTTAGTTTGTTTCGTCAGTGATCTCGTCTTGTTGCTCTTCCGTTCTCTTAAGTATTACCATAAATAATGAGATTCTTGAGGAAATTTTAGAACTGAAGCTACTTGCTAAAATGTGAGGTTATTAGATTGCTCTCCGTTCAAATTTTTAAATGATGATTATTATATTCAAAAACCAAATACGTGAAATGCTTATCAATATCATTCTGAGAACTGAAAATCTGTACCTCTCGACGTCTGCAATTATTAACAAAATTAACAATTTGTAGAAGAATCGTATTTTTATTAAAATAAACCTGTAAATTCTTATCACTGTCGCCAAGCACCACAATTAGTTAGGCCATACCTACCCGCCTCGATTAGCTGTAACTATTTGCTGGTAGTTGCATATTTCTGTAATTGTTAGCTCTGTTTTTTAAGAAAATGTTTAAATGTTTTAAATGTTTCGTCTGTTACCATTAGCCTAGGAAAATAACCCGAACGTGGCGCCAATTGTACTTCAATCGAAAAAAAAACCCTGTTTTGAGTAACGTCGTTAACTTGAGTTTAAAAAACTAGTGGTTAGTAACCGTTGTTTATTTTTATAGTTCATTGAAGAATTCAAAGGGTCTGGGTTGGTTTTAGCCATGGTAACAAGACTAAGGTGAGTTTTTAGTGGGTAACAGGGTCATCTATGCGTAATCTGAAAAGCAAGCAACAGTAATAATTTTTGTCTGACTTTGTGCCATTTGTTGTTTCGTCAAAATCATTATCTAAAAATTAAGCTAATCCATGTGAAATCTATACTTATCTATCAACTTTTGCCCCACTTTGAATGTGCCTTTGTAGAAAAGGAAGTGTAATTACTGATGTGGAATTGACATTTAATCATACTGTTGGTGAGAGCGAGGTGAACAACCTGATGAAAGAAGTTACTAAAGATGGAAAGCTTGGCGAGTTTGAAGTGTCTGAAGTACTTGTTGGGTCAGTTATCAAGGGCAAGTATTGACTACCCTCAATCATCACCATCATCGTGATCGTCGTCGTCATCGTCTTCGTCATCATCGTCATCATCGTCATCATCATCATCAAATGAAGACTGATCCTCGTGTAAACGCAACTTTCATGGGAACATATGGACCTACATTAAATGAAGAATGTTCGTCGCAGTTATGATCGCAACTTTTACAATTTCGTAAAGAAGCCTGAAAAAAATTCAGGACCTCGCGATTCCGGTGAAGGCATGTAGCAGCTCTCGTAAGGTCTCACGAGATTGCCTTGCAACCCCTCAGGTGAACAAAAGAACAAACAACACAAACAATGGACCCCATCCCTAAAACAATAGAGGTGCTACACTCTGCCTGCCTTTGAAATTTAGAGCTTACGAGAGCTGCTACAGTACCCTTCCGGTGCGATGCACTACCAACTGAGCTATGAAGCCACTGAGGTTGAGAGCAGGTCAATTTTGGGTTCTTATGTTCCCGTGAAAGATATGTATGTGAATGATGCATATGAAAGAAATCAAATGTGAACTGCGGATATGAAATCAAATGAAGAATGATCGTCGCAGGTATGATCGCAATTTTTACAATTGCGCAAAGAAGCCTGAACAAAAAAATCAGTTCAGGACTTCAACGTGGCTTGAACCCGTGACCTAGCCCCGTTGAAGTCCTAGATTTTTTCAATTATTGACTACCCTCAATCATCGTCGTCGTCGTCGTCGTCGTCGTCGTCGTCGTCGTCGTCGTCGTCGTCGTCGTCGTCGTCATCGTCATCGTCATAGTCATCGTCATCGTCATCGTCATCGTCATCATTACCATCCTCGATATCATCGTCAGTGATTGTTCACGGGTATAGTATAGCACAAAACCTCTTAAGAGGTCCCCCTGGCCACCAGAGGCTCTGAGAACAGGTGGCAGCCCATCGCTTATCTTCCACCTAACCCTGAAAAGCATCACAGAACAGACGACAGCTGACTGGGAATGAAGTTTCCTACTATTTTTAATACGTGTGAGGAGTGTTTATGTCCAGTTGACGTTTTACGTGGGGATGTGAAGGAAGCAAGGAAAACAGCTTAACGTGACTACTCTGTAGTGGTCGAGAACTGCGGGATTATTTTGGATTTTTTACTATCAATTGTCTTTTGATTTAGTATTTATAAAAAAATATAAATCAAAATGAAAAATAAACAAAACTTCGAAACAATTCCTGATTTTTCGATTGGCAGTTCTCGGCCACCATGCTTCCATCCACACGAATACCTGAAGTGAAGCGAAAAATGTTTAACACCCAGCCAGCATGATTTCAACAATTATTTTAAGACCCTGATTGGTGCTTCGTCCCGATCTGAGATTTGAATCCACTCCCTTCGTCTCTGCCATTTTTGCACAAAATAAAATAACCTCACTTGTATTTGTTACTTGTTTTGAAACTTTGTTTTTATACGAAGCTATTTCAAGTGAAGGATGATCCTCGCACTTGATTTCACTACCGCAGTTCATGTGTGATTTATTTCACATACATCATCATTCTCATACAAAGTTATTTGTTAATAAAAACCAACTGTAAACTGTTCCTTTTCTGTGCGTTTTAGACGAAGATCCTTCTGAGCCAGAAAAGACCAACAAAGATGTTATCTATGGGCCAGTGATTGGAGTCCTAGCAGTGATATTAATTTTAGGCGCAGTCTACTTCTTAATAAAGCAGAGACGTAAGTCAAAAGAAAAATAACTTATTTCAAGACTTTTATCGTTGCTGCTGTTTACTCTGTACTTTATAATGATATTTTTTTTCTCCTTGTGTGTCATATGGAAATAACATAAAGACATTACCTTAACTGTTAAGTACCGCTTTACAACCAACGTTTTCTCGCGTGCACTCAGGAACAATTACAGTGTAATGGCATAGTTTCAATTGTCTTATTAATTGAGTTTTTCTGTTGTTTACGTCTCAGGTCAAAAATCGTATGGGTAAGTTGCAATTCATCTCTTAATCGTAATTCTTATTACTTCAGGGAAAAACCTTAAAAGCAATCGTGGGTCTTTTGCCCCAACCTCTTGAAGTTGCAACTATCAATTCTTGCCCCCCTCACCCAGCTCCTACTAGACTGTTCACAGTCCCCTATTTTTCCGTGAGATCGTCGAGATCGAGCACGTCTTAAGTAGATTTCACACTCTTCTCCAGGTTAACTCGTACATTTGAAAATCAAGATGACTGCCATTAACAGTAAGACGCGCTCGATCTCGATGCTCTCACGGAAAAAAAATTATGGGACAGTCTACCCCGTCCCCCTGCCCCCTTTTCTTTCTTTCTTTCTTTATTTCTTTATTTATCTATTTTTAAATTTTTTTTACAACTATGTGCATCAGCTTTAGTATAGATTGTTCCTGCTCTACTATTAGGGACCTTTAGATTTGAATACGAGTACGAGATCGAGTACGAATTTCTAATTCCAAACCAGTCAACTCCCCTGAACCCTCACTCTTCCTTGTTGCTTACCAGTAGATCAGGAGATTGTAGAAATAAGATTGGTGTCACTAGTGATCATCTCGAGCACGCGAACAGCATTTGAAAAGTCGAACTCGTACTCGTACTCAAATCTAAAGGTCCCTATTGTCAAAGGCTCTGCTTTGATAATAGAGGGGCTTTTAACGAATATAACTCACGGGTTAATGTTAGAATCCGTCTGTAATTAATAATGTACAAGTGAGAAACCTAACCTTTTGATCCTGTCAATCCTTTCCCCTTTTAGCCAAGACAAAAACCCTGAAGAGATGAGTGGGCCTCACTTTGTAAGTGTGTAAGATTTCATCACTACCATCTTACCTGAAATACTTTAAACACAGCACGTTTAAAAATTGCCTTGTTAATAATTAGACTAACAGAGATTTATCATTTACTTTTTTTTTCATTTTATTTTAAGACGTTTTTGACAAAACACACTAAAGAGAGAAAATACAAAAGAACACTATACAGAACAGAAAAATAAAAAGCAAGACAAATGAGATTTGTCATTTACACTACGAACGTTATGGATACGTTGTGCCATTCAAGACATTTTTTTATATATGAATACGCGGGCGAGTAAGGTTACGTTCATACAAAGGCGTAAACGAATGAAATTATTTTACTAGAGAAGCCTTCTTTGTACAAAAATGCAAGAGTTGACCCCTGTCTTCCTTGAAAAAAAAATTGCATCTAAATTGCTCATTATTCAACTCATTAATAATTCATAAAGGAAGAACAACGGAAATGTTTTATTAACCAATGGCCGTATATCATAGTGATACAACATTCTCCTGATGTACATAAACTGTTGGTTCGATTTTCTATGTCTATGTTTAAATGTCTTGTACTAGAAAAATAATCGATGAATATGAACCTAGAATGGGGAGGTTGAATAAGTAGTTTACTATGAATTGCGTCAGTGTTGTATCTCGTGTACAAACTCTCGGCTTTCACCGACCTCGAATTTGTAAATCGGTGATACAACACTGCCGCTCATATAGTAAACATTACATATTGTTTGGAACTGAACGATCGAAGGAAGCGCTATACAAAATCTTAAAAAAAACTAATGATGACTGAACTTTCGCTATGGGGACAGAAGGTTTTCTTCGCTCCTTGAGGATGGTTTTTAGCTCATGGATGACGTAGTCATGCCATGAGGTTTTGTTGTGGGTCTGAATTTCCCTCACGCACTCAGGGGATCACTCATTCGTTCACTCACTCACTGTCTCACTCACTCACTCACTCACTCACTCACTCACTCACTCACTCACTCACTCACTCACTCACTCACTCACTCACTCACTCACTCACTCGATTCTGATTAATTTATTCATTAAACTTTCCCCCGGTCCCTCCCCTGGTAAGTATTGCTTTTGTCTTCATAGTCTTCTTGGTCCAACGTTTCAGGGTCTAGGACAAAGGCGGAGAATTTTGATATGCAGATATTGTTTACGTGTTTAATGTTCATGGCGTCCGTTTTTCGTTTCGATTTTCCAACTCAACAAAGGTCTATTTTGTTTAAGGATCAGTGATCAGATAAAGTTAATAAGATAAAGAACACGAGTTGCGAGAATTGAACTTTGAAATCTTCAGAGCAGCGAAAATGAACTTCGAGATATCGCAAAAGCAACTATAAAGCTTATCACTGTGCGGTACCTGGGGCAGTAGTAATCGAGAATTTTTTGCCACAATATGATGGAAGAAGAAGAATGAAGAAAATCAGCAAAAAAGGAGAAAGACTTTCTAGCCAAAAAACCGAATTCTGGCAAGCAACGCATTTGATTTATGAGCAACATATGATCGATTTAAGCAGGTACGTAATGAAGTATTTTTGAAGACGCTCTTTTCATGGTGAACACTTGATTGCAAATATGATCTTGTTTAGAAAGGCTATATCCCTTGGCTTAAACGATCAGTATAACACTTTGTTAAAAACACAAGGACCACAAGCATACAAATATTTTTCTCTGTGAGGATATAATTTGGTCTGACAAGCAGCTATAACAGCTAATCTGTTCGAACAACAAAATATTTGGAAAGTCAAGTTAATTGTAGCACAAAGCATAAATAGATGGATTGAGTATATCACCTTACAAAGCAAAAGTTTTGTGCCGGACCCCGAATCGCTCAAAAACATTGTGGCTGTAAAGCGTGACTAATTTCCCTCAGGACTTTCACACAATATTGGGCTGTTATCTCGCATTCAGAATAGTCGGAAATTTTATTACGACCAAAAACGTTTATAAAACTAACTTGAAATGAGCCGTCGACTAGTAAGAAACTTTAACTTGCCTGTTACACTTCTTAACAAAGCGATCACCTTTGAATATTATTTTTATAGTCCGTGTACAAATTTGCATATTTGTGCTCCATCGCCGGTTCAAATTACTTAATTAATTTCGTCTAATGTAATGCTTCTGGCGCCTGTCAATCAACTGCGTAATTTTACGGAAAATATTAGCGTGTAAACGGTTCTTATACCAAGAGGTGTGTCAGAAAAGGATGTGCTCCCACAAAACACAAACGAATGTACCAGTCACTTGCACATATCTTTTAAGAAAATAAAGTTGTTGTAAATTCAAAGTATTGTTATGTTCCTCATCCATGAGCTGGCTCATAGGAGCCTTTGATTAACACTAAACACCATCAGTGACATAATACAAAGAGCAGTAGTAACGCCCTACGTCCATTTACAGAACGAGGGCAATGACACTTCGGAAAACGATGCCGACGCGGCTGTCCGTAGACAGTATATGGAGTTAAGGGACGTTAGGGATGCTCCGGGACGTCTAACCGAAATATCACCTTACTTGGAGATACATGACTATGCTCCGCTGCATCCAGGAACTCTATCCTGGGAAGTTGAAAGAGAAAATGTAGTAATCGAGAAGGTGATTGGCAAGGGAGCCTTTGGACAAGTCGCTCAGGGAAAAGCCTCAGAGCTGCGCGGGAGAGAAGGAACGTTAACAGTGGCTATAAAAATGCTTAAAGGTGATACTTGAATTTGTAACCTCCACCACTTGTACTTCGGCAGACCATACAAAGGATTGGAGTATCGTTCTAGAGCACAAAAGATGGGTCCTCAGAGTCTACACACATTTGAATATTCAAGAGGCATCAGAGCCGTAAATCTTATTTTTGATTTAGATTTTAAGTCATAGCCTCTGCGTCCACAACATTTAAACTCACCCCTTTAATTAAACCCTGATATCAGGCATGCATTTTCTCCACACTTTTCTCCATATATTTTCTATGGTAATGATGAACGAGAGGGGGGGGGGAAACTCTAAAAACGCCTGTTTCGGGAGGAAAACAGCATTCCTTGGGAATCTGGAGACTCTGGATTTTTGCTGAGAAATATGACATAGTTCTGGGATACTACAAAAAAAAAAAAAAAGGAAGTTTAATATTTTTACAAGAATGCCACCGAAATCATCTCGAGGATCTTCCTTAAAAAATGCGGGAGGACTCTAAATTACACATATTATTGCTCAAACAAAGGTTGTTAAATTTGTCACCCCGCGTTTTACTAATCGGTGTACTTTTAACTCACTTCTTAATTAGAAGTCTAGGTATTGTCTTGAGTAGCAATGGTTGATGAAAGAAAGTGTTTCTGAATACCTCAGAACGTTTCTACTGTTGTGCTCTAAACCTAAGTATAATATAAAATATATCTAGGACTAAAAGAAGAGGGTATCAGAAGCCCAGACACCGTGCACATCTGTGGATAGCTATGTATGTCACACATTTTCATAAAACTTGCAGCTAACGCTCGTGGCACGGACAGGAGGGACTTGTTATCAGAACTTGAAATTATGAAGACTCTTAAACCACATCCCCACGTGATCAAACTTCTTGGATGTGTCACTGGATCAGGTAAAAGTTGTTTGTTACTTAAAACGTTCTATTTTAGAGCACAAAGATTCTTTATTTACTGTTTACTACTGGTAAGAAACATTGGTTTGCGCAAAGCAAAGGCTGTGTTCAATCATTCTACACAAATCACGACGATTATCTACGATCGTCAGCAATTAGCCAGTGGTCAATGGAACGAATCAGTTTCGAATCGAACTTATGATCATTCGGTTACTTGTTCGAACGCTTTACCTCGGAGCTACGGGAGGCTAATGGGAGCTGGGCCATTAAACGAGGTTCATGTGGCAAACGTATTGCATACTCTCAGGATCTGAATGTTGATAGATCTCGAGCTCAATTTCATTCTTCATTTGAAATGCCATCTTTTCCTTCCTGTTGTGAGAAACCAGATTTTTGGTTCGATTATGCGTCTAAAATTAGAGAAAATCTTACCTCTTTCATTTGTTCACCACAATAAATTTGCCATCTCAATTCTTTTTCTTGTTTCGTCTCCGTGTTGTCTTCTAGACCCCATACTTGTGATCATTGAATATGTCCCGTATGGTGACTTATTGGGTTACCTGAGGAAGAGTCGCGGGTTGAATGACACCTATTACAAAGACCCGGATGTAAGACCTCAAACGAGTCTAACTTCACTGCAATTAATGAAGTTCTCTTGGGAAGTAGCCGATGGCATGAGTTACCTGTCCTCAAGAAATGTATGTTCATGTCACGAAACGTTGATCTTTTGTATTCTTAACAGAAAAAGTAGTCCATGAATGATTACGAATAGTTACCTGTAAAAGTTCTTTATTTTGATCACCAGGTTCGGTGAATCATTCTTTTTAACCCTTCGATCCTCCTGATCAACATGTGTATTCTCCTTACAGTAGTCACATATTTCATATGTTACATGAAGGGAGAATTTGTATGAACGTTAATTCATGCAACTGATCCCTGGTGATAATCTCCTGTATTCTCATGCTTTGTACTATTCACGAACTAGTGATAATGGTTGGGAGTAGTTAGTTGGTGGTCACTATTAGGAAATAAAGGTTCATAAGGTTTCAAAGAAAAATGGTGCATTTGTTATATAGAAGCATATAACCTCTTGACCCGTTTACGCCCAGCCACCTGAATTTAACATTGCTTGTTTCAATTTTTTTTACACCTGTATATATACTGACTCACAAACAAATTCTTCAAGTCGATCGTACATTCCCGAATTTCTATCGCGATATTTTTGTTTAACGGGGTCCATACACGTTTCACCAGACGCCTACTAATTGTTTATGATCATTTTGCTACCCATTGTGTTACGTTTGATTAGTCAGCGTGGAAGATTAAGCGACATGGGATATATGACGAAACTAAGACTTCATGACGTAATACCTTTTAACTGAAGACAACCGATCGAGAATGGATTGCATAACGACAAGGAAGATCTGCCTTTGGACTAAAATGAGGTATTATTTTTGTTAGATCATCCATCGGGACCTCGCTGCTCGTAATGTGTTAGTTGGAGAAGGAGAAACGTGCAAAGTGACAGACTTTGGAATGGCGAGAAATGTACAACAGGAAAATGTCTACGAAAAAAAGACAAAGGTTTGTAAAACTTTTTTCCCTATTGTTTTTTCCTTTTTTTTTTTTTGCAAAATTGGGACTTAAATCAATGAATATAAGTGACGCAGGATCCAACCGATGTCGGCGTCAACTTTCAATTTATCCCAGCAAAAGGATCGAATTTTAAAAATACTGTTCTGTTCTTTGTTGTCTTCCCCGATGTGTTTAATTCCAGTGGCGTTTCATATCCAGACCAAGAAATAAGGGAAGGGGGTGAAGGATGGGGAAGGGGAAGGGGCAGAGGGGCTCTCAGAAATGTTTGGCCCTTCCCCCCCTTTTTTTTTCGGCGACTTGGCTCCGGGAGCTTCGGCTTTGGTCTAAAATTAAGGGATAGGGGCACCCCCAGCCAGGGCCCCTCCCCTGGATCCCCTACTGCATTCTCTAGCCAACCTCCTACAGATGTTGCTTGTTGTGTTCTGGGTTCTCAAAATTACACTCTTTGCTAACCTCCAACAGGTTCTGTTATGTTTCTACTCAAGCTTTCTTTTCTCTTAACCTCTTTTGCTTTTCGTTGCTCGTTGATGACTCAGAGTCGAATTCCAGTGAAGTGGACAGCTTATGAAGCACTCATGTATCGACGCTATACAACCAAGAGTGATGTGTAAGAGCTTCAGATGTGGTTATTGTGATATTTTTAATTTTAGGTTAGCGTAACACTTTTAATACTCTGCTCTTTCAAAAGAGAATTAAATGTCTCAAACTCGGAGAAAAGTGATAGTACTCATAAGGAAATGGGTCATTTTTATTTACAAAAACTTTCCAAACCTGTGGCACCAAACAGATTCCCCAGTTAAATGTGATAGGCGTTTTAAGATTAATACTTTTCCATTTTATCTTCTTTCACGCAGATGGAGTTTTGGAGTTGTACTTTATGAGATATTCACCATAGGTACGTTTGCAGTGTTAGGAAGGGTTTTTAAGGCTATGATCTGAGTTAACAGTTTTATCGTGATCGTGTATTACTTATTCGTTATAAATGCAAGAACACGTTTTATACATCTCTAGCCTTGTTAATCCTGTTAATCTGCGTATCACGCATGAACTGTGAACTGAGATCTGCCAGCCATGAGAGCATTTACGCTTGAATAGCCCGACAAACATTTATTATGCGTAAGTGTCGCCCTATTCTGCGCGATGGGCTGCGAACGATGATTCAAGTGGAATTGACACAGGAGTTAATCACATCATTATTCAGTGCTACCTTGCACTTTATATGAAGCTGAAACCCAAATAGAATAATTTTTTAATATAGGCACTGAGTGCGAACGAATTTCTTTACTTTTGCATAAAATTTTGTTTGATGTCCTAATGAAGGTGGCTCCCCTTATCCGCATACAGAGGCCCGTAAACTGGCAGATTTACTCGTTCAAGGCTACCGGATGCCGAAACCGAGCCACTTGGATGATGCTTTGTAAGTTTCAAATACAAAAACTGGTCAAAAATAAGAAAAGGCAAATAATACGCTATGATATTGTTTTAAATCTAATTTCTACGCTTGGTCTTGATATGCACATAGGTGTCATGAATGGAAATGCAAAAATGGGTCTAAAAGATCTTGTGGGGTATTGGAGTACGCTCTCTTAAATCATTATTTCCCGATAAGTTCAATGCAGCAGTGGTCTTTACTTTTACCATCAAAATCGAAGAAAGCGACTTTTTTGATACTTTTAAGGGCTGCATGGTTAAAATATGTGTTATAATGTGTCATAATGTGTGTCATATACAGCAAGTATGTACAACAATTAGGGTTTGTTATTTCTGTATTGTTAATATTCGCAATAGCTTTGGCAACATCTGATTAATATTCGGTTGAGTTAAAGCTTAGTGTCAGTTTTCATTTGCCTGTCGTGTAGTAAAGATCTCTTTTCGTATTGAATGCGGTCTCTGTGCTGTTATTACATGCATACGATCTGTCTAGGAAAGATAGTACGATTCCAGTTTTCACTGTTGTTGTGTTTTAGTCTTATTCCGTGTTCTTGTTATATTTCCAGGTATCAGATCATGTTTAACTGCTGGCAAGAAGACCCTGCTGATCGGCCAACGTTTCAAGATCTCCGACGTGAGTTAAAACGAATGGAAAATCAACACAAGGTAGGCAAGTCATTTCTAAGTCATTTCTTCATGAATCGAGTCCTGGGTACAACAATACAACAGCTTTAAAGAAATGCGACCCTAACGATTAACGCATAGGATGTCAAGTCATTTATAGTAACACATTGTTCTTACAAGTAGTGCCCTGTTAATTTTTCCGCAGAGGCTCATCAACATGGAGACCTACGACAAGAAACTCTACGAGAATGTAGCAGATTTGTTGTTCTAGGGAAGCTTTACCCAGTGATTATTTACATTTTCACAAGTGACTTTTGCTTAACATCAAGAGTTAACTAAAGCAATGTCACTGCGACAACTGTGATAATTTTTTAGAAGACGCTAATTATAACCGGCGTTTTAGAACGTCTTTTCTAGTTTATAAACAATATTTTGATAAAGATGTACTTAGACTGTTTTTTTTTTTGTACTACAGTAGCTTTGCGTTCGTTTGTGACAGATGTAAAAACAAATTTATTTGTTTGGAGGTACAAGGAGCAGTCCTCTCCACCCCCTCCCTCAAGATTCACGATTGCCCTCCCTCCCCACCCCTTATATACAGTTACACCGTTGTCCGCAAAGGAGTTATGTGATCTACTTAACAATTAGATTCCATTTGGCAATGGGCGTGTACCTTGATAACGCACGGATAACGTGAAAACATGGTCAGAACAAGAAACGTCCTTCCTCTTAATCAGAGAACACACATACTTACAAATGGAATCTACTTGTTTTATACAATGTTTCTTTTTTTTTTTTACATTTTTGACTCATGATGCCATTGTATAATTAGCATTGATTTCAAAATCAAACGAAGCCGTGAAACGCGTTCAAGGTTTTCTTGTTCAAAGTACACGCTACTATATTCTGATACTGGCTATTAAAACAAGTCTGGGGCAGCTCTAGCTTGTGGTTTAAATAATTGAAATGCGGAGACAGACGTCAGTTGCTTTATTTTAACGTCCGACCGATGCCTTGATGATATTGTAATATTGTTCTAGTTTTAAATCTGCACTTAAAATTCAGGAGGTTATAAACCCATGGTGTCGGTTAAATGCTCTCACTTTTATCTTTAGTCAAGTGTTTACTTCATTCTTTGCCTATGTACTTATGCCTGTGTAGCTAAACAATAACTACAAATAAAAATTTGGTCATGGACATCCAGCAAGGGAGCCTTGCAAAAAGGTATACTGGACTGGGGAGAGTCAGTAAGAAAAAAAATATATGACACAGAATCGTATAAACCTTGGTCTCTAGGAGTTGTCAGCATGGGCACGGTTATATTTCAAAAAACGGTAAAGGTTACCTCGATACAGACAAGTTTGAAAAATACATGAAACGTTCTTGTTGACAAAAATGCGTAGTTGGGTGCTGATTAGGACAATAGTGCGTGTGATGATTTTATTTTGTTTCTATTTGTTTCAAGTTTTTCGTTCTAGTGTTAATTATTCATTGTAGTGTTAAGATCTTGTAATCAGAGGTGTTTTGTAATTCGGATTTGTTAGAATAGCCAGTAAGTTTATTGTTCCTAAGTGTTCAGGGGCACAAAACGACCAATTTGTTGAAAAATGTATTATTATACCCCAGTTAGTAAAACTAAATGTTATTCAGGCATATTCAGGTCTTTTTTAATATTGCTGGGAAAAAAATATCTGTTCCTTTTTGCCAGCAAGACACACAAGATATTTCCCAGCCAGCTAGATAAATTGGTTGGTTTCCCGGCGAGGTGCAAATTGAGCACCCTGCACAACCACAACAAAGACAATTTCATATGTCGTAAGCCAAAGTGGGCGTGTCGAAATGTCTCAAATCAAGCCTTCAGTGGGGGGAGGGGGGAGAGGAGACACAAATTTCTCACAATAAACCACATTTCGACAGGCAGCAACACTCACACTGCTACCACACTTCACTAATTACCAACCGGAACCATCAGCAGAAAGAAATTTTATAACCAACTCCGGGAAATAACTGATATTTTGCCAGCCAGCACAATACCTCGGGGGAACAGATCAAGTGAGGAACAGATTCGTTTTGTGCCCCTGAGTGTTGATTTAGTCAGGTGTTGTTATCGTTGGAGTGTAAGGTATCGTGTTTAAACAATATGTAAGTAGATAAAGTGTTAATTGTCAAAAAAATAGCATGAAAGTTTAAATATTACCCGAGTAGACGTAGTGTGCATGCAGTACCTTTGGTGAAGGAAGTAAGCAAGGGAAAAGACAGACGAATTGAAGGGCCAGCGGGCAGGAAGAGAAGAGAGGAAAATTCACTGCCAAGAAATTCTGCCAAGAGCCATTGGCAGGCGTCAGTCATATAACCTGACGAAACCCATTTGTCACTGGTGGCGATAGGGCCGGGGCTTGAGCTTGAGTAGTGTTGAAAGACTACGTGCTGAGTAAAAAATGTCGAAAAGATAAAGTAAAGTACGGGAGGATGTGGAGCTTGATTGGAACCGAAGGAAAGGAGGTTTGTGGAGTTGATTCTGGTTTTGTGGTGTTAGTTTTCGGAGAGTGAAAGACTTCAAAGAAGAACTGAACTGCAAATAATTAACTGTAAACAATTAGTTTTGTAGTTAGTGTCAGTTTCGTTATCGTTTAAGTTTTAAAGTTACTTGCGTTAAAGTTATTTAGGAATTGAATTAGTCTAGCAATAAGTTTAAATTAATTTAGTAGTTGTAGTGTCTTATGCCATAATTTGTAAACATAAGTTCAATATTTAGGATTAGTCTCACTACTAATACTGAGTGGGTTTTTTTCCATCTATTACACATTAGTAATTTTAATTCAATTTAAGGTGGTGTGTTGGGAGATTGTGGGAAGGGGTTTGTTTCTGTCGCTTTGTTTTTTTTTTGTTTTCGCTTTTGTTGTGCGTACCGGCGAAAATTGCCGGACTCACGTCACAGTGCGATGAACTTGTTACGCGGTTTTGCTAGTAAGCTCTTCAGAGACACTTCTCATTTCCAAAGCACTTAAATATATTGCAATCAATTCACTCGTGTAGTTGTTTTTCTGTCATGTTTGTATTGTATCGAAACTGGACTAAGGATTTACGTCAGCAATGACCTTTGAAAGGTGGATACAAAACCTCTTTGACCAAAACAAACAAGCAAACACAGCAGAAATGGGCGCTTACCGCATTAAATTTTTCAGACTCGAGGTTTGAAACCTTGCCGAAAGCCATCGAAGAGCGCTTCAATTGAGTGTCACAAACTCATTCACATCAGAAACGCTCGGTCCGTTTTGCATAGAGTGACATTCGGCAGGAGTTTATCTAGTGTAATAAAGAGCACCTGACATGAAAGCAGTTCTGAACAGCTTTCATATTGAATCAGCACGCGCTGATAGTCTGGTAACAATTGAAAACTTAGAACAATATTTCATGTCCTTTGACTCTGTCATCCGTGACTGGTCGGAAAGTGGTGCCAGAAAGATGCCTGAAAATTTAATCTTTTCATTTAGTGCAATCAGTTAAAAAAAGGCAGTGTTAAAAATAATAAGGTATTCCTGTGCTCATCGAGCATCCTCAATTAAAAAAATCTAGAAATTCAGTGGATGACTCCAATGGTCCTCTCATTGAAATGACACATGGCATCTAGTTATGCAATGCATTCTAATGGTGGTATATCGGCACGGAATATCTCACGAGTCACTTGTGATTTCCTAGTATACGTGAGTGTGTACGCAGAGAAACCACAAGTGGGATATTTCAAGGTTTATAGTACACTCAACAAAATTACTCAATTCTGATTGGTCGAGAGCAGTACAATTAATCTCAAATAGTACTCCGTAGGAGTACCTATAAAGTTTCCACGACAACGGCGCGTAAGTTCGTAATTTTGTTGAATGTACTATAAATAAAAGAATCGCACGACCTCGTACAATGCGGGATTAATACATACTCGTGATTTTCAAAGTTCAATTTTGAGGACTTTCAAAATCACTCGTACCTATTAATCCTGAATTGTACTCGAGGTCGTCCGATTTCCTATACTAATCGTAACTATAACAAAGTTCTCGCATCTGATTGGCCATCACCAGCTATGATTTTTGCCCAAATTGGACAGTGCGCGCGCTGGAAGAACACAGTTGCACTTTCATCATTTCTTTACCACGCATCTCAGGGTGAAAACTATTTTTTTTCCTTTTACTTTTTTTTCTTTTATTTTTTTCTCGAATTTTGTTGTAGATACCATTAATTGGTAACGGGACTTCGTGTTGTCCAATTCGGTCTGTAATCATACTCGTAATGAAACAAATCGGACTCTCGCTACTCGGTCGTCCGATTTTGTTCATCACTCGTATGATTACAGACCGAATTGGACTACACTCAGTCCTATTACCATTACATATCAGTTTGTTATACTGTTCATGGAAAATGCAAAGCCCTACATAATCAATGCCGTGCATGATGGGAAGGTTCAGTGGAAAATATAGGAACAAATATACAACGGCGTTCCTGCTTTCTGATTGGCTGTACTTTTAATGTTATGGTATAAATAATATGAAAGTTTCATTTTAAATGTTCCGATTTCATTCAAGACCAACACGCCAAAGGCAATTGGGCCGGTATTCATAATACAGTCCAACCTCCACTAACGGCCACCTATGTACAGCGTAAAGGCCATTGTTTTCTTGCATGTCTCTTACTAACGTTTTTGCACGAGAGTGCCTTATCTCGTACTTTCGGGTTCGCCCTCAAGAGATCTGGGTACGAGATTAGCGAGTGCCCTTTTCCGACATTCCTTTTTTTTTTAACAGGAGGCGGAACTGTTTTTGTTTTTGCTTGTTTGTGTTTTGATGTCAGAATTTCACAGAACGTTTTGAATTGAATGAGCCATTTCCGAGTTCGCTTGAGCCTCTATTTCAAAGCGAGTCAAAGTGCGAAAGTTTTATGATGGTAATAAGTTCAGCGTTCCATATGAGCGAAAACTCATTTTCATTACAAAGACTTCGCACTTAGACTCGCTCTAAAATAGAGGCTCAAGCGGTCTCGGAAATGGCCTATTTCTTTTACAGCTTACATAATGCTATCGAGTAATTAAGCGATCGCGTATTCCTGAATGTGTGAGGATTTGTATTCAGTTATTTTTGGAACAGTAATTAATTTTTCAGGTCCTTGTGAGTGCACCACACGATAGAAACGATTACTCATCTAGTCTCTTTCCTTGCATTGAGTACCCAAATGCGCTTGGAAAACTAAGTGTGCTATATAGTACCTATATTCAGTGTCAAGCCATTTCGTGGGGAAAAGGTTCTTTTTTCCATATCTTATTGCACTAGAGGGTGGTAAAGAGTATTTTCGTGACTCTTTATCGCCCTGTCTTCCGTGAAATGTTTTAAAAATGGCTATATATTTTCCCTCGTGAATCGTGATTTCTATAATAGCCGTGAAGTGTGATTTTGCGCGAAGCGAGAAACAAGTGTTTATTTCCCCGTGATCCGTGATTTTCGTTGTCTCTGCTTTTCGTGGATTGTCAAAGGACCGGTGTTTTTTTTTCTTTCTTTTTTTTTTACTCCAAACAATATTATATCCATTTAAACTAATTAACATTAGATAAGGATGGGGAAGGTTAGGCTCAGCGTGCAAGGTAACCATGACAACCCTTGAGGGGTAACCTCCAGGCACTGTCATACAGTCATAAATCAGTGAAAGTAAATACTTACCCTACACTTAATTCAAAGAAGGCGTGGGTCGGGACAGAAGCGACGACCGCTGCTGTCTACCACAGCACATCAAGGGGACACCGCTGGTCGGCCATTGTCTCGAGTTTAACTGGATTACATTTAACTACAAATAAGGTAACTGCTTGTAGAAGACACGAACTCTGGCTGAAATAATATTTTTAGCCGTAAAAATTCATTTGCCTTTTGTTGTGATAAGAACAAGCCTTGTAATTCACTGGCTAATTTTGTAAGAATATCCACCCACTTAGCCTTCGCCATCTTTGTATTTCAAATGCCTCCTTTAGCGGAATGAATTATGCGCGGCTTAACCTTTTATTCTCAACGCAAGCTGTTCGTTTCGCTTCTCAGGTGAATTACTCACTTTTAATAAACCCAGATAAAGTTTCGTGAGGTGCAAATTAAACAACTACCACAGCAGAAACGCACGACGATATATACATTCTCTACTGCATTTGCCGTCGCATCAGTCAAAACAAACAGTAAACTTTCTTCACTGCCTTGTTTTAGTAAGTGTAACTTGTGTCACTCACACTGCGGGTGGATTTATGCATGGCTTTCATATGTTATCTGGTCAAAACATCGTACAAACATCGAACAAAATGCAGAAAAATAATTAAAACTAAGCTTCGCTGATTTGTCTTTAAAGACTCTCTGTCGACCGGCCTGCTTTGCGCGCGTTTGTTGTTGTTTTGGGATCAACCGTTGATGGCGATGCATATGTGAGAGATGGCGCACGGCATATTACAGTCAACTTTATCGGCAGGAATGTTACAAGAAGGCTAGCTTTTGACGGGAAACAATTACAGGCGTGTGGTCCGTTCATGTTTTTAGTGTCTGAAGGATTTGAAACCCCTAATTTGATCGGCGTCGTAGACGTGATCGAATGTCGAAGTAAGCCGCGTTACATACAGGAAGCGAGACGTGGGATAAGAAAAAATAAATAGGTCTTACTGCACTGCAAATCCACTTGTAAAACCAAGTAAAACGATGGTACTGCCTGTGATCGCTTTTTCCACAAGGCCAATATAACATAAACAAATATGAGAAATGCAAATGCGGGACTGTCCAAAAACAATGTGCGAACGCGACAACATATTTTTGGTTTATAAATTGAAGGGGCTAGGTTTCCATGTTCTACTTGTAATAAAAAACAACTTCTACCAAAGATTCATGGCTTTTGTCTTTATTGATGTTATTATTACGGCATTAGAAGCGTCAAACAGCGCCCAGCCGAAGAAACTCAAAATAACATGTTCATGAGTACCAGCCACGAATTGTCACTCTTAGTTGAGGGGCCGTAAGGGGGGTCATGCGCACAGTTCACGGCTTTTAAAGATGGTAAATCGCGAATCACGATGATTACTTTTCGAGTTTCACGACAAGCATATCACTCACAGTTCACGGATATTCTTTTATAATAACGGATCACGGAAAATAAAAACACGCGATCACTTTCACGAGAACCCCCTTACGGCCCCTCTTCAGATCTGACTGTGTAATCATCGCCTAGCAAAGCAAAACAAAGCGCCCACCCCCAGCAGCCGAAAGCAGTGTAGAAAGCGCCACGCGCGTAGTGTTTCGATGTAATGTGGTATTTTTAAAAGCATCACTGGTGCTCCTTGCATGATTTCGACGGTTTTCGTTTCTTTCGGGGTCTTCTTCTACTGTCCTAAACTAAGATGGGGTCTTAGTTTTCGTAACACCCTGAGAAGACTTGTCAGGACGACTTCCGTACATAATATTTACAGGGGCGCTTGCACAGGGCAAAATGAATTATATTTCGTCGGAATTTCTGCTAAATTTAGCTTACCATGCGATCGATTTAAAACTATCAGTACCTTCGTTTTCGAGGGGTCTTCGGTCTTCGGTCTTCTAGACACCCTCTGACGGGTCAGACACATCAGACTGGAAAGAGAGTGGTAGTCACACTGGGAAGTGTATTTCGCTAAGTAGTGCAGAGTATTATCACATGATAGAGAACCCCTTGGTTAGAAAAATTCCATCAAAACATAAGCAAACGGCAAAGGCATTAGCTAAACAGTAACGAACTAACTTAACATTTGAAAACTGTCTCAAGTGATGGTTTTACGCAAGAAGATGGAAACAATACATAGCACTCAAAGTTCGGCTTTTTTAAAACGATCATGATCAGTTAGTTACACGTGAAATTTCTGGCACGAATTCCTCGCAAGATCCCTTTTTTTCTCGTTTAGAAAAACCTGGTTTTGTGTATATCATAAAAGATTTCAATATTAATTGTATTTTGAGGAAGCTATCGCTGGAACGCTCAGTTCCAAATTCTTCTCAAAATCCTGAAATTTAATGGACAGGCCACTCAAAACGCTGGGGTTAGAACATCCTGGTAGTAACATGAGAAGAAGACACCCATTTCACCAGGGGTTTGCGCACGGGGGTTCCTAGAACATGATGAAATGGATCTGTCACCAGTTAAACACCCGGAACAGTTCCTTTCGGTACTAGCAGCGCAATTTAAGCTTGGGTACTAGTAAAATTTATCTGTCACCGTGTTACGAGTTCGATTGTGTTGTGACGTGAGAAGTGGGTTGTTTGTAGACTAAACAGAACGCAGGGTTGTCGGAACAGCAACAAGGTTATTTATTCCAAACGAAAGTAGTAAACTCCACACAAGGCTTCACTATAAGCTCACACTAGGCTTGTAAAATTACACTCGACCTCCGTCAAACTTCAATACTCACGGCCTCTGCCAAATGTAGCTAAATGTACACGACCTCTGTTACACTTCAATAAACACGGCCTCCGCCAACTGTATAAACGACCTCTGTCAACTTCAATAAACACGGCCTCTGCCAACTGTATAAACTACCTCTGTCAACTTCAATAAACACGGCCTCTGCCAACTGTATAAACTACCTCTGTCAACTTCAATAAACACGGCCTCCGCCAACTGTTCTCAGCTCTCAGCTCTCAGACTTACTTCAACAAACACACTAAGACACTCTTCTTCTCTAAGAGAAACTCCAAAGCTACACCGATGGGCTTATATACCTTACAACTAAAGATTCTAGAACTTTCCGACTCGGCTAAATAAAGCAACATTACAATAAGAAACTATTTACAGCAACATATGCAAACGGCTTAAAATAAAATAACTAAGTCACGATGACACAGCACTAATTAAATATGCAGAAGATTCTAGACACTTCCAGACAGTAACGCGAGTCACGCAATAATTTTTCGTAACACACCGTCTACGCAAGCTTAACTGCTAAAAATAGCACCCTTGCTCACCTCGACCGGCCCCGTGTGGCCTGATGTTCACAAACGAAACAGTCCCGTGTGAACTAAAGTGGTCCCTTCCAGGATCGGGTCGGATCCATTTGGGACCGGACCTCCTGGGAGGGTACCGCAGGATACTGGAGCATGATTTTAAAATCAGCGAAGCTAAAGCGGCACTGACAGCGCGAGTTATTTATTACCCTCGTGGTGATTCATGCATCCCACTTACCGCCGGTAACCCAAGCAGGCAATGAGGCAAATAGTTCAAATGTGAGTGACTCGGAATTGTGTGTAACGGAGCAAGGAGGGGTTCCAACATAATTTCTGACAGATCAGAAGAGGTAAGAGCCAAAGTAAATTCTTTTTAGAACCGGCGAGTTCTTTGTTTAGAATTTGAGGCTCGGCACCATCTTCCGCGAGTGTAGAATCATTGTCATCATTGCATTCAGAGAGCTGATCTGCTTTATAAATTCCAGATGAATGCCCATCTTCTCTTTTATCATCGCGTTGCACCTCGTTGTATTCACTGTCTTCATTTGGCGCAAACACTAATCTTTCTCCACGATGGAGTTCAAGGGAAGGGTTCCAGCTGATGGCACCGGATAATAAGACGTTGGGTGTGTAAAGTCAGACCACTGCGTCATTCGTTTTGCTGTTCAACAGCTGTACTACCGAAGTTCCTGGCGTAATGTACCTGCATGCATGTGGGAAGTTTGCAATGGGGAGCTGTATGGATCTTTTCTACTTTCACATTAAGAAGAGCTTCTGGGTTAACTAGAAGGTCTGAATTAATCTCGTCAGTCCCGCACTAATCATGTTTACAGACTTGACTGTTTTACTTGCAATAGTTCCCTCAGGTCCATTGGTCTGCTTGTAAGGCTTGCATCAGTCAGTGGTGCAATGCAGATGTACTTGGTTTGCCTTGTTCTGCCACCGAGTAATATTTACAGTCTATTGTTATATTTTTGCGGAATCACAGTTCACGGCGAATTACACACCCGATTCTCATTTCACGGATAATTATTCTCTAAAACCACGGCTCTCGGTAATTGACAAGTCACGTTTCACGAGGGAAAAACAAGGCTAGTAGTAGTAAGAGGGGGGAGGGGGGCGGTTCGGGACAACAATAGATTTTGCATCCCCCTGGGACCATTGGAACCAATCAGAAGTCAGTCCATAAATTAAAAAAACGAGATCAAATGCTATTGTTTTAAACAAAGGAAGATCAAGGAAAAAAGGCTTGATACGAACAATGGATGACGTAAAGTATCTAGGAGTGTTTTTTGCTGACAAGTCAGTAATAGGGATGACGTATGGTATCGAGGGAAGTGTATTTTGACTGAGAGACATGACGTCACCGCTTGTTTTTGCTGAAAAAAAGGACTTGATGGTTGTTTCTCACAAAAGAAAAGACTGAATAGGTAACAAGTCACTTTTAGTTTTGCTGACAAAGGAAAAAAATATGAAAAGAAGCTTTAAAAAGGCAGTGTGTTCTATTTGGCAATTATTGTCGCTGTCATTCTCATAGGTTTTTAGAGTGTTTCCTAAAACTGTTCGATCATGAATGAAAGCGAAGCAAATCAAAACAAACCTTTAATCATCACTGGCAGACTTTACAAATAAACTAGTGATTCAGAGAAAGCAAATATCATTGTTGTTATTTTATCCAACTTGAATGAAAAAATTACAACAGAGTCAATAAATCCTCATGCGAGGAAATTATTGCATGGTTACCTCGTCATTTCAGCAGTACGCGCTCCTCTCTCATTGTGAAATCAGAAGTAAACACGGTTTTTGATTCGAGTTTTACCCTGGCTTATTGTACCCTGGGTTCCAGAGGATATTTTCTTCTTATCGATACTGATGGTTTGCGGCGAAGCCGCGTTAACGAGGCGCAAATCGCCGAGGAGAAAAAAATAACCTCTGGTCACAGGAGTACGCAACCTCATTTCCATGCGAGAAATCAGTTCAGAATTTGAACTAGTTCGTTGATTGGTTCTTCAAAGGAAACAACAATTGTGGTTGGCTTACGAAAAGCGTGGTTTCCCAGCCGACATGAAACAAGAGCTACGATTGGCTTAGTAAAAGCGTGGTTTCCCAGGCGACAGCACATCAAGGAAATGAGCATAACATGGCGGACGGACACGTTATTTTAGCTCCGAATGCTGATCGCTTTATCTCTAGCCCGCGGCTTGTTAGGACCAGTTCCTTGCCTGATTTGAGTAAAGTACACACTGACTCAACTTTGGTTGTCGCTGATCGGATCAGTAACGAGAATATGTCTACTTCTGTGCCCGATTATGGTTCGCTTTCCTCGTCCTGTGAAATGAGTGAAATGGCTGCTATCAAGAATGCATTAAATGGACGGTCCATCAACTCCCTGAAGGTGGAAGATCTAAGGGACGAACAAAAGCTTGAAAGAACCGACGCTTAGCAAATTTCAGACCGAGAAATTCAAAATCTTCGTTGACGGCCGGATGTTAACAATATCACCCTTCTCGGGGTGGGGTAAGGAAATGTTGCTCAGAACGACGACAGTTTTACCGGGGGGACGGAAGGGAAAATTTTTTACTTGACGCGCGGGCTGTCAAAATTTCCAGGTATTTCCCTTACACGCGGAAACCGGCGAATGTGAACGTTTAATGGAATTAATTAATGGAAAAGCGCAAAACAACTACAAGCAAAATCCAGTCACCGGATAAGAAACTGAAAAGTGATAGAAGTAATAAGCATTTTTTCTGGTTTGTTTAATGCTCTCTATAAGCAGGTGCTGCTAAAGCAAAAGCCGCTGCGAGGAAAGCGGCCTATAGCTACCTGCAGCGAAGAACTACCG
>OX419344.1:5943436-5985936 GCA_948470475.1 Galaxea fascicularis | reverse complement strand
TAATGTAAATACAAGTGTCGTAGCTTTTTGCGGTAAACAGGAAGCAGAAGGTTAGACGCTTGAGCCTGAGCATCATCCTTTGACAAACCCTGGCATAGATATTCTTCCACCTGTTCTTCCCGAGCTGAATTCAGGTCATTTATAACTTCTTCTCGTAGTTTTTCCCAAGGATCAACTGTCTCATTTTCTGTATCACTATCTACATTTTGTTCGTCTTCGTCAGTTTGATCGTTACTTTCGCCTTCGTTCTCATCATCATCATCATCATCATCATCATCATCATCGCCATCGTCCCCGTCCTCGTCAATGTCTTCATTTACACCATTTTCTTGCATATTGTCCGCTTCGTAGGTTTCAGTTCTTCGTTTCAAGTTTTCTTCCTCATTTGAAAGACTGGTCATTTCCTCTTCTTCGCCATCAAATCATTTAGGACAACTCACTGCCTCGTGTCGAATTCTGTTGAACTTACGGCTAAATGCTATCCGACAAAATTGACAAAAATGCATCATCCTCTCGCCGTCGTAACTCGATGGAGGTTTAATAAGAAATGACCACAAATCATTCGTCCATTTAATTTATAAGGCTGAGTCGGAGCGCGTACTGCTGAAATGACGAGGTAACCATGCAATAATTTCCTCGCATGAGGATTTATTGACTGTGTTGTAATTTTTCATTCAAGTTGGATAAAATAACAACAATGATATTTGCTTTCTCTGAATCACAAGTTTATTTGTAAAGTCTGCCAGTGATGATTAAAGGTTTGTTTTGATTTGCTTCGCTTTCATTCATGGTCGAGCAGTTTTAAGAAACACTCTAAAAAACTTTTAGAATGACAGCGACAATAATTGCCAAATAGAACACACTGCCTTTTTAAAGCTTCTTTTCATATTTTTCCTTTGTCAGCAAAACTAAAAGTGACTTGTTACCTATTCAGTCTTTTCTTTTGTGAGAAACAACCATCAAGTCCTTTTTTTCAGCAAAAACAATCGGTGACGTTATGTCTCTTAGTCAGCAAAATACACTTCCCTTGATACCATACGTCATCCCTATTACTGACTTGCCAGCAAAAAACACTCCTAGATACCTTACGTCATCCATTGTTCGTATCAAGCCTTTTTTCCTTGATCTTCCTTTGTTTAAAACAATAGCATTTGATCTCGTTTTTTTAATTTATGGACTGACTTCTGATTGGTTCCAATGGTCCCAGGGGGATGCAAAATCTATTGTTGTCCCGAACCGGGCCCCCTTACAACTAAGGCTATTTCACATTCCATGGGAAAAGGCAATTCGTGGTTCACGAAAATACCCTTTACCATCCTCTTTGAAGCGGCGTTACAGCGGTTGAAAGTCAGCCAAAATCCGATACAATTACTGTAAATGTAGTCGTGTTGGCTCCCCGGTCAAAATGGCGTCAAAATCCGTGGAAAAGTTCGTCTCCTTCGCAGCGGTTTTTAGGGTCGTCACGCAACGCTCCTCCCTACTGGTGACGAGCCTAAAAACGGCTGCGAAGGAGACTATGGAAAGGGCTATTGAAGAGATTTTGTTTTAATCTTCACCAATGATGCATTCTTTTTTAAAAGAAACAGAAAAACAAATTTGGGTTATGGACAGAGTTGTGGGCAACGTCATGCATTATGTAATTAGTTAATCAGTCTTTCATTGATTTTTCTTGCGACCACCTCCCGAGAGAGACTTTTTCAGTAACTGTGGGCGTTTTCCATTTAGCAGAAAATTCCGGAAATTTCGGTGGGAAACGACCAACGGTGAAGAAAGTGTTCCATTTGACACAAGTTCCATTCATTCCCAGGCTCCCTCGCCAGGCTACGTTGTGATCAGCAATCGAACATCGAAATCTTCACATCTTTCCAAGTTTTTACTCGAGCCAGAGGTATCAGCTACGTTTTCAGGTTGGTTAGACGAGCCTGAGCTATCAGTTACGTTTTCAAGTTGGTTACACGGAGGGGCAGCACTTGAAACGCCAACTGTGAAAGGCGAATAACGAAAGACCATGTTTAATTTCAGATGCAAAGTCTTACGCGGGAAACAATCGGAACGCTCAAAGAACCCTTGAAAAATTGAAAGTTTTCTTCAATAAATTCTACTTACCATTGGCATACATCACACAATTGTGATTCATTAACGTCTGAAGATCGGGTGCTAGTCCATGGCACACGGGGCATTCGTATAAACTATTCGAGGGGACCGAAGAAGGAGCCGCCATTTTACCAATGATATGGCTGTGAAAGGTCTGGAACTGGAAAAACCTTGTGAAACTCATAAATGGAACGGACATTTTCAATCAGAAAGTTTCCAACGGGAAAACAGGACTACCTTTTCAGAAGTTCTGTTTATTCCGGTTATTTTCCAGTGGAACGAACCAAAAACGTGTGTTCCATTTACATCCCAACCGGAATTTCCGGAATTTCTTGGTAAATGGAAAACGCCCCATATTTGCATATGCAAATTTTAGATGCAAATAATATTTATCAGATGCATACAGCCAACGATGCAACAGGTTACTTCCCTGTACACTGGTGGTGCAACCTTTATTTTCCCAGAACAAGAGATGATTTCACTCATTCGCGGGATTTTGTTTCTAATTGTCCTCCTTGCTCGAGAATCAGGTAAGCCTCTTTATGTAAGCTTATCCTGACTTAAGCCTTGACAGCAAAAAAGTTACTTAAGAGCGAAAATGTATGGATGAAAGGGAAAAACGTGCTAGACTAATCCCTATACTTGTTTGTTTCGCAAAATCGCAAGCACCGACTATCCTCATAGCACCGGATAAACCAACGCGTGTTGTGGAAGGAGACAGATTAACTTTGGAATGGACATACAACCTTGGTGGAGCTGCATTTCGTCAAGTGTCATTTCGTACCACAGGCGTTTCGTTCATCACCGACAAATTTCGCTCGGACCCCATAAGTATTCGTTTGGAATACGTTGGTCGAATAACTGCGAATCTAACGGACTCATTTTTGTCAATCACGTTTCTTGCGGAGAACAGTTCTACAGACAACAAACTCTAAGAGTTGGTCGTTGAAAACAACGACGGCGCAGATACTATTAGCCCAGTAGAGCTTATAGTGCAGAGTAAGTAGACATATCAAAAGCTTGACTATTCCTCCCACTTTCAGTCGAGCATTTGCAGTGGTAAGCTTTGGGACAGTGGCACGGCTACAACAAAAGTAAACCCCGTTACTGGATAGGGAAGGGATAGGAATAGGTAAAATGATTAATATTCAAACTGCGCAGTCAAAATGCTTTCCGGCATACAAATAAGTGGATAGGTAAAATTCGTTCTTCCACACTAATAAGTGAATAGTTTAACTGATAAGGGTCACTTTTTTACGATATAAAAAGATAGGCTTGCCCACTACTGTAATCTAGTTGACAGCATTAAAATATAGGAAATCATTTGCCATGTGGGATTAAACCTCCGTCCATTCGAAAACTGAAACCGAAAGGTAGTATCGAAAACGAAGACCCCAAAAACGAAGACCTACGAAAACGAAGACCCCTACAAAATTTAATTTTCATCTAGGAATAAACAAGTAAGACACTGATACTGCAAACGTAACAGTTCCTCTTCGTAACGAGTTCAATCGAAGTAAAGAAACTGAACAAGTACAAACTAGCGAATAGCGAAGACCAAAGGACGTAGCATGAAATATCATAATACTTATAGGGGAATTATTTCTACATCTGTAAAGCTAAATAACAGTGTTTATATGGGAACTCCAATGTCAAATAACTTGTAAAAACCTTGAATGTAGAAAAATTTATGAATTGGGAAATGAAGTTAATTGTCAAAGGATTTTAATGTGAAAATCTGAGGTTTTGAATTTCTCATACATTTGTCTGTAATTTTTCCCGTGCGTCTGCGTCTGTCTGTAATTTTTCTCGCAGACGCAGGCGAAAAATTACAAACAAATGTACGAGAAATTCAAAACCTCAGATTTTCACATTAAAATCCCTTAGCAATTAACTTCATTTCTCAATTCATAAATTTTTCTACATTCAAGGTTTTTACAAGTTATTTGACATTGGAGTTCCCATATAAACAGTGTTATTTGCGACGCTATTCCCAATGCTCGCTCGCGCAATACAGGCTATAATCTCGTGCCTGTCACTTTCTAGAGTATTAATTCCGGCGTGTGTTTGATTATCCCCTTTGGGAATAGCTTTCTATATATAAATAAACACGTGTAAAGGCAAATTTGTCCAGTTTTAGCAGCAAGCGCGGAATCTTGACTCTTGCGTCGTTTACTCCAAGATGGCCGATGAACAACCCCCTGCCCCAGTGGTTGTTTTACCGCTGACGTTCCCGAGGCGCCTCCTCCTCTTGCTGCTGTTGCTGCTGCTGTTGCCGAGGAAAACCCTCCATACGCTGCGGTCGTCGCTCCGCATGCTGAGGTAAATTTTCCTCCTTTAATTTGCTGTTTGTTTGATTTGCCAATTTCACACGCGTCGCTAGTTTTCCCTACTCCTTTTCGGGCAGTTTTTCTCTCGTGGACGAATTTGCGACTCCCCCGTGGTTTTATTATTAGATTATCGGTTGTGGCCGATGAGGTTTAACCTTACACGCTCACTCGTGACTGAGTGTTTGTCTCCCGTTCTATTGTGTTTCCTCGCTTCGTTTCTTTTACTCGGTTGTGGCCGGGAAGGAAATAATGTTTTGCTCGGTTGTGGCCGGGTAAGGAATAGTTTTTGTCGGTTGGGGCCGAGAAAAGAATAATTTTTGTTGGTTGTGGCCGGGATGGGAATAATATTTGTCGGTTGTGGCCGAGTTGGGAATTCATTTTTGTCGGATGTGGTCGAGAAGGAAAAGGCTTCTATGGCCGAGAGGTTTTTCTAGAAATGCTCAGGTTAGACTGTGTATGAATCTGTGTTTAAATGTACTCGGTTGGGCCGGAATAATTTCCTTTGTTCCGGTTTTGCACCATTCTGCTTATCAGGTTAGATTTCATGTTCTTCGTTTCGCCTTATTTTCGTTATTTATTGTCGGTTTTGCTGTAGTTTTTCGGTGGCAGCGTTTCGATTTTTATTCTTCTTTTATTTTCTATTCCGGCCTGGTAAGTCGAATACCGGCGTTTACCGGTTTTCTTCACGAATAATTTCTTTGGTTACTTCCGTCGTCCTTTTTTGCGTGGGCCGGTATTTCGCATGTATTTTTGGGTCCTTGATTGTCAATCTCTCGCCTTAATTGTTTTGTGGTGTATTTAAATGTTTTGTATTCTGCTCTGGGTCAGTAATTGCTGGCTTCCTTATCCTATTTTCTAGTTGGCGCAACAAATTCTTGACCTCAAAGAGCAGTTGAACACCCTTAAGGCAGAAACTGGCGAAGGTACGGATGTTTCTGTTACCCTCCAACTTGTCCGGCAACTGGCTTCCGCCCCTCACCACATTAGGGATCCCTTTGCGATCCTGGCAGCCCTTCAGAAGCTCGCAGACGAAGCTAGAGTTTCTGGTGACCGTCTAGATATGAGGCTATTCTCCGTCAAAGCAGACCTCTCTCCTCCTCCCCAGATTTTGGAAATATCATTATCCGGCTGTTAGGAAGCAAGGAGGAGAGCGATGTCGCCAACTCCATCGCCAAGATGACGAGACAACGCACCCCGGGCTATTTTCATCCCTATGCTAGATGGAATCAGCCACAGCATTTCGGTGCCAGAGGCGCCCGCGCGCGGGGTATCTGTTTCAATTGTGGCCAGCGTGGTCACTTTCAAATAAATTGTACTTCTTGAGCCATTGCTGATCTGCTATTAAAGGAAGCCTCGTGTATTTTTGTCTATTTTATTTATTTATTTATTTTTATTTATTTATTGTGGTCGGTCCCCTTTTACAAGGTTTGTCGTGCCTTGAGTGCGGGTGTCTAATGCCTTTTATGCCTCTCTAAGGTTGCTTAAGGCCGGCAACTCTGCTGGGGTTTTCCTTGCCCTTCCTCTTAGCCCTTTTATTTGTTCCCTTTCAGGGATCTTCTCCTTACAAGAAATTTAAACCTTCTTTTTTGCCTCTATTTCGAGTTGCCCAGCCTTTCCCGTCACGCAAAAATGGTGCAATTGGGAGGGCAAGCCCACCAGTTTTGTCGGCTCACTCCCCTCGCCTCAGCAAGTGGCTTCTCTTCTCGTTCACGCCTGTCCAAGTTTGCACGTCTTCAGAGACCCGGCCTCTTTTGTACCTGGGCAACTTCACAACAACTTAGCTCAGTGGGAGTACACCTCCGAACAATTTCCTTCCCAAGCGGAGCCGATTTCTTTTATTCGGAACAAAGTCGACGTTGCTGATTTTATAGTTTCATTTAAAGGCAAATTCGCGGGCAAATCTTACGATGCCCCGTTTCCTCCTAGAATGGAATTTCCTAATAACCCCATCTGTTCCCAGTTTGAAGATTTTATCTCCTCCACAATCACCGATCGTTTTAAGAATGGTTCGCTTATATTTTGGGGTAAAGTGGGGGACGTCCAGCCCCCACATCTCGTTATGTCCATAACCGTTGAGCCCTCTAAACCACGTATGTGCCACGACGAATGGTTTTTAAACTTGTCGATTAAGGATTGCCCCTTTTCATTGGATTACTTATCTGACCTGCCTAGGTACGTTGGTCCTGGTCATTTTCAGACTGTCTGTGACGACAAGAGTGGCTACGACCACATTTGTCTATCTCCGTCTAGTAGAACCCTTTTTGGGCTTTCGTGGAAAGGCTAGGTTGTTGTTTCGTCTATAATACCCTCCCCTTCGGATGGAAGGCAAGTGCCTATGTTTACCATTCCACTGGTTTGTTGGCGACTAGCTACATTAGAACTCTGGGCGTGCCCTGCTCGCAATACATCGACGATCGCCATACAGGCCAGCTTATGGTGCGCGGGAAACCAACCTCTCCAATTTGGTCTGATTTTGAATTGGCCCAAGCCGCTGCTTTTATTCTCGTTTCGGTTCTTACTTCACTAGGCTATACGCTCGCGTTGTCAAAATCGTCTCTTGTCCCATCCCAGCGCGTCCGTTTCTTGGGTTACCTCTCGGATTCTGTTTTAATGGCATTCGTTCTCCCAGAGGATAAGAAACTCAAATTTACGGCTTTGAGAGAATTCATTTTATCTTAGGAATATGTGGACCTTAAGACTTTGCTACGTTTCGCTGGCAAAACCACTTCGTTCTCTATCGCTGTCCCCGCTGCTCGACTTTACACGCGTGCCTCATTTCGTGCTATTTCGTCCGGTTCTAAGTCACCCCATAAACCGCTTATCGTCGCTGGTGATCTTTTGCAAGAAATCCAATATTGGAGATTCCTGGATCACTGGCAAGGTTGTCTTCCCTGGTTTGACGAGTGACATGTAGTTATTTCTACTTTTTCTGATGCCTCGAACTCAGGTTGGGGTGGTGTCTTCCCCGACAAATCTGGAAATTCCGTTGAACTGCGTAACTACTGGTCATCTGTAGATAGTTCCCAACCGATAATCATCAGAGAAGCTTTGGCGCTCAAGAATACCGTCATGGTCGGTGCTGCGTCTCTTGCGACTTCCCGAGTAGACGCCCACGTTGATAGCCTCCCTTTAGTTCGCGCCTGGACAAATCAAGGTAATAAAAGCGAGGCCATTACTGGCATCGTCCAAGCTATTTACGAAACTTCTTTGCAATTTAATATCGCCCTATCCTTGGTTTATGTTCCTTCAAAGGGTAATCTCGCTGATGTCCCCTCCAGGGCTTTCTCTTCCAGTGATTGTATGCTGTCCCCTTATGTTTGGAGGGACATTGAGAAACGCTGGGACCCTCACTCCGTCGATTTAATGGCCCTGGATTCAAATACACCTTTGGATACTCAAGGCCACCCCTTGAAACATTTCCCCCCCTGGCCAACTCAAAACTCCGCCGGGGTTAACGTTTTTTCCCCAACTCGCCATCATTTAGACAACGTCTACGTGTTTCCTCTATTGACTTTAACCGGGATTTTGCTACGATTCTTGGACTCCCAGCCCTGCCCGTTCACCATCGCTGAGCCTGACTCTTTTCCCCGGCGTTACTGGTGGCCTGTTATCTCAGGGCGTGCTCAAGATTTTGTCTGCTTCGGTGTTTTGGGTGACCCAGATGTGCTATTATTTCCTACGTCAACAGGAGCATTTATTCCTCGTCCTTTGCCTTGGGACCTTTGGGCATTTAAAGTTTCTTCCTAAATTAGAACTTTTTCGTCTAGGACACCTTCTCGGTTCCCCGAGTTTGGCGCCCAGCCGTGCAGTGTAGTGAGTGCTCGTACCCAAATGACGACTGCTTTCAGTTTTGCCAGCAGTGTGGACTTCAAAGATTTTCTCGTATCCCGAGTCACGCGTCCAAAAGGCTTAAAATTGACCTTCCATATATAGGCGCCAGGATAAAGGAGCTCGATTCCGCTAGAGCTTCTAGGGCTTACCAACGCCAAAAAACGCAACTGGAGTCCGAACTTTCCTCTTTTCTGGCTTCTTTTCAACCGCAAAGACTTTATTTTCGGCTACCCCAAAGGATGTCGTCCGTTTTCTAGTATGGAAAGATGCCAAGGGCAAAACAATGGTGCACGTTGACTCGCGTCAGTTCCTTGGTTTACAGGGAAAACAAAACTGTAACTGTCCTACTTGGTTATCTGCGAGGACAGTGAATTCTCTCATCGGAAAATTACGCTCTATTTTTAACGCCTTGGGTCGTTCGCTTCGGTTTTGGAAATCCTGCCTCGCATTTATCAGTTAAGCAATACCTCAAATCTGTTCAGACAGAACAGGCTCAGGCTAGAGTGTCTCCAAAGCAAGCGACCCCCGTATTTTTTGATAAATTCAAAAAAATTGTATTCCACTTAAGGAGTTACCTGTTTAGTAAAAACATTTCTCCTTCAGAACGTTACATTTATGCCCGTGACCTGGCGTTTTTCTCGCTCGATTTTTTCTCTGGCGACAGAGCTTCTGACCTTGGCAGAATTAAGACGATTGATGTCTTAAAACACTCTGATGGTTCTAGTCTTCTGTTTCACTAACGCGTGGGTAAAACGTTAAGAGGGAGGCTTTCAAGAGCATTTTCAGTCAAACAAACGGCTAATCCCGCTATTTGTCCGGTTAGGAATTTGCAGTTTTTCGTCAACTTGTGTACGGCTATGAATGTCGATCATTCTGCTGGCTTTCTTTTAATCTCTCAATGCCCCCCTTCTCACTTCTACCGTCCAAGCGAGGCTTATTAAGTACCTATTCTCCCTTGGCATTAATGAGGGTGAATCAGTCCATGGTTTTCGAGCCGGAAACTCCATTCTTCTAAGACTTTTAGGCGTGTCCAAAGAGGAAGTAGCGAAGCACATTGGCTGGAAATCTACTGCCTTGGTCGACTATTATACACAAGTTCAGAAAGTTATGAACACGTCCGCTGTTTCAGATGCCTTGGCCCGCAGTACGATTGACAATGGCAACGGTTCCCCTGCAGAGCATCTTGGAAATACTTTCCGTGAATGCAACATTCTTTCTGGTTTCACGTTAGCTTTTGTTTAAGTTCTGCGCTTGTTTGAATTTTAGTTTTGGGTTTCGGGAGTTAAGTTACGGATTTTTGGGGGCGGGATGGTTGGGCTGTCCATACGTTTCATCTCGGATTGTCTTAGCCTCCGAAATAAGGACTCGCATGTCCCGTAACTCAACTCTCGAGTCCTTAGGCCTTTATTAAGCGAGCGTCCACTGGGAATAGATTACTATTCCCAATGCTCGCTCGCGCAATACAGGCTATAATCTCGTGCCTATCACTTTCTAGAGTATTAATTCCGGCGTGTGTTTGATTATCCCCTTTGGGAATAGCTTTCTATAAATAACTAAACAAGTGTAAAGGCGCAGTTTTAGCAGCAAGCGCGGGAAAGATGGATTCTTGCGGAAACGAACTCCCTCTCATTAGGGGCGGGGGGGGGAGGGGTTTGCTTATCATCCGTCTTTTTGTAGTTGCTCGATTTATTTCCCCTCCCTTCCCCTGCCCTCAAATTTTAACTCATCTTTGGTCTAGTCTTTTCGCCTCCGAAATAAGGACTCGCATGTCCCGTAACTCAACTCTCGAGTCCTTAGGCCTTTACTAAGCGAGCGTCCACTGGGATTACATTACTATCTGATACGTTTAAATTGCAGTGGTTTGTAATTGTTGCAGTTTCTGGACTTTTTCCAGTTTCTTTAGTTCAAACTCGTTACAAAGAGGAACCGTTACGTTTGCGTTAGTAAATGTAGTTGATAGACTGGGAATCCTTTTTCATGTTTATTTCTGGATAAACTCTTGATTATTTAGTAACACATTTTTATACCATATGAGTTTAGTACAAGCTAAATGTTTTACAATTGACGGATTTTAATTTTTTACAACATTGTAAGATCTCTACCTTACACGTTTAAATTGCAGTGGTTTGTTCTTGTTTCAGTTTCTCTAGTTTAAACTCGTTACAAAGAGGAACCGTTACGTTTGCGTTAGTATTTGATTGATATTCAAGTTTCAGTGATAGATCGCAAATCCGTGTTGATGTTTATTCGTAGATGGACTGTTGTTATTCCTGATAAAAAATATACCTACTACAGGTAGTAATACCGGTTAATATCAGTGTATTACTACTTTGTGCAACTGAAAGATATTGTTTATTCCTAGATGAACTGTTGTTATTCGTGATAAACAAAAAGTACTTAATACAAGTAAGACTTTGTGTTGTTGAGAGGTATTAACTGGCTCATCAATTCTGGCTAAGAAGCGTTATTAAATTTCCCGGGGGTCTTCGTTTTCGTAGGTCTAGATCAGGGCCACCCAATGGATCGTTTCGGTAATTATCTGTTTGGAAGGCCTTTAATCCCCTCTGATAAGAAAGCCCTAATAAATTCGAGAATACTCAAGTTCCCCTAGAATAACAGAGCTTTAAAAGTACTCCAGATAGCCTAAAACAGCGTTTAAAAAGCATTGGAGAGAAAGCGGACGTTGGGTGCCCCTGCTAGATGAACTGTTGTTGTTCATGACTACAAGTAGTAATACCGATCAGTATCAGTGTCTTACTTGTTTATTCCTAGATGAAAATTAAATTTCGTAGGGGTCTTCGTTTTCGTAGGTCTTCGTTTTCGGGGTCTTCGTTTTCGATACTACCGAAACCGAAAGCGGTAGTCGATCCGTTCATATGTCTGATATGTACCAAAACACACAGAAATTTGAACTGAAAACTGTGTACTTCAATCCCGAGTGACTGTCACAAAACGTCGTTATCCTCTTCCGTAATAAAAAATTAATGTCTAAATCTTGATGCTAAATTGTTAGCTAACTTTTCTTGCTTTCAGTCACTAATTATGCGAACGGTCTTAACCCATAACGAACCAGAGGTAACCGGAAGTAAAAAAATCTTTCGAGTCTGTTTGCTAAGGGATTATGTCTGAAAGCAGTATTGTTTAAAGCTTCAGCAGTAAAAATGCGGCGCGCGTTTCCGATCACGGCATGTTATGATCGACAAAACGCTAGTGTCCTGAAACGCTATAGTTAATGATGAAAATATATCAGATGTTAATTATGAACATGCTCAAAATGTTTGAAAAATATTTAATTGTAAGACAATGGGCGATTACCATGATTTATATTTAAAAACTGATGTATTATTGCTTGCAGATGTATTTGAAAATCTTAAGAAAACATTTATGAAATATTATAAATTAGATCCTTGTCGTTATTTTACAAGCCCAGGATTAAATTGGGATGCAATGTTAAAAATAACTAATATTAAATTAGAATTAATGAGTGACATAGATATGTTTCAATATATAAAAAAAGGATTAAGAGGTGGTATATCATATATTGCAAAGAGATATGGATGAGCAAATAATAAATACTTTAAAAACTATGATAAAAAATCTCCATTAAAGTATATGTTTTATTAGATGCTAATAATTTATATGGTTGAGCTATGAGTCAATATTTACCAACTGGTAATTTCAAATGGATGAGTCAAAAAAGAATAAATAAACTTAATTTAAATTCTTACAAACCTGAAAGTAAAAAAAGAAATAATATTAGAAGTAGATCTTGAATATCCAGAAAAATTACATAATCTGCATAATGATTATCCATGTGCTGCTGAAAAAATAAAAGTAACACAAGATATGTTATCTGATTATTGTCAAAAAATACAAAAAAATTTAATATCAATACAGGATTAGTAGAAAAATTAATTCCTACATTATCTGATAAAACAAAATATGTATTGCATTATAGAAATTTTCATTATATTTAGATTTAGGACAAAAACTAAAAAAAATCAGAGTTTTAGAATTTAATCAAAGTCCTTGTTTAAAACAATATATTGATTCCAATACAGAAAAAAGAACAAGTGCAAAAAATAGTTTTGAAAAATATTTTTTTAAATTAATGAATAATGCAGTATTTGGAAAAACAATGGAAAATTTAGGAAAAAGAGTTGATGTAAAACTTAGTAACTAATGAAAAACAAGTGATCAAATTAACAAGCAAACCAACAAATGTATCAAATAAAATCTTTAATGAAAATCTAGTAGCTGTACATAAAATCAAAGAATCACTATTGCTCAACAGGCCGGCATACGTGGGTATGTGTATTCTTGATTTAAGTAAAACATTGATGTATGATTTTCATTATAATTATATTAAAAGATTATATAAAATTAAAGCTCAATTATTTTTTACAGACACAGATAGTTTATGTTATGAAATTACAGCAAAAGATTGTTATAAAGATTTTTATAAAAATAAAGAAAAATTTGATAACAGTGATTATTCAACAGACAGTAATTTTCATTTCTCTGAAAATAAAAAAGTAATTGGCAAAATGAAAGATGAAGCTGCTGGAATTCCAATTACAGAATTTGTAGGATTGAGATCTAAAATGTATTCATATATGAAAAGTGATTTGAACAATGAAAATAAAACAGCAAAGGGTATTAAAAAAAATAACAGTCAAGAAAAATATTCAACATGAAAATTATGAAAATATATTATTCAATGATAAACAAATATTTCACAAAATGAAAACTATAAGATCAGAAAATCACCAATTAGGAAGTTATGAATTAAATAAAGTATCCTTAAGTTGTTTTGATGATAAAAGATATCTTCATGATGATGGAATAAAATCATATGCTTATGGTCATTATAAAATAATAAAAAAACATTGGAATTATTAAATATATCTAATTAATATATATGGAGAACTTAGTGCAAGGAAAAGAATTCAAAAAATTAGTAGAAGAAGCTAAAAAACATGGTGCCGAAAAATTAGAATATAGTAATAGAAAAAATAAAAAAATATAAAGTGACTTTACCTGATAATAAAATAATACATTTTGGTAACAAATCATATGGGGATTATGTAATACATAAAGATGCAGAAAGAAGAGAAAAATATAGAAAAAGAGCGTCAAAGATAAAAAACAAAGAAGGTAATCTGACATTTGAAATAACAGAATCACCAAATTATTGGAATTATAATTTATTATCGTAAATTTTGAGTAAGGATGGCATCAAGTGAAAAAATTTAAGAAAAAGTTCTTCAAAATTCTAGAAAAAAGATTTTGAAAAATTAAATAAAATAAAATTTGAGAAAAATAAAAAAAAATCCAATTTTTATACCTGAGGTTTCTGGCGCATTTTTATATTTTGCGCTTGAACCCCCAATTATATAACAACTGCCGTTTACTCTTCATTATGGTCCACTGGCAAAATACAAGATTCTGTTTGCCCACACTGAATTGCAAGTGAAAACGTCTATTAAGATGCCATCTCTGCATATATTTTACCTTGTGGAATTCATAAAGGTAACAAAAACTAGGGCATTTAAGTCACCCTGCTCATTGGGTGACCCTGCTCATTCGATATAGTGTTTAACTGATGGTTTAAACAGGGAGTTTGTTTACCAAGTAATTATACTGAAAGTTAGAGTCAGCGATAACAAGTTGGTTATTCAATGTCCTGGCGCGTTCATTTTCTATTAGATTTTTCTCTTCTATTGGTGCTTTTTTGTTTCTATTTCATTTGCATGCTCGTAAAAACCGTATGCTCAAGTGCCTCACCTCAAAATAACACTGATGGATATTTGTTTCTGTTTATTTTACTGTCACTAGCATTCAAAGTAATATATTTAGCAACTTTCGCTAATTAAAGTGTTGAATAGCGGAGGAAATTTTCCAAACATACTTAACATGCTCATATTGTTAATTACAACACTGAATGATAATTCTATCACCTCTCAAAGAAAACAGTTCTTCAATTTAGAAATATACGGTGGCCCACAAGGGACATGCTGCAAATTAAAAAGGTTGCTGCAAATTTATAAAAGTTGCTGCAATTTTATAAATTTGCAGCAATCTTTTTTATTTGCAGCATGTCCCTTGTGGGCCACCGTAGAATTCACCCAGGATACCTTCTTCTTTTACAAGAAGTTTTTACCATCTCGTCAAGTTATTGCTACGGAGCCGGAGGCGAGCAGCATTACTAATCTCGACAAGTATCGGAATGTGGGATGCCTGTGTCATAGAAGCCAGCAAAAATCTCGATTTTTCAAAAATTTGTATTTGGTAAAGGATTTTTCGGAGCGCTGTCGGATGAAACTCGGGAACCCTCAAACACACGGGATTTTTCGAATGAAATTCGGGGCGCAGGTCGGATGAAATTCGGGAGACGTTTTAAACACAAGGGATTTTTCGGATGATATTCGGGAAACGGAATATTCCCGGATGATATTCGGGAGACGCTCGTATACGCGTGCTGAACATGCCGCGTGCCACGTTTTCTTCCTCGGGTTCTTCGTTCTGTGCTGTTCTGTTGCTTTAGGTAAGAATTATTTTAACTATAGCTATGTCAAACTCAAGCGTGTGATGACCATCGAGATAAACGGTATAAGAGACAGCGATAGAACATGTTATGGGTGTATTATGTACTTTGGGCCCTTTCGCCGATTGCTTGGAGCAGCAGTTAGAATGGACATACAATGCGATATCTTGCAATTTCGCTGTCAATTTTCAAAAGTTATCAAGAAAATTTTGTTCTAAAGACTGAGGGGCTAAGGTGAAGGTTGTGGTGGGATAACCATTGTTTTCAGTCGTAACTTCCATAGTATTATAGATTTAAACTTAACACGCGGAGTACGACCAAAACTGTCTCCTTTAAGTGCGCCTAACGGTAATATGAGTATCGCTTGGCAATAAATATTTGGAGATGCCATCTGAGATCAAAAGTGTTGAATTTCTGGTGTTTTGTAAAACCTCAGGAAACCGTCTAAATTGAGGTACAGAATAATTAAAATCAATAAAAATCAAAACCTTTTTAAAAAATGGTACAAAACATTACAGTTCTCATATTGATCTTAACGTAAACTGTAAAATTATTTATGCTCTAGATCTCCGATTCTTTTAGTTGGCTATTTCCATGTTAGCGCGCAGTATTGGCTGAGCTCGGTTTGCTGGGTACTGTATGCAGTGAAAAAAGACAGTTACCGAGTTGGCAATAATTTGGCCGCGCTCATGACTTGGCCGTTTATTTTCTTATCGTTTTTACTAACAAGACGAGAAGCTTGAATGTAATCAAATAATCAGTTCCCAGCAAAGGTGAGGGATTACCCGCAAAAAGAACAAGAAGGACAAGACCTAGACACGGTGGCTGGTAGGGGTCGGAGGAGGGTCAAATCTCGCGACTTCGGTGATTCTGCTGTTCTCTCGTTGTGCGCGTGGAGCAAAAGAGGCCTTTGCAAGTGCTTCATGTCGTTAAGTACCGTAAACCCGAATGTCCCGGATAACCGGAAATCCCTCGGCCGGGAGCTGGGATTAAGCTATGCGAATCAAGCAGCATAAATTTATTTATCGTGGCGATAAATTTCCTATTAATAAAAACGTGGCGAGGTCAAAAGAATTTCCCGCCAAATTATCATTGAGTAGGTTCAAAGTTTCTACTTGATTGAAACCATTTTGGCTCAAAAGAGAGATACACGAGCAATAAATGTGTTTTCCTCTCTCTGCCCGTCTTCCAGGAAAACAAAACCACTGTGTCATCATCATCAATCAACAACAACAACAACAACAACTTATTTAACTTGTTTAATTTTACTATGATTCCCTGTTATTAATGTTTTGTTTTGTCCTGGATCATTAATTTGTTCCAATCCTCAAAACTCAGTTCCTGGCCGACAATGCGTGAGACGAATTGAGCAAAACTCCGTACGAGTAAGAGTTGGCGAATATGCAAGAATCCATTGTCCGGTGTTTTCAAGGGACATTGAATTTGAGACCGTGTCTTGGTCTTACTGCACCACTGAGAACTGTAACACTAAAGAAATGAAATGGTCATGGTTTGCAGGCATGAATAGCAAAGGGGCTACTGCGGTTGATGGCACCGGTAAGTTGAAAATTGTCTTTAAGGTATCGAACAAAAATGCAGACATGTATTAAAAGTTTATTGTGACTCACCGACACCATTGCAGATTTGTCCATAACTTTATCAACGCCGACATGACATGTTTACATCCAGTGCCTGAGACGTTTTTGAAAATGAGAGGTCTGGCTATACTGTCGGCCATGGTAACAGCTATTCCTCGGAAATGTTACACATGTTACACGCCTCTTTAAAGAGAATCGACGTACCAACGTGTTAGCCAAGAAAACTTCTTTACTAACTGAAACCCAAGCTCCCTGAACCGTTTCGCAAAAGTTACGGTATGCTGTCTATGTCTATTACTATTCCTTTACGCCTTTGCTTACGTGTATGTCTATGCCTACTGATGCCTATGCCTCTGCCGATACTTATGCGTATCCCTATGTCTATGCATAATATTATGCCTCTGCTTAGGTTTATACACATACCTATGCCTGCACGTATGCCTAGGCCCACAGCTGTGCCTATGCCTATGTCCATGCTTATGCCTGCAGATACCTACGTCTATGTCTAAGCCTATACCTATGCCTATCATTGCCCACGTCTATGCCTGCACATATCTACGCTTATGCCTATGTCTATAACGTCTATACCTACAGTTGTATGCCTATGCCTATGCATGTCTACGTTTATGCTTATGCCTACTGATGCCTATGCCTACTGTCTGTATTCATATTCACGTCTATGGTTTTTCCAGGTCCCTATGCGAACCGAGCAAACTTGTTCTTGAATGGGACCTTGGGAATAAGCAAGGTAAAAGCAGAAGACCAGACAGATTACAAGTGCACCGTGAATAGACATCGCATGATCTCTCCACTAGTCTACTTTGTCACGTTAGATGTTGGTTCCTGGGGTAAGGCAATTCTTGCTCTTGAACTTGTTAGGCGTACGTGATTTCCATTGACGAATCAGATATTGATCTCTTTCTCCATGTTGTGAACTCCGCTTTACTTCTTCACTGGACTATGGGGTTGGATACTTCATGAACTAACTTATGAGAAGACCGACTTAAACTTAAACTTAAAATTGCGTTACTTTTTACTTGTTTTTAGTGCGGCCCGAGATTACCTCACGAAGCCAAAGTGAGGTAACTGTACTTGAAGGACACTTGCTTTACTTGAAGTGTGAGGCAACAGGTATTCCTACTCCCATAGTAACTTGGAGGCGGATACATGGGCGTGTCATTCAGAAACGTACAATTCAAACCAACTACATCCGAGAGAAGGTCACAACAACCGCTGAAGGGGTTTACGAATGCGAGGCTTCTAACTCGATTGGAGCCGATAGTTACATGGTTGTGGTAAAGATAATACCAGCTGAAGGTAGTTATAAAGTAGTAAAGTTAACATTTGTCGAAAACATTTAACCAGACTAACTGAAGCTTATTTGCCCTGCTTTAAATTCATCCTCATCGGTTGTCCATAAAACGTTTTATTTAGTTATCAGCACATCCTTTCCAATCGATTAAACATTCAATCATACTAAGCTCAAACTGACAGCTTCTTCTTCGCATTGGGTGTAAGCGCCAGTGCAGGAAACTAATATTTTCGCCATGCATATTACTTGTTATGTGGGTTACAAGATTTTAGTTTAATTTCTGGTTTGGTCAGCAGTCTATGCTTTGTAAACTCAAGTTTATGCGGTGCATGTTACTGGTTATAAGCTTTCCACTTCTGTTTTCGTCAGCACTATTCGCTTTTATTGCCCTGGTTAAATAATAATGTTGTGATCAGCTTAATTTGGCCGAAAGTAAACTTTTTGATGATCGGAGTTTTATTTTGTGAGTTACGTGAGGGACGTGAATGCTAAGAGGGGACGCCAAGGTATTGAATTTCAGTCACCTATATGTTTCATTTCTTCTATTGGAATACAGCAGTCTCTCTACCTTTCCTTTTCCGTTTCATTGTGGGGATTTCGCATTATTTTTATGTCTGTGCCCAAGCAAATTTTTATATTTTCTTGATTATATTGATTTTCAGTGATGAATGTATTGTTTTATGTTTATCTTTGTTCCTGAAAAAAATTTACAGATGCCTTCATGCCATTATTACTGATCTATATTGATTCTCAGTGATAAATATGATTACTTTCTGTTTGTACACTGGCAAAATTTTACAGATGTTATAAAACATATTATAACATGGAACCCTGCTGTGTAAACACACCCAAACAATTTTTGCAGTTTTTGTTTGGTTTTGGTACCTCAAGGTACCTGTACTAGGCCAGCCATGAACATTGCCAGTGGGATCTGGCAGGGGTGGTGGAGGTTTTATATTCATCATTTTGCAATATTTTCATGAACAACCATCGTTTATATGTTGAAACACCCAAACATTTTTTGAATTTTTTGGGTGTTTCTGTACGCTGAGGTACTTGTAGCTACCAACATCCAAAAGCCTTGTCAATGTGGGTTGTCAGGGATTTAGGAGGGGTGTTTTCCTCATTTTATACATAATTGTAGCATTTTCATGTAAATCCCCCAGTCTAGACACATCCAAAAGATTGTTTTGCCAATACAAGTAGGTGTGTACAGCTTTACACTGTGCCTTCCCGAGCAGCACCTTGGGAATGCACTGTAGGCTTTCATATGAGTGGTCACACTTTAGGATTACATCTATAACAAGAAAGAACCTTGCACAACATTAACTCTTTAAACCTTAAGAGTGATCAGCATAAAATTTCGCCTTGTTTTAGAAAATAGAGTGATCACGAAAATTAGGACAGGATCACACAAGATGAATTTGCTTGAAATTTTAAGAATTTTTCTCTATTGTTTCTAAAGGAAAATTGTAAGGGCACCAAATAAGAAATAAAATGTTATTGATCTTAAAGTTTGAAGCATTAATTACGTAAACAGCTCCACGGGAATCTTTCAAACTTATTGTGATTTGATAGTTGTACAAACAACCAAAGGAAAAATGAGCATGTTGAACAAAATCATGAAGAATAGTAAGCATATAATTCTCTTCATGTTAGTCCGTCCAGAAAATGTTCAGCTCTCAGTGGGGGAAACTACAATCTGCCTTGGAACAGTCATCACTTTCAACTGTTCAGCTTATGCTGTCCCCATGGTAAATAATTACAAGTTGTATGAGAATGGTTCCTTGGTTAATCAAAGTAGCAGCTCAGGGGTTTGGAGCAGAACAATGTCAGCTGCAGGAGTGTTTGTCTACCAATGCATGGTTGCCAACTCGATCGGAACAGCAAATAGCACAGTGCTCACTGTTACTGTCAATGGTAAACAAAACACTTTCTTTAGTACTCACTAGAACCTAGGTTTGATACATGATTTGTAAAGTCTAGTTGTAGCTATTGCTATGGGACATGGGTAGCATTTCTACTACTTTCGTACAGAGGCAACAGTGTGTGTTACAATAATATTATTTAACAGTTCCCTTTTGAGGGTAAACACCTCACTTAATCTTTTTCCAACGTAACTGTTGTGGTGTATGAATTGGCCAGACAAAGGAAAAGTAGTATGAGGACTACATTTGCCTTATTACCACTGGAAGTAAATCTGGGATGAAATGGCATGATATGTTGCCTTAATTTATTTATTTTGTCTTTTCTTCAAGTGCCTTCATCCATCTATGCAATCGGAAACAAGACTCTGATTGAAGGCAACAGCTTCACTCTGACATGTCGAGCATCTGGCATCCCTCCACCATCTGTGTCATGGATCAGGGTCAGTGATGGCCAGCTCTCCAATTCAAATGAGTTGGTATTTACGAATATTACGAGGAGTAAAGCTGGACAATACAGATGTGAAGCTAGCAACGAATGTGGCAATGCATCAGAATCTGCAGTGGTTGTTGTGAATTGTGAGTTAATTACCCAGTGTTGATTTGGTAGTACTAGTTGATGAGCATTTGGATCTCTTTCTGGAGGCCAATTTAGTTTGGAAACTCCGTTGATAACCAAATTCGGTTTTAACTTTACACAGTACTACATATTTTATAGTGAACAATCGGCAGGTCCAAGAAAAAAAATTAGTTGTGAACATTGTCTGTATTACAATTTTATATCTGACTTATAGTAGTACTATGGGCTCACCTAGGGCCTCGGCACGCGACCCCCTTTTTGGACCAATCAGAACGCAGGAAACAAGTCACGCGACCCCCCGCTCATTTGCATAAATTAGCATATATGCAAATGAGGTATGTTTTGGAGAACCCCCCATACGCGACAAGAAAGAAGGACGCACAAACAGATGAACGTTTTTCAAACATGATTTAAGGAACATGTTTTACTTGCGCCTGGCACGCTGGCGGTCGCGGCGGAGACTTGCACCTGGCACGGTGGCGGTCGGCAGATACTTGGGCCTGATACGCGTGTGGTCGACATTGAAAGGGTGGTCCCTAGGGGCAGAGATCACGCAGCAGGGGTTGGGTGAAGCGCACGGGGGAAAATCAGTGGATTTGAGATAAGAAAACAGACCCGGCGCGATGAAGGTTTCGCGCGGGTCAATGAATGGAAAAAACGAACGGATTTGGCATACAAAAACAATTTAAGACAGGCAATCGTTGGCGTTCCAAAAGAAAAAAAATCAAAGTTCCTGGGTGTATGAAAAAACCTCGTTGGCGCTCAAACAAAAAAGAGAAAAACAAAAGTTCATGGGTGAATGAAAAAACCACACAGTTCCTGACGTCGCCCACTTGCGGGATTTATTGACAAAGAAACACGTCAAGTCATCTTGTCAAATTTTTTTTAATGAGTCTTACACCAGCCGAAACCGGCCTCTCCTTTTGTACAATATTATTAAGACTGAGGTCACGGCGATGATTTTGTTTTGCCGTATCATGTCATCCAGCGTATAATTCCTTCGTGGTTTTTGTTTGTGTTTGCATGAATCCGGTTTTGGTCGAGACGAGGAAAAAAATTAATGACAATGCATAGGAACGAGAACGGTAGGCTTTAAACCTTCTTGAAACGGGAATGCTGCGAGAAACAATGCCCGAGGTTTTGGTGGTCCATCACAAAAAAAAAATCTGGACAGCAAAAAATATTTTGTTCACCGTAGCCGTTCGCATATAGTGTCACCACACTGACAGGCAAAATACAACAAGGCTTTGCATTTCTAAAGACAACCACAAATGAAAAGAGACAAACGCATCAACATACCGTTTTTATAACAGAAAAAGGAAACAAGGATTGTGTTGTTAGCAGCGAGAAAAACTTTGTTGCGAGCGTACAAACACGCTGTCTTTCAATTGGCTTCACCATTGTTGAAAACCATTGTGAATAAAATGCGACTTGGCGAGCCGAAAAATGAGAATACAACACAATGGTCGACTCAAAGAATTGGTCAAACAATTCTCCAAGAGAAAATCGACATTCCAAAAAATATTTACCTGGGTGCAGCCTTTTCCTGGGTCGCACAAAATCCGTCCACAGTTCGGCTGTAATATTTGAGCACCATGTTCGTTTAAAAAAAAAAGTGAGAGAGAGCGGCCCGAAACGCAAAATGGTTTTTTCCTCGCTTTAAGATCTCCATATCCTCTGTTTTAAACGGCCGACTCGTCTCCGAGAGAAAATCAAAAGTCAATAGCGCCATTTACTTGGCTGTGGTCGTCTAAAAATCCATATTTGAAGTCCGCGATTCGGCTTCCACGGTCGTGCAAACATGTTAGGTTGCGTTGTGAAAAACAAAAATGAAGATATCCGAACTTGAAAATAGTCTTTCATCGCCTTTGAAACCTCCACATCCTCTTGCTATTCACCGCCAATTCGTCTGTAGGAGAGTATCGTGTCATTTTGAGTTCGACGGAGCTTCATCACAATTCAAAGAGGTGAGAAAAATATATCTTGGAAATATCACATCGATCCCTGCACGGTGAAATATGGCGCAACTTTCCAAGCCTGTGAAAACAAATTGAAAATCAGGTGTGCGAACACTATACCATTTCGAAGGATCGGTCAAATAAATTTCCGAGAGAAAATCGAAATTCAAAAGCGCTATTTACCTGGCTGTAGCCTCTTTCCTGGTCGTCTAAAAATCCATTTCAAGTCCGCGATTCGGCTCCACGGTCGTGCAAACATGTTAGGTTGCGTTGTAAAAAAATGAAGCAATCCAAAGGGGAAAATAGTTTTTCATCGCCTTTGAAACTTCCACATCCTCTTGCTGTTCACCGCCGATTCGTCTGTAGGAGAGTATCGTTTCCTGTCGAGCTTTGCAGAGCTCAGTTATCCTCATGTTAAGAGGACCAAACCTGGGATCGCCGCGAGCGAGCGGCCACTACCTACGGAATGATGGACGACCTTCGGTCCGTTTCTCGAAAGTCCCGAAAACCTAAGGGGCCCCAAAAGCCTTTTTTAAAAACTGCGATGCACTTCTGCTGAAGCGCTGGTCTTTCACTGTGATTTCAAGACACGAAAAGGGAAATTGATCGCAAAATGTCCCACCTGAAAACGTTTTCGTTTTTGAAATGCATAGGAAATTAGGCCCAAGAAGTCTCTGGAGTTTCGGGAAACGCCCGCCTTGATGGAGCAAACCACGTGCGAACTTGACCAGTTCTGACCAGTTAAGGAGCTATTGTTCTTTGGGAACCAATGGGATGTTGTGGGAAGTGTGGCGTGATCACTTTTCAAGGGGACCCCTCTGAGCCGCTGACTAGATGGCAGTGCAGGTTGAAGATCACGTGATATGAATATCACCAATCAGAGGGCTTGACGCACGAGAGAAAGGTTGGTGATTGGTGCAGAGGAGGATTGACGTCATGAACGACTAGTATAAAACAGAGCACCCGGAGTGACGCGAGCCATTTGAAGGAGAAAATCTGAGGATGGATGAACCCGAGTGGGACGAGGCGTGGTACGACGATAATGACGATGAGACTTTGGTCAGAGCTGTGGAAGAGGAAGAGATGTTCAATGATGGTATTGCTGACGAGGACTTGCTGCAAGCCGGAGGTCGATTCGACTTTGACCTGAACCCCGTGGTGGATCGTCGAAGTGAGCGGATGGGCGTGGAGGAGCGCGTGTTTCGGGCGCGCGTTCGACAGAGAGGGCAACTGGAGCCCGGGCAGGATATCGCGGCAGCCCTAACGCAAGGGTTGCGCGCCAGCGTGAATCGTTTATTGGAGGACGAGGACATCAAGGATCGCGACCGCGCGGAACGGCGACCATGAAATGCGACCACTGTTTGCGCCAGTTTTACGGCTCGTCCTGTTTGGAGAATCACCTGGAATACAGCTGCGATGGCAAGCCCGTGGCGTTCGGCAAACCCAGCGTCTGCAGCGTGCGCAGAAAATGCAAGGAGTGTTTGAAATTGTTGCGGGGTGTCAAGGAAATCAGAGAACACGTGTGCGGACAGGCCACCTGCCCCTCGTGCAAGGAGTACGTGCCGATGGAAACCCATCGTTGTTTTTTGCAAGTGGCTAAGCGACCCGCGGAGTTACGGAAAGAGAGACGCTCCAAGAGGAGAGGACGGGTGCGACGTGGCGCGGCGGCGGGGTTACAAACATTGCGAGCCAACGAGAACAGTGACGAGGAGGAGTGTAGTGGCGGCGAGGAGGAGAAAGAACCCCTGCACGTCTTTTTTGACATCGAGTGCACGCAAGAGGACGGACGTCACGTACCCAATCTCGTGGTGGCGGAGACGGAGAAGGACGATCGACCGTTCCGTTTCTCGGGCGACGAGTGCATCCGTGATTTCCTGGAGTGGCTTGACACCCTGACGGAGGAGGACACGCGACCCCTCACCGTGATGGCCCATAATTTTCAGGGGTACGACAATTGTACGCCCTGGCGGACGAGTCCAAGGGAGAGGAGATCAGGTACTACGACTATACCAGCCTGTACCCTTACGTCAACAAGACGGGCAAGTACCCCGTGGGCCATCCCGAGTTTATTTACGATCCTGACACCACGAGCCTGGACGGCTATTTTGGATTGGCCAAGTGTACGGTGCTGCCACCGGAAGGGTTGTTTCATCCCGTACTACCTTACCGCACCCACGAGAAATTGACGCTCCCGCTATGCCGCCGTTGCGTGGAAGACAATGTGGATCGTCCGTTGTTGGACAAGGCGAGTTACTGTTCGCACTCGGACGAAGATCGGGCGCTCGTCGGGACGTGGTGCACCCCCGAGTTGGTCAAGGCTGTAAACAAGGGGTACGAAATCAAGGCCATCCACGAAGTGTGGCATTTCCCTCAGTCGCGCGTGGGGTTGTTCGAAGACTATGTGAACACGTGGCTCAAGATCAAGGAGGAAGCCCGTGGATGGCCCCGCGCTGGCATGTCGGAGGCGGAGAAACAGCAATACCTCGGCGACTACGCGCGACGCGAGGGGATCAAACTCGAGTACGCCAAGATGGAGAAGAACCCAGGTTTGCGCGCCTTGGCCAAAATGATGCTCAACAGCATGTGGGGGAAATTTGGGCAACGCGAAAACAAGACCCAAGTGAAGGAGTTCGTGGACCCCCAATCTATGCATACCTTCTTGGATAGTGACGGGAATGATATCCGGTACGTCAGCCCCTTGACGGAGGAGCGGGTGGAGGTCCACTTCAAAAAAGAGCACGACGACCGTGGCGTCTCCCCCAACCTCAACATCTTTGTGGCGGCCTTCACGACCTGCTGGGCGCGCTTGAGACTCTACGAGGCGCTGGAGCTGTTGGACGAGCGGGTGCTGTATTTCGACACGGATTCGGTGATCTTCCTCCACCGCCCGGGAGAACCCGACCCACTCCTCGGCGAATATCTGGGGGACTTTGAGAACGAGCTGGAGGGAGTCGACACCATCGTAGAATTCTGCTCCGGAGGACCGAAAAACTACGGTTATCGGACGCGTCAAGGGGAGAGCGTGTGCAAGGTGCGTGGATTTTCCCTGAACAGCGAGGGGAGTGCCCAACTCAATTACGCGGTGCTTCGTCGAAACACGTTGGACGAAGTGCAGTCCCCCCTTCGCGAACCGAGGTGGCGGCGCATCGTCAAATCACACCATATCGTGCGGGACGCCAAGGAGTATCGGCTGTACACGCAACCCCAGTACAAGGACTATCGCCTGGTGTACAGCAAGAGGGTCTTGGACGCCGTCACTGCGCGTACATATCCGTACGGCTACGAACGATGTCAGGAGGATTGAACAAAGACGAACATTTTTTTTCGTTCAATGTTGTTTATTGTCAAAGATGAATTAAAAGATTACAATTTCAAACATAATTTGGCTCTCATGATTTGTCTCACGATGGCTTCGGTCCAAGTCTGGTCCGCGGGGAGGGTGTCCAATTATCTTCCGGTCTGCCTTCCATTAGTCCCTTAAGGTGACCGAAATCCATTGTGAAGTACGTCACACGATGGGTCAGGGGAACGATGGGCGAGGACTACACCCCGAAACCCGAACCCAAAGCAGAGCTGGAGGAGGATGTGGCCACCCCCGCCTCGGTCTTTGAGCCCCTTTACGAAAAGGCCTTGCGAGAACGCGATCTGTGGCGTGCACGGTGTGACGACCTGTTAGACCTGGTGTTGTGTGAGAACTGTGAGGACGAGAAAAACCAGGTGTACCAACGTGGGACCCCCGAAGAAGTGTTGTGCTGGAAACCCTGTAATTGTAGTTGGCCTTTTAATCGCATGCGGTCCATTTTTAAAGATGAAACCATTAAAGACCTCATTCCGAGGTGTGTTGTTGTTGTAGTGTATGCACGTTGACCTTCCCCTCACCCACGACCCTAGACAAATGGCATAAAAAGACGGGACGCCGTGGTAAGGGGGTCAGTCGAGATGAGGGGACTCAAGGACATGTACGTGACCCTGTCGAGCGACACGACGCCCGAATTTCCCCACAACACGGCGGCGTTCTTTCAAGTGCGATTAGCCACTCCCCTGACGTTTGGAGAGCCTGGGTGGGAAGTGGCCTTGAGCAGTCTGGTCATGCGCGATCGTGGGATGGACGTCACCCTCTTGCACGATCAACCTAGCAAGGCCTTGTTGGTCACGACCACCCGATTACTGAAAGAGGGGGATTCGGACTTTCCCTGGACGATCAAGAACCAAGTCCTTGTCAGTGACATGGTGGCCTCGAATGCTCGACATCCCTTGCCATCGGGCGAAGCGTTTATGAGAGCCTTGATCGAACAATGGTTGTTGAAAGTCAATCTGTTTGACTACGAAGACGGAACCTTGCAGATCCGCCCCCCCGTGAGTTGGGACACCTCCAATGGTGCCACGGAGATGATTGTCGATGGACTCGATGGAACGACCTTTGAATTGAACAAGAGTTTGTGTTTCAAGATGGGTTGGTTGGTGCCCGACCCATCGCAAAGCTTGCCATTTCTCCTAGGCCACAATGCCATTCCCGAATTGCGTCAAGTTGTCACGGGCCCGGCCCCAAGGTGGGGTCACACGGCGGACTCCATCATTGCTCACGGTGACGTGCTGCTAAAATACGATTCCACACGTGACACGGTCATGTTTTCGTCTAAAGTGAAATGGCGCTTCGTGCGTCTGAATGACGCCTTCGACAGCGTGGTGGGCAAGACGCACCACACGCAGGGTCTGCACATCTATTCCAACGTGGGACGTGCCGTCATGGTGGGGGATCGGACGACCGATCTCTTGCAAGAGGTGCCGCACTTGCAGCGAGGGGAGGGTAGTGTGTATTATGAACCCTCGCCAGATCGATGTGGTTGGACGAGGGGTACCCTTGGCCAGAAAGTTGGCAATGGTACCGCAAGATACATAAAACGTACGGGCTATGCCTGCCCACCATGCGAGAGTTGGCGTGGCGTCGATTTTGTCTGTGGGTGACGGACAGACTTCGACGACCATGAAGAAAAAAGAGACCATAAAGCCCACGGCGGCGGCATCCTACGAGGACCCTGCAGCGCCCGGGGCCTTGGGTGGGGTGGCCCGGTTTGCACGCGCTCACGGGTGGTCCCTCAAGAAGGCACGCACTTTGTTGCAAAAGAATTTGGCCTACACGTTGCACAAACCCCCGCGTTGGCGGTTTTTGACACTGCCCCTCTTGGTGTTTCATTGCGACCAGCAATGGGTGGCCGATCTGGTGGAAATGCAGCGTGTGGCCCGCCACAACCGCGGCATACGTTACCTCCTTACCGTGGTGGACGTCTTGTCGAAATACGCCTGGGTGCGTCCGTTAAAAAACAAGACGGGTGCTGAGGTCTTGCGAGCCTTTCGAAGCATTCTCAAGGACGGTGGACGCCGGCCATAAACCTTGCAGACGGACAAAGGCAAAGAATTTTACAACGCTTCCTTGCAGGCCTGGTTGAAGCGAGAAGGCATTCATCATTTTTCCACGAAAGGGGATGCCAAAGCCGCAGTGGTGGAACGGTTCAATTGCACGCTCAAGGGCCGCATGTACCGCTATTTCACCGCCGCCAACACCTTGAAGTACATCGACATCCTCCCCGACTTGGTGCCTGGGTATAATGCCTCCAAGCACCGTAGCATTGGTTTGGCACCGAGAAAAGTGACGCCGGAGAACGAGGAGTTTGTGTGGCAGCGATTGTACGGTTTACGGTTGAAACCTGATCGGAGGTGACCTCGATTGGCCAGAGGGGATCGCGTGCGCTTGAGCAAACGCACGAGACTGTTCAAGAAAGGGTATTTGCCTCAATGGACGGAGGAAGTGTTTGTCGTGCAACGCGTGGTGCCGGGGGTTCCCATCACATACAAAATCGAAGAAATGGATGGCACACCCGTGGAGGGGACGTTTTACGAAGAGGATCTACAAAAAGTCACCGTGGACGACGACACCTTGTGGCGCATCGAAAAAGTACTTAAACGGCGTGGCAAGCGAGCGTTGGTGAGATGGAAAGGGTGGCCGGCCAAATACGATAGTTGGATCCCCACCTCGGATCTCAAGGCATGGAAGAGCTCTACGTGACGTTGCCCAGCGATGGCAGAGGAGCTCAATTCGCGAGGGCCAATCGCAACAACAGTTACAAGGTGCAATTGCCCACCCCCTTGCAGTTCGGAGGCAAAGACTGGCAAGTGGGGTTGGCGAGCCTGTCGCTACCCCTTCGGAACGAATTTCGGTCCGCCCTGTTGCAAAAGTTTCCTTCGGGCACCCAACTTGCCTATCAACGGGGCTACACGACCAAGGTGGATGCGCGCGGGACACGCAGTGTGGCCAACAACAACGTGAGGGCTGTGGTCACCGTGGACGACCTGTTGCAGGACGAGTCGGTGCACGACGGGGTCTCTTTCATGCGGTCCCTCGTGTTCGAGTTGCAAAAGGGAATCGCCTACTATTTCAAGTACACGGAAAAAGACAGCACGGACGTCGAAGAATGGAAGCATCCGGAAAGCAATGCGGTGTACTTTCAAACCCTGCGTTGGACGGGTCCCACCACTTTGCAAATCGACGGCAGCGGATGCGAGCGCGCTTCCGAGCACATCACAGTGGGCTTTGCGTACGACTTGATGGTGTTGTTAGGAGGCATTGGCCCAAGCCACAGTTTTCCCGGACCCCAGATCCGCCAAATTCATTACAAGTCCCCTCCCGCCAGCGACAAGATCAACAATCAGCCCATCGATGCGGCCACCATCCAGCGGCAGTGGGTCATTCTCACGCAACAACAGACCTGGGAGTTTACCAACTTGAATTGGGGTTGGTTCGAAAAGACCTTCTTCACCCCCTCGCGCAGTCTGCGTGTCTACTGCAATGCTGGTCAGAGCACCATCGTGGGTGAACGCACCACGGATCTTCTAAGAGAAGTCCACCTTTCCACCACGGACCGAAATGGGTACGCCTACTTCGAACCCACCCACGTGCAATACCTGCATGTGCGTCAACCCTCGTTCGAGGGGATGGAAGTGCAAATCGCCGAGATGGCCGGTGCCTTAGCGCATCTGGGGGAGGGACCCTCAAACTTGACTTTGCATTTTCGCCAGCGTGTATAAAGAGAAGAACTAGACACCCTGTCGTGGTCTGTGTAGACAATCCAGTCGACGTGTATAAAAGGATACTCCCCAACACCCGAAGCATTTGTGAGTCATGCGAGGAGGCAGTCTGACACGGTACACCCCACGTCGCAAGACGGTTCGGGGCTTTTCAGTCGGTTTGTCGGACCCGTGCTCGAAAGGGGGGGTCAAGTCGTCGCCAGAAAGGTACAAAAGCACGTGAAGAGGGCCTTGAAACGCAAAGCTGACGAAGTCCTCGACAGAGTGAGTAAACGCGTCAAGCACAGTGTGCACGATATAATGGGACACTGAAGATGGTGAAGCGGCGCATCGTCATGACACCCATGCCCTCGAGGGGGCTTCAACGGCACGGTCTGAAAGGCGTGGCGCCTCAAGTCGGGGGACAGATTTGGCCGGGGGCTCCTGACATGGTGCCTTCCTGGACACGCGCGTATATAAAAGAGATGCACAAGCGTACACGGCAAAGGCGACGAGGACGCCGGTGAACACGATGAGTGAGGGAAGGACACCTGCCGCCACCACCTGGCATCCCACCATGCAAATCTTCGACGTACCCCCGACGGATACTTCCTGCGAAAAGTATCGCATGGTGTTGGTGAAAGCGGACAGCGGGGGCATTCAACCCATGCAATTTGTCATGTCGGGCGTCAACGACTACGTGGACTTGAATCGGAGTTACTTCGAAATGGAATTTCAAATGAAACAACACGATGGCAACAACGTAGTAGACGCGGACAATCTTTTCCCCGCACAGAATTTGTGCCACACCATGATCAAACAATGCAGCGTCACCTTCAATGGCACGTTGATCAGTTCCCAGACGGACACCTACCTGTACAAAGCTTACTTTGAGACCCTCATCAACAACGACCGCTTGGATGGAGAGAGCCTCTTGCCCTTGCAGGGTTTCCAACAAGATGGATTGGACGTGGCCACCCCTTTTACGGCCAACAACCTAAACGACGGGGGCCCTCATGCCGACTACACGGCTCTCAGTGCCACGGAAAAAGCCGAAGGCCATGAAGAGAGAACAAGGGCACTACGCGGATGGCAAACGACGCACGCTGTACTTCAAGCCGCACTCGGAAGCCTTTTACATGGGCAAACCCTTGGTACCCTTTGTAGAAGTGGTGGTGCGTTTCTTCTTCCACGAGCCGGCCTTCTTCCTCAACGGGGTGGCAGAGCGGGGCCGTTTGACGGACGCCGACATCAAAATCAAGTTTCACGTGTGTCAAGTGCAATTGTCCGACCCCTTTGCCAATACCTTACAATTACAAAGAAACGAGGGGTTTTATGCCAAGTACCCCTTGGTGCGTTCGGAGATTCGCACGTATGCCCTCCCTGCGGGTCAGACGGATTTTGATGAAGATCGCATCTTTCTCCACCGCGTGCCCGATCGGATGATCGTGGGGTTGTTGCACCAGAGCAGTTACAATGGCGACTACACGTACTCGCCGTTTGCCTTTCAACAGTTTGGGTTACAGTGGATCAAACAGTTTGTGGACGGGGAAGAGTATCTCTACGGCACGACCCTCGAATTGAATGCGGGCGATGGCAACAAAGATCTGGTGGGGTATTTCCGCTTCGTGGAGGCCACCTCGGCTTGGAAAGAAAGGCGACCGAACCTGGTACGGCCCCAAGAGTGGGGGTACGGCAAGAATTGCACCTTGTACGTCTTCGACAACGTGGCCAGTGGGGATGCCGACGGCAAAATTCTCAACCCGCAAAAAGAGGGCAACGTGCGCGTGCAATTTCACTTGAATGCCGGGTTGGCACATGTGGTCACGGTGGTCATTTACGGCGAATTTGAGAACGTCATGCAAATCACCCACGACGGAGGCGTGTTGTACAATGCCTATGGCATATAAAAGAGCCATTAGAAGGCAGGCCTAAGTCAGTCCCACCATGGAGTTGGTGCCCGCCACGGATGAACAGTTGCGGCATTTGGCCGAAGACGACCCCCACATTGGTCCTCATTTTGCCGGGGTCTTTCCCAGCGACAGACTGCCCGGCAGTCATTGGATGGCCCTTTGGACGCCAGGCCCTGACGACGACGAAGAGGAGGAGGGGGGTGAGACCTGCTTGGTGATGGGCAGTTTTGGGTTGCCCTTGTGGCGTTACGGGGCGCCTGCCCTGGAAGACTGGTTGGAAAAGCATTGGTCCACCCTTCGTTTCAACAGGCGCAGTTTGCAAGCCATCGACAGCAATACGTGCGGTGCCTATGCCCTCTTGTTTTTGGTGCATTGCAGTCTGGGAGGCACGTTACAGACGTTTTAACAGTATTTTAGTCGTTACGATTTCGTGAAGAACGACGCTCGCGCGGCTGCCTGGTTCAAGCGGTTGGTGCGATGCGATTTGGCGTGGCATCGTTTGACGGGCCCCATTCGCCAGAGTAACCACGTGCCCGTGCGTCTGATGGACATGCTCATGACGATGACGGGAAACCCGGAAGGCCAAAACTACGATACCGTGTATTAACAACAACAACGAGGTCGTTCTTAATAAAACATTAAAAAAAAGCGGTGACTGTGTGGTCCTTTGTCTATATAAAAGGGGGCGCGTACCTCCGCGACTTACCTCGGCGGTTCGCTTACCCAGTCAAGCCACGTGGATGGGTATGATGCAACGGTTGCAGGAACAATACGGTCCCGAACCCGACCCACCTAAACGCGTGCGGAGCAAAAAGAAAAAGATCAAGATGGTCAAAGACACCGTGACGCTGGCCGAGGTCTTTCGTAAACTCCCCAAGCCCTTGAAGACGCAAAAGGTGCCTCTCACGGGGCGTCTAACGTTGAATTCCATGCTCAGACGTCTGAAAGCGGGCAGTATAAAAATCGACGCCTTGCTGTGGAGTTGAACAAAAAAAGGATGATTCGGACACCGAGAAGCCTGTTGGTGGTGGGACCCTCGGGATGTGGCAAGACGGTATTTGTCACCAAATTCTTGAAAGCTCCTCACCGGTACTTTTGCGACCTGGTGCCTAACGTCCACTATTGTTACGGGGTGTGGCAAGAGGGCTTTCACCCGTTGGCTCGACTGGGGGTACACATGCACAAAGGCATACCCGAGAGCGATCAATTACAACGTTGGTTTGGTCGCACGAAAGGAGGGGTCTTGGTCCTCGACGATCTGATGGAGGAAGGGGGCAACGACAAACGCGTGTTGGATCTGTTCACCAAAGACTCGCACCATCGCAACATCACCGTGCTGTATCTTTGTCAAGACATGTTTCCCCCTGGCAAGTACGCCAAGACCATTTCGCGTAATGCGCATTACATCGTGGTCTTCAAGAGTCCTCGCGATCAGTTGGGGTTCACCAACCTCATCAGGCAAGCCTTTCCCAAACATTGGCCCGACGTGTTAGACGTCTACGAAACCGTTACGGCCCGACCTTTTGGGTACGTCTTCTTGGATCTGCATCCGGCCTCCGACGATACGTACCGGGTCTTTGCAGACCTCTTGGAGGACGAAGGGGAACACCCGTGCCTTTGCCAAGCCCCACCGTCCGACATAAAAGGGAATGCACTGCCTACGAGAGGTCACTCAGCAAGCAAGCATGCCCAAGCAAAGAGTGTCGCGACGACGCACGACTCGACGGCGACGTCACAAGGGGGGCCTGTTTCCTCTCTTAGCCCTCCTGCCGGCGGCCATCGCGGCGGGCAAAGCGGCTGCTTTAGGAGCCGTCAGTGGTGTCGCGGGGTACGGCGCCAAAAGAGCCCTAGAGGCCGCCACCAAAAAGCGGTACAATGCAAACAGTGTAGAACTTGCTGCCATGAAAAGACGTAGGTCTGGGTTGGTGCGTCATCCCGACGGTTCCACCTTTGCGTGGACGCGATAAAAGGGAAGGGACGCTGTCCTCGCAACCACAGACCATGGCCAAACGTGCGACGACGACGAAGAAGAAGAAGAAAACCACCTCCTCGACACGTCGGCGGAGACGACCCTCCACTCAGCAAGGAGGCAAGATGCCTTGGGCGGTGGATCCCAAAAAAGCCTATGAGGTTACGCGCGACATGATTGGTGCCGTCAAAAACACGGACATGACGAAGGCCAAACGGCAATACGACAGAATGAGAGCGGCCTGGCAGGCTCACAAAGCAAGGGGGGCAAACAATCGTGGCTCTAATACGCTCGATCGCAAGGTTTCATCGCCAAGAAAGCCAGCCCTTGTTGCCTCATGTGACCCCCCCAAATAAACCCTGAAAGTTGCAACAAGAAAAGAGGGTATAAAAGACAAGGTGGCCCCTGGTCGACGCAGACGGTTCCCCTCCAGATGAAACGTCTTAGACGTCAGTTGCCGTTTTTGGAAAGTCTGTTTCGAGATGCCCGCGGGCAATACCGCCACGACCTCCTACGGCACGCCAACGCCGATCAGATCAATGCCATCAGCGAATTGTTGTTGAACACGATGAAAGGGCATCCCAGGGTCACCCCGGACGTCGTGGCCCGGTTGAAAAGGCATAAAATGGTCTTGCGCGAGTTAGCAAAGCGGAAAAATTCGGTGACCCGACGACGCGCTCTCTTGCTCCGACAGACGGGCAGTGGCTTATGGCGGGGACTGCAAGCGGTGTGTCGATGTCTCCAACGATGAGAGCTCTTGTGGCCTTCTTGCAAGCGGTCAAGGAAGAAAAAACAGTCAAGCCTTCGAATGTCCGGCCGACAAGAACCAAGGGTATAAGAGGTGACAACATGAGTGTTGTGAACTCAGACGACGCCTACTGTGCGACCCCTGTCAGTGAAGCACGCGTGACCGGTCGCATCACCGTCTCGTCATGGAAGAAATGTTGATCGTACCCAAACGCGAATTCGCCCCTTGGGTGGCTAAGCACAAGGCTGGTTTGTTGCAGAACCATCTGTTAACCCATGCGGCCACCTTGGCGGCCAAAGAGGAACGGTTGTTGAAGGATCCCTACCTGTCGCCTGCAGCCAAACGCATGAAGTTGAAGCCCGTATCGCGGGCCCTGCATCGAGCCACGAAAAAAATAAGAACCTTGGACGTTCCCGCAGCAGGCACGGCGGGGACAGCTGACGATGACGACGCCCCTGAAACGGATTTGGTGAGCAGTGCGTTCGACAAATGGATGCGACGCATGGTGAGAGTGGCCCAAAAAACGGAGGGGGGAACCCCCACAGGTAGGACCCCTGTCAAGACAACGGTGAGCAAGGCCATAGGGACGGATGTTAAACCCAAAGTGCCAAGAAAACCCAAACGGTTGTTCAAAAAGGCAAAAGAAGAAGAGGATGAGGACTGGCCTCTCCCACCCCCTCCTTGGGTGGAAGTCAAAAAGGAAGAGGAAGACGACTGGTCCTTCCCACCCCCTCAGGAAGTGAAAGTGAAAAAGGAGGAGGAGGAGGAGGAGCCTACACGGAGGACTCCCTTTGATGCGTGGGACCTCGAACAGGGTAAACGCCGATTGAAAAAGACGCCCCAGATCGAGCGTCCAAGCGCCACGGGTGAGGACGATTTATGGGGGGCTGTCGCCAGGGCCATGGATAAAAGGCGACGGGCCATGGAGGAAAAGTCGAAATTACCCTTGGCAGTGAAACGGTTGAGAACCCAACCAGGGTGGGAAGATTGGGAGCAAGGAAAGCGCACGCGACGCCGACTCGATAAAGAGGACTTCGATGAAGAGGACGAGTAAGCGACGATGCAAGAAGCCTTCTGCTTCTCAGGGCGGCCGCGGGGTGGACGTGCAAAAATGGTTGGGCAAAACGGGCCTGGAATTTCATTGGCCGGGCTATCAGTACATGGGCCCCGGCACGCATTTGAAGAAACGTTTGAAACGCGGGGACCCGGGCATCAACCGGTTGGACAAGATTGCCGAACAACACGACATCGACTACGACAAGGCCAAGACTTTGAGGGACAAGCACGCCGCCGATCGTCGCATGATCAAGGCCATCAAGGGATTGCCGGGCAAGCGGACCCTCACGGAAAGGATCGTCAAGAAAATCATGCAAACCAAAGTCAAGTTGAATGTTTGAAACACTGTGTTTTTTAAAAAAAACCAGATTGAAAGGTTAAAATAAAAGGTTCTTTTTTCAAACCATCTACAACGTGTTTTTTTTTTCTCTTTCAAAAACTATTTGCCATTGTTCGCAATAACTGGTTACGATGCAGCGTCCAGCACTGGCCTCCCCTCTTACCCTTCGCCGGACAAAGAGGCCGGACCTCAAAGTCAGCTTAAAACCGATCTGGCCCGCCTCTACGTCCGACACAACACCCCGGACAAACCTGTCCGTGGCCTTCAAAGGGGGTTCCGCGGAAAAGACCTGCTTGCAAGACTCGGGCATCCCCCACCTGGATTTGGAAGACCTTTCTGATCGGTTTCCGACCCATTTCCGACCACTTTCCATCCGTCACGATGCCCCGGTAACTTCCAAACCAATCCCCGGACACTTCAACATGTGAAGGTGGGATGCTACGGACCCCAAGTGGAAATAACCTCGCAGACCCCTATTTCTTAGAGAGGGACACTTCGTGACTTCTTACATGATGCACCGACACCACCTCCCTGGGTGGGGTGGAATACCACTGACTCCAAGTGGAAATAGCCTAGCGGGCTTCTCTTTCTTAGGTGGGGACACTTCGTGACCTCTTACATGATGCATCGAAACCACCCCCTGGGTTGAGGTGGGATGCTACTGACTCCATGTGGAAATAACCTCGCAGGCCCCTATTTCTCAGAGGGGGACACTTCGTGACGTCTTACATGACGTATCCAAATCACCCCCTGGGTGGGGTGGGATACCGCTGACCGGAAGTAGTCGTGACATCGCGGGCTCATATTGACCTTATGTGCAAGTCCCCACCCACCACCGGCGTGTCTGGCCCAAGTATCCGCCGACCGCCACCGTGCCAGGTGCAAGTCTCCGCCGCGACCGCCAGCGTGCCAGGCGCAAGTAAAACATGTTCCTTAAATCATGTTTGAAAAACGTTCATCTGTTTGTGCGTCCTTCTTTCTTGTCGCGTATGGGGGGTTTTCCAAAACATGCCTCATTTGCATATATGCTAATTTATGCAAAAGAGCGGGGGGGTCGCGTGCCGAGGCCCTAGGTGAGCCCATAGTACTACTACTTATATCCAGGAGCCCATAAATAGGAGCCTCCATATGCACTGTATCCTTGAGCCAACCTTTGCGCGTATCGTTCTATTTTTAGAACTCCCTTTTCTACAGAAGGCTCAATTTTACCGCGAAAATCTGTTTCCGGTAAAGTCTGCACACAAGCATCCAAAATAAAATGGCAGCGAAAGGCGGGGAGCGCGTTGTCGCGATCCTTCGCTTCTTTTTCCTTTCTGTTTAGTCCACAGGCTAGTTTTTACAACCGAGAGAACCTGGTTCGTACAGAAAAAGGTTAATAGATAACTTGTATGCAATCAAGCTATGGAACGGTATTAAAAATGTAGCGACGATTGTGCTCCTTCTGACTTCTGTGTTGTCTTTTCGTCTCGAATTTTTTTATCGCAAAGGTTATGTAAGCGACGGCCACGTCCTTTAGAACGAATCGTTGTTTCAAAGAGTCTGAAAATCGCACAACTTTAACCGGAAGGTCTTTGGATGTCCACGTTCGCGAAGAAAACAAGGTGAGCTTGAGTGAAAGCAGTGGTGAAATCAACAACCCTGTGATGGCGGCGGATGTGCTTCTGCGGACGGTGTAAAAGGTCTCTTGCGAAAGAAACGTCAGGACAAATTAAGTTCTACGAATTCTAAAGAGACTGACATTCTGGGAAAGTGGCATAGCGAACTTTCAGTAGATGGATTTAGTGGTGAGATACTGAATCTCACCAAGAAGCATTCACTCTACACGAGATCGAGCCTCTCGCTCACTTCCCCAAACGTGTGCTTGTTCTTTACCCTTCAAATGTTTATTCTTATGCCGAACAAACCGGACCATTTCAGCCTGTTCGTTTGATTGTTCATGACGATGGAAGTGGAGTCTGCAATGCCCCATCTACGAGTAGAATCTCCATGCCTGGTACAAGTTGCCAAGTAAAATGGGGTTGGAAGGCCTACACGACTCCTGTTTGCGTGTTTGCCGCTTCTATCTCGGTTCTATTGACCGATTTAGCTTCTTGCTTGTTTTAAGGTATCATGGTAGGTGGATTTTGACGGAAAATAGAAAAAAAATGTTTTTTGCTGTTCAAATTGAGAAGACTGAGATAAATATTTTGCAAAAAGAATGGGAAAAAAAGCTTTTTTACTTTTTAAGATAAAGAGAAAAACTATTTTTGAATCTCATTAACCGCTGACGGTGCGTTGACAATTTCCTGTCATCTCTAATTAAAATTTACCTTCGGTTGTCACCTGTAACGCGAATGCGGTGTGATGGTTCATTTGAACGAAAGAGATGTGCACGCGAACTGTTCTTGATCCGGTTGTTTTTGTTGCTAGTTGGCTTTTGTTCTTGACAAGCTTAGCTTTTGAAGTTCTTAATGTCCGGACGAAAACGCAAGAAAACGTCTTGTCCGTTTGCGTCTTCAAAGAAGACGAACAGAAGCGAAAATCTGGAATCAAGGAATCTTGTGTGGAACAAGCAAGATCTTTGGCTCTGAGCGACCGTGGGTCGTACTACAGTCAAGACGAATGGTTATTGGAGGGCACTAGTCCCGCCAATAAAGCCGTAGAGCAACCTGCAGCAAGTGCTAGTCGCACGAAAATATCGCTAGAGAACGAACTGATTTTCGTGCCAGAATTGAAGACGTCTGTTTATATTCAAGTTGTCATAAGCCATTGTTGTTGTAAACTGGCCCGTGCCGACATCTGTCAATGCGTCATTAAATCTTCTTACATGCTGGGATTTTTAACACCTAATCACAGAAATCTCATAAAACGTTTTTCGTCTTTTTCTCGATAACATAAAACTGCATATAAGGGGGAACATTTTTAGTTCGTTTACGCGCGTCTTCCGACGGAATTAGCTGAAAATCGGCAGCCATTTTCAAGGATACTTTGTTCGAAAAACCGTGTCGGGCTTTGTTTAATTTCGCATCCGTTTCCGAGTTACGGCCTCTTTTGTACAAAGGAACGTCCGCATGGACAATATCAAACTTTACAAGGTTGTAAAAAAAAAACCAAACCGCATCTGGAAAATCGCAGACACGGTTTTTGAGGGTGATGTGTGAGAAAACATTTCCGATATTAATCGCGCCGATCCGATAATTCACGCGCGGAAACGAACCAATTTAAGCGAAGCAGTGTTTCTGGGCATTTCTTTTAATATCACTGCAACACTGACTTTTTAGAAAATTTCAATGATATGATTGTACTGTATAACTATTAAGCTTTCAGAAAATGTATAGGTTGATGAGGTTTTCTTTCAAAGCGTCAGCGTAAGGGCGCGATTTCCAAACACTGTCAATCCACCTACCATGATACCTTAAGTGGGGCAACACGGTGGTTTAGAGGATAGCATGATGGTGATAGTGATCGAAACAGCCATGTGCTTAAATGTCGCATGTTATGTATTTTGATACCAAAGGTCATTTCTGGGTTTAAATTCTGCATTTATCGCCTGTTTGTTTTGACCCTTGTTGTTTCTGTTTAGCGACTGTGGTCCTTTATATGCCATCTGAAGCATTTTGTCTAGCTTTACTTTGGCTCGTTTCAGTGCGTTCAGTGACAGAACAGCCTCTCTCTTGTTACCAAGAATAGGAATTTTGAGCCGCGTAATATGATAATCTTTATCTTGCAGTGTTTGTACATTACCGGGCCCGGTTATTTGGGTTTGTAGCAAGACGTTGCGTTTCTCTTACGACTATTCGTCTCTTTATCCTTCTTTAGTGTTGTAGCTTCCTAGAGAGCTATGCAACACGTGAAACCGCTCTAATTTCGGCTGTGTTTTTGTCATCGTATCGCTCCGCTCTGTAACTGCGGTTACAAAAAATTTTCCCCCTTTTGTTTATGGCTGTGTTTGGGTACGCCATTAAATGATAGGCAACAAAAATAATTGTCGCAAAAATCCGAACTTTCACAGAGTTCATCATTCGAAGAGTCTTCTGATCTACCCGCGAATCTAGTCACCCGCAGTGTTCTAAAAATAAAAAGATACGCGCAAAGGTTGACTCAGAGGGCTTGTATGGGAGAGGGAGGCTCCTATTTATGGGCTCTTGTTATATCCCAGTGTTGTTTCCTTTGCCTTAGATCCACCTAAAATAACAGATATTTCTGGACCACAGACACCGGATAATGGGGATACATTGACTCTAAACTGTACAGTTGATGGCAATCCAGCTCCATCCATCACATGGACAAAACTCTCTGACAACAGTGTTGTTACCATGCCTTTAACCATCAGTAGACAGAGTGAAGGAAGGTACAGATGTACAGCTGTTAACGGCATTAGAAGTGTTGTTACTAGAGATACCACTATTGTTGTACACTGTAAGTCCTACGATAATCATAGTCTTATTTAAAACTACTCTAGGAGAATCAAAGCTTAAGCGTTTTACTAGGGGCGAAGGGAATCACTTTAATTAGTATTCACAGCTATAAGGAGTGAAGGGCTTAAGCTGGTTAATACAGTTGTGAAACTACCAATCCATGAGGCAGTGCGTCCGAGGGTGTGAAATTAGGGTGCGGTGTTCTCCCATTAATGCTAGGTACTTAAGTACAGTATTTCAAGCTTTTTGCAGCTTTTTGATTTTTCAATTTGTTGTCATAGCTGTTGTTACACCAAAATAATAATAATAAAAAGAAGTACTGTGGTTATACTGGAAGTGCACTTAGCTATCCAAGGTAGTTTACACTCCACTTAAATCCAAAGAAACAAATAATTCAAATAAACGTAACATGATAAGAATCCCAACCGGCGGGAGGCAAACCAGTTGGCTATTTACAAGGATGACCGAGGAGTTGAACAACACCAGCTAGTGGCCAGAGCGGGATTTGAACTTGGGTCACCGTACTGAAATCCAGCGCCCTAAACCACTCGACCATCTTGTCTCCCCTATGACTGATGTACATTATTTGTCCTTTGAAATATAAGATAAGTGAGTGGTCTCAGATCAAAGACGAGAGAGTTGACTCGCTGACTCCTCACATTGACTGATGAAGTTAAGGACATTTAGATGGGCACATACCTATTGCTCCCTTAATCTTTATTCACGTATTAACTCCCTATCGAAGGTACCGGAAATGACGCATTGTACGCTGACTTGCTTTTAGCGATCTATTTCGTATCCTCAGTTGATGACCGGGGTACACTGTCTTGTACATTTTGGGTGAAATAGTAAGCACTTCTCAGCCTTAAAGATGAAGATTCGGTGTAGGCTTGATCCAAATAAGGTATGCTTCCTTATCTAATACTTTATTTCTCTTTTTATCCTCAGTTCCCCCATCAATTATACCACTGGAAAACAAAATTGTTCAAAGAGGCGACAGTATCACTTTGTTCTGCGACGTCTCTGGAAACCCAACCCCATCCGTGTCTTGGACTCACCTCAGCACTGGCATCAAACGTTACAGCCAGAAGTGGATTATATCTAACGTTGATGTCAACGATCTTGGAGAATATCGATGCGAAGCGGCAAACATCCTTGGAAACGATAGTGACACCATGGCTATTTCTTATGAGGGTAGGTATGTGTATTCACGACTGTAACACACAAATTGAAATTGTTCTCAGTGTGTTTAAGCGTCCGACAAAACAAAACAAAATTCCTTCGCGTTGTGTCTGGGAAAGGAACACCGACATTTCCAAGCTCCTTTGTTTTGTGTCTGGAAAAGGAACATGGAAATTCCCAAGCTCCCTCGCGTTGTGTCTGGGAAAGGATCATGGAAATTTCCAAGCTCCTTTGCGTTCTGTCTGTGAAAGGAACAGGAAATTTCCAAGCCCCTCTTCGTTGTGCTTAGAAATAGAACATGGAAATTTCTTAGCTCCTTTGCGTTGTTTCTGGAAAAGGAACATGGAAATTTCCATGCTACTTTGCGTTCTGTCGGAAAGGAACAGGAAACTTCCATGTTCCTTCGCATATCTTGACTGGATGGAACATAGAAATTTATGTGTCCTTTACTTTCATTTTTTTTACTTAGTTTACTAATTTCCCTAATTTTGACAAGTAGTTTGCAAATTTAACATTTCCTTCCATGCAATGGAGCACCTTACACAAAACTGGCTCTAAATTACCAGCTGAAGAAAAATTCCTGCAAACCAGTGGATTTATTAGTTGAAATTTAATAGCTTTTTAGAGAAATTGGCAAAGTAGTGATTAAAATAGCTAAATATTGCCTGAAAATCATAGTTTATGCCTTCCTCTCTCTGCCCAAAACAAACCCCCATAAATGCTGCTCTTGCCTGAGCTCTGTTTACTGGGCGATGAATTCAACACACTTAAGCTGGAGCAATATGGCTATGGACAATAGGTCCATAGCCGCTTTTATTGAAACAAAGAAAACAAGAATGAATTCTGTTATAATATGTTCGCCCAGTAAAGGTGCGGGCCAAGAAAAACGCACCAACACTAAAAGCACAACAAGAAACAAAAAGTGGGCGGATCAGGGGAAGGAGGTGGGAGTCAAAAGCAGCTTCTCACTCCGAGCAATAACGACGAATGACAAGCACATGGTTTGCCAGTTCATGTCACTTGTCAAAAACCCGGGAGGGGGGTGAACATAAAGGCCATTGACACCTGACCCAAAACCAGTCCCCCTCGTAAACCCTGGTCAAAGAACGAAGACATAAAAATTCTATTTGCAGGCAAATATTTTGTTTATGCCTTCCTCTCTCTGCCCAAAACAAACCCCCATAAATGCTGCTCTTGCCTGAGCTCTGTTTACTGGGCGATGAATTCAACACACTTAAGCTGGAGCAATATGGCTATGGACAATAGGTCCATAGCCGCTTTTATTGAAACAAAGAAAACAAGAATGAATTCTGTTATAATATGTTCGCCCAGTAAAGGTGCGGGCCAAGAAAAACGCCAAAAGCAATGACCCCGAAGGTGCATTGCTGCCCCACCCCAGGCAAGAGCAGAGGCAAGGGGAAAATGCATCCCACACTATACAACAAGCTATTGAGACTAAGCAGGTCAAGAAAAAGAAAAACCCCTATTCTTAAGTGGTGTACTAGCCGCCCTTGCAAGTAATAGGCAGGCCTCGAAGACTGCCCTGGGAGGAGGTAACCGAAATCATGCAACCAGTAAACAAAATTGAAAGCTACTCCTGAAAAAGCCGCCCATGCAAACTGAGACAGGAATTACACTCTTACTAGCAAGAATGGAAA
>OX419344.1:5930936-5935936 GCA_948470475.1 Galaxea fascicularis | reverse complement strand
TGCGTAAACTTTCATGGGAACATATGAACCTACACATTAAATGAAGAATGTTCGTCGCGGTTATGATCGCAGGTTTTACAATTGCGTTACAATTGCGTAAAGAAGCCTTTAAAAAAATTCAGGACTTCAACGGGGCTTGAACCCGTGACCTCGTGATTCCGGTGCGATGCTCTACCAACTGAGCTATGAAGCCACTGACATTGGGAGCAGGTCAATTTTAGGTTCATATGTTCCCGAGAAAGATATGTAAGTGAATAATGCATATGAAAGAAATTATACGTGAACTGCAGATATGAAATCAAATGAAGAATGATCCTCGCAGTTGTGATCGCAATTTTTTCAATAGGCCATTTCCGAGTTCATGTCTGCCTCCTCTTCAAAGCGAGTCTAAGTGCAAAGTTTTTGTTATGAAAATTAGTTTTCATTTATATGTAAAATAGAACTAATTACCATCACAAAAACTTCGCACTTAGACTCGCTTTGAAGAGAAGGCAGACCTGAACTCGGAAATGGCCTATTGCGTAAAGAAGCCTGAAAACAATCAGTTCAGGACTTCCGCGGGGCTTGAACCCGTGTCCTAGCCCCGTTGATGTCCTAAATTTTTTCAGGCTTCTTTACGCAATTGTAAAAATTGCGATCATAACTGCGAGTATCATTCTTCATTTGATTTCATATCCGCAGTTCTCATATGATTTCTTTCATATGCATCCTTCATATGAACCTACAATTGACCTGCTACCAAAGTCACTGGGTCCAAACTCCGTTTAAGTCCTGATTTTTTTTTCGGGCTTCTTTACGCAATTGCATAAATTGCGTTCACAACTGCGAGGATCAGTCTTCATTTGATTTCACATCCGCAGTTCATATATGATTTATTTCATATACATCATCCACATCATTATCATCATCGTCGTCGCCATCGTCATCGCCATCGTCATTGTCCTCTTGCATTGTCTTCAACATCATCGTCAATATCATCGTCAGTACCAAGGTATAGGATAGCACAAGGTCTCCCTGGCCACCAGAGGCTCTGAGAACAGGTGGCAGCCCATCGCATATTTTCTATCTAACCCTGAAATGTATCACAGGGCAGACGACAGCTGACTGGGAACTACGTTTCCCACTATTTTCAATACTTGTGAGGCGTTTTTACGTCCCCTTAAAGTTTTACTTGTGGGCCAAGGAAACTAGGCAGACTGCTTAATGTCACTGCGGAATTATTTTGGATTTTCATAATTTCAAATCGATTTCATTTCTGTTTACGTTTCATTGAATTTACTTTCAATTGTCTTTTAATTCAATATTAACAATGAAAATAAGTTGGAAAAAAGAAAAAGGAAATAAGTTGGAAAATTTTACAAACAAAATTGAAAACAATCAAATATTCAAAATATTACCGTTGTTTTCGATTGGCATTTCTCGGCCTCCATACTGCTCGATCACGCGATTGTCTGAAATGAAGCAAATGTTGAGCACACAGCCAGCATGTTTTCAGGAGTTCTTTTAAGACAGTGGTTGTTGCTCGGTCCGGGTCTGGGATTGGAACCCACGCCCATCGTCTCTATCACTATTGTACAGTCATTTGTTTACAAATAAAATCACCTCATTTGTTTCTTGTTTTCAAACTTTGTTTTTATACGTAGATATTTATTTTTAAAAAAAACCTAACAAACTGGAACTTTTCTGTGCTTTTCAGACGCAGATTTTTCAACAGTTGATCCCTCTGAGCCAGAAGAGACCAACAAAGATATTATCTATGGGCCAGTGATTGGAGTCCTTGCAGTTATGTTAATTTTAGTGGCCGTCGGCTTCTTTATAAAGCAGAGACGTAAGTCAAAACGAAAATAGCTCATTTCAAGCTGAGTTTTATCATCTGTACCTTTTCTGTTGTTTACTCTGTAGTTCATAATAATTTTTTCTATCTGTGTATCGAATACAAAGACGTTAGCTTAACTGATAAGTACCGCTTTGCATTCAAAGTATTATGTGTACTCACATGATGAACAATTACAGTGAAATGGCATAGTTTCAGCTGTCTTATTAACCGAGTTTATCTGTTTTTACATCTCAGGTCAAAACTCGTATGGGTAAGCTGCAATTCATTTTTATTTTTTGCTGGGAAAAACATTAAAACCAATTGTGGTCCTTTGGCCCCAATCTCTTGAAGTTGCAACCTTCAGTTTCTGCCCTATTAATGTCAAAGATTTTTCTTTCAATTGACAACAGGGTACTAACGAATAACACGCAGGTTCTTTTAGAATCAGTCTGTGAATTAATAATGTACGAGTGAAAAAACCACTCTATTGATCCCGTCAAATTTTCCCCCTTTTTAGCCAAGACGAAGAACCCGAAGAGATGATTGGGTCTCACTTTGTAAGTGTTTAAGATTTCACTAATCCCATCTTACCTGAAATACTTTAAACACAGCATGCTAAAAAACCGTGGCAATATGAATACTTGCCATCTACACCACCAACTTAATGGAAACGTTCTACCATTCAAGTCATGCTTTTCCGTGAATTCGAAGTACGTGGCAGTAAGATAACGTTCATACAGAAGCTTACTATCACGCTGAAGTTGTTTTACTAGAGAAGCCTTATACAAAAATACAAGAATTGGCCACTGTCATCGCCTCAATATTGATTGGAACTGAAAAACGAGGGAATAAACGCTTCAAAAAATCAGATTAAAACTAAAGATGACTTAAGTTGACTAAGTTTGACTATGGGGACAGACGGTTCCAGTTGCCATTTGTTAGCCCTCGAGAATCGTTTTTAACACTAAACGCCATCGGTCAAATAATAAAATGAACAACAGTAACGCCCTACGTCCATTCACAGATCGAGGGCAATGATACTTCGGAAAATGATGCCGACGCGGCTGTCCCAAGCCAGTATATGGAGTTAAGGGAAGTTACAGATGCTCCGGGACGTCTAACCGAAATATCACCTCACTTGGAGACACATGACTATGCTCCGCTGCATCCAGGAACTGTATCCTGGGAAGTTGAAAGAGAAAATGTAGTAATCGAGAAAGTGATTGGCAGGGGAGCCTTTGGACAAGTCGCTCAGGGAAAAGCCTCAGAGCTGCGCGGGAGAGAAGGAACGTTAACAGTGGCTATAAAAATGCTTAAAGGTGATACTTGAATTTGTAACCTCCACCACTTGTACTTCGGCAGACCATACAAAGGATTGGAGTATCGTTCTAAAGCACAAAAGATGGGTCCTTAGAGTCTACACACATTTGAATATTCAAGAGCTGTCACAGCCGTAAATCTTATTTTTGATTTAGGTTTTAAGTCATAACCTCTGCGTCCACAACATTTAAACTCACCCCTTTAATTAAATCCTGATATCAGGCATGCATTTTTTCCACACTTTTCTCCATATATTTTCTATGGTAATGAAGAACGAGAGGGGCGGGGGGGGGGACAACTCTAAAAAGGCCTGTTTCGGGAGGAAAACAGCATACCTTGGGAATCTGGAGACTCTGGATTTTTTCTGAGAAATATGACATAGTTCTGGGTTCAAAAAAAAAAGAAGTTTAATATTTTTACAGGAATGCCACCGAAAACATCTCGAGGATCTTCCTTGAGAAAATGCGGGAGGACTCTAAATTACACATATTATTGCTCAAACAATGGTTGTTAAATTTGTCACCCCCCTCGTTTTGCTAATCGGTGAACTTTTAACACTCACTTCTAAATTAGAAATCTAGGTATTGTCTTGAGTAGGAATGGTTGATGAAAGAAAGTGTTTCTGAATACCTCAGAACGTTTCTACTGTTGTGCTCTAAACATAAGTATAATATAAAATATATCTAGGACTAAAGAGGGTATCAGAACCCCATACACTGTGCACATCTATGGATAGCTATGTATGTCACACATTTTCATAAAACTTGCAGCTAACGCTCGTGGCACGGACAGGAAGGACTTATTATCAGAACTTGAAGTTATGAAGACTCTTAAACCACATCCCCACGTAATCAAACTTCTTGGATGTGTCACTGGATCAGGTGGAAGTTGTTTGTTACTTAAAACGTTCTATTTTAGAGGACAAAGACGCTGATCCTTTAGATTCTTTATTTACTGTTTACTACTGGTAACAAACATTGGTTTGCGCAAAGCAAAGGCTGTGTTCATCATTCCACACAAATCACGACGATTATCGACGATCGTCCGCAATTAGCCAGTGGTCAATGGAACGAATCAGTTTCGAATCGAACTTAAGTGAGATCGTGGTCTGTCCTCTTTGAGTTATGATCATTCGATTACTTGTTCGAACGCTTTACCTCGGAGCTACGGGAGGCTAATGGGAGCTGGGCCATTAAACGAGGTTCATGTGGCAAACGTATTGCATACAGTCAGAATCTGAATGTTGATAGATCTTGAAATGTCATCTATTAATTCCTGTTGTGAGAAACCGGATTTTTCATTTCGATTATGCGTCTGTCATTGCAGAAAATCTTGTCTTTCATTTACTGCCCAAAATTAATTTCCGAACTCAATTTCTTTTCTTGTTTCATCTCCTTCGCGTTGTCTTTCTAGACCCCATACTTGTGATCATTGAATATGTCCCGTATGGTGATCTCCTGGGTTACCTGAGGAAGAGCCGCGGGTTGAATGACACTTATTACAAAGACCCGGATGTTAAACCACAAACGAGTCTAACTTCACTGCAATTAATGAAGTTCTCTTGGGAAGTAGCGGATGGCATGAGTTACCTGTCGTCAAGAAATGTATGTTCGTGTCACGAAGCGTTGATCTTTTGTATTCTTAACAGAAAAAGTAGTCCCTGAATGATTACGAATATTTACCTGTGAAAGCATTTTATTTTGATCGCCAGGTTCTGTGAGTTTTTCAACCCCCGGATCCCCCGGATCAACATGTGTATTCTCCTTACAGTAGTAATATATTTCATATGTTACATGAAGGGAGAATTTGTATAAACGTTAATTCATGCAACTGAACCCTGGTGATAATCTCCTGTATTCTCATG
>OX419344.1:5913436-5925936 GCA_948470475.1 Galaxea fascicularis | reverse complement strand
AAATTATTGAAATGCGGAGACAGACGTCAGTTGCTTTATTTTAACGTCCGACCGATGCCTTGATGATATTGTAATATTGTTCTAGTTTTAAATCTGCACTTAAAATTCAGGAGGTTATAAACCCATGGTGTCAGTTAAATCCTCTCACTTTTATCTTTAGTCAAGTGTTTACTTCATTCTTTGCCTATGTACTTATGCCTGTGTAGCTAAACAATAACTACAAATAAAAATTTGGTCATGGATATCCAGCAAGGGAGCCTTGCAAAAAGGCATACTTGACTTGGGGGGAGTCAGTACGAAAAAATATATATGACACAGAATCGTACAAAACGTGGTCTCTAGGACATGTCAGCATGGGCACGGTTATATGTCAAAAAACGGTAAAGGTTACCTCGATACAAACAAGTTTAAAAAATGCATGAAACTTTCTTGTTGACAAACATGCGTAGTTGGGTGCTGATTAGGACAATGGTGCGTTTGATGATTTTATTTTGTTTCTATTTGTTTCAAGTTTTTCGTTCTAGTGTAAATTATTCATTGTAGTGTTAAGATCTTGCAATCAGAGGTGTTTTGTAATTCGGATTTGTTAGAATAGCCAGTAAGTTTATTGTTCCTAAGTGCTGATTTAGTCAGGTGTTGTTATCGTTGGAGTGTAAGGTATCGTGTGTAAACAATATGTAAGTAGGTTAAGTGTAATTGTAAAAAAAAAATAGCATGAAAGTTTAAATATTAGCCGAGTAGACGTAGTGTGCAGTAGCTTTGGTGAAGGAAGTAGGCAAGGGAAAAGAGAGACGAATTGAAGGGCCAGCGGGCAGGAACAGAAGAGAGGAAAATTCACTGCCAAGAGCCATTGGCAGGCGCCAGCCAAATAACCTGACGAAACCCATTTGTCACTGGTGGCGATAGGGCCGGAGCTTGAGCTTGAGTAGTGTTGAAAGACTACGTGCTGAGTAAAAAATGTCGAAAAGATAAGGTAAAGTACGGGAGGACGTGGAGCACGAGGACGTGGAGGACGTAAAGTACGGGAGGATGCGGAGCTTGATTTGAACCGAAGGAAAGGAGGTTTGTGGAGTTGCCGGTTCTGGTTTTGTGGTGTTAGTTTTCGGATAGTGAAAGATTTCAAAGAAGAACTGAACTGCAAATAATTAACTGTAAACAATTATTTTGGTAGTTAGTGTCAGTTTCGTTATCGTTTAGGTTTTAAAGTTACTTGCGTTAAAGATATTTAGGAATTGAATTAGTCTAAGAATAAGTTTAAATTAATTTAGTAGTTGTAGTGTCTTAGGCCATAATTTGTAAACATAAGTTCAATATTTAGTGAGTTTATTGAGTTTTTTTTTTCATTTATTAAACATTAATAATTTTAATTCAATTTAAGGTGGTGTGTTGGGAGATTGTGGGAAGCCGGGTTTGTTTCTATCGCTTTGTTTTTGTTTGTTTTCGCTTTTGTTGTGCGTACCGAAAATCGCCGGACTCATGTCACAGTGCGTCGGACGTGTTACGCGGTTTTGCTAGTAAGCTTTTCAGAGACACTTCTCATTTCCAAAGCACTTCAATATATTGCAATCAATTCACTCGTGTAGTTGTTTTAATTTTCTGTCATGTTTGTATTGTATCGAAACTGGACTAAGGATTTACGTAAGCAATGAGCTTTGAAAGGTGGATACAAAACCTCTTTGACCAAAACAAACAAGCAAACACAGCAGAAATGGGAGCTTACCGCATTAAATTTTTCAGACTCAAGGTTTGAATACTTGCCGAAAGCCATCGGGGAGCGCTTCAATTGAGTGTCACAAACTCATTGACATCGGAAACGCTCGGTCCGTTTTGCATAGAGTGACACTCGGCAGGAGTTTATCTAGTGTAATAAAGAGCACCTGACATGAAAGCAATTCTGAACAGCTTTCATATTGAATCAGCACGCGCTGATAGTCTCGTAACAATTGAAAACTTAGAACAATATTTCATGTCCTTTGACTCTGTGATCCGTGACTGGGCGGAAAGTGGTGCCAGAAAGATGCTTGAAAATTTAATCTTTTCATTCAGTGCAATCAGTCAAAAAAAAAGGCAGTGTTAAAAATAGTAAGGTATTCCTGTGCTCATCGAGCATCCTTAATTAAAAAAGTCTAGAAATTCAGTGGATGACTCCAATGGTCCTCTCATTGAAATGACACATGGCATCTAGTTATGCAGTGCATTCTAATGGTGGTATATCGGCACGGAATATCTCACGAATCACTTGTGATTTCCTAGTACACGTGAGTGTGTACGCAGAGAAACCACAAGTGGGATATTTCAAGGTTTATAGTACACTCAACAAAATTACTCAATTCTGATTGGTCGAGAGCAGTACAATTAATCTCAAATAGTACTCCGTAGGAGTACCTATAAAGTTTCCATGACAACGGCGCGTAAGTTCGTAATTTTGTTGAATGTACTATAAATAAAAAAAATCGCACGACCTCGTACAATTCGGGATTAATAGATACTCGTGATTTTCAAAGTTCTCAAATTGCACTCGCCTAAAGGCTCGTGCAATTTTGAGGACTTTCATAAATCACTCGTACCTATTAATCCTGAATTGTACTCGAGGTCGTGCGATTTCCTATACTAATCGTAACTATAACAAAGTTCTCGCATCTGATTAGCCATCACCAGCTATGAGTTTTGCCCAAATTGGACAGTACGCGTCATGCCTCAGTTATTGGACAGTGCGCGCGCTGGAAGAACACAGTTGCACTTTCATCATTACTACGCATCTCAGGGTGAAAACTATTTTTTTCCTGAAACGTTTTTCTTTTATTTTTTTCTCGAATTTTGTTATAGATACGATTAATTGGTAACGGGACTTCGTGTTGTCCAATTCGGTCTGTAATCATACTCGTGATGAAACAAATCGGACTCTCGCTACTCGGTCGTCCGATTTTGTTCATCACTCGTATGATTACAGACCGAATTGGACTCCACTCAGTCCTATTACCATTACATATCACTTTGTTATACTTTGTCATGGAAAATGCAACGCCCTACATAATCAATGCTGTGCATGATGGGAAGGTTCAGTGGAAATATAGCAACAAATATACAACGGCGTTCCTGCTTTCTGATTGGCTGTACTTTTAATGTTATGGTATACTGAATAATAAGAAAGTTTCATTTTAAATGTTCCGATTTCATTCAAGACCAACACGCCAAAGGCAATTGGGCCGGTATTCATAATACAGTCCAACCTCCACTAACGGCCACCTATGTACAGCGTAAAGGCCATTGTTTTCTTGCATGTCTCTTACTAACGTTTTTGCACGAGAGTGCCTTATCTCGTACTTTCGGGTTCTCCCTCAAGAGATCTGGGTACGAGATTAGCGAGTGCCCTTTTCCGACATTCCTTTTTTTTTAACAGGAGGCGGAACTGTTTTTGTTTTTGCTTGTTTGTGTTTTGATGTCAGAATTTCACAGAACGTTTTGAATTAAATGAGCCATTTCCAAGTTCGCTTGAGCCTCTATTTCAAAGCGAGTCAAAGTGCGAGAGTTTTGTGATGGTAATAAGTTCAGCGTTCCATATGAGCGAAATCTCATTTTCATTACAAAGACTTCGCACTTAGACTCGCTCTAAAATAGAGGCTCAAGCGATCTCGGAAATGGCCTATTTCTTTTACAGCTTACATAATGCTATCGAGTAATTAAGCGATCGCGTATTCCTGAATGTGTGAGGATTTGTATTCATTTATTTTTGGAACAGTAATTAATTTTTCAGGTCCTTGTGAGTGCACTACACCATAGAAACGATTACTTATCTAGTCTCTTTCCTCGCATTGAGTACCCAAATGCGCTTGGAAAGGCAAGTGTGCTATATAGTACCTATATTCAGTGTCAAGCCATTTCGTGGGGAAAAGGCTCTTTTTTCCATATCTTATGGCACTAGATTCGGTGGTAAAGAGTATTTTCGTGACTCTTTATCGCCCTGTCTTCCGTGAAATGTGAAATGGCTATATATTTTTCCCTCGTGAATCGTGATTTCTATAATAGCCGTGAAGTGTGATTTTGCGCGAAGCGAGAAATCAATGTTTATTTCACCGTGATCCGTGATTTTCATTATGTCTCTGCTTTTCGTGGATTGTCAAAGGACCGGTGTTTTTTGTATTTTTGTGCTCTGTACCCTCTCCCCCCTCCCCCATCTTTTACGACCCTCACTCCAAGCAATATTATATCCAATTAAACTAATTCACAGTATATAAGGATGGGGAGGGTTAGGCTCAGCGTACAAGGTAGCCATGACAACCCTTGAGGGGTGACCTCCAGGCACGGTCATACTGTCATAAATCTGTAAAGTAACTTAATTCAAAGGAGGCTTGGGTCGGGACTAAACCTTCAGAAGCGATGACCGCTGCTGTCTACCACAACACATCAAGGGGACACCGCTGGTCGGACATTGTCTTGAGTTTAACTTAGCCTGAATTACATTTAACCACAAAAGATAACTGCTTGCAGAAGACACAGAACTCTGGCTAAAAAAAATTTTATCGGTAAAAATTCATTTGCCTTTTGTTGTGATAAGAACAAGCCTTGAAATTCATTGGCTAATTTTGCATGAATATCCACCCACGTAGCCTTCGCCATCTTTGTATTCCAAATGCCTCATTTAGCGGAATGAATTATGCGCGGCTTAACCTTTTATTTCCCAACGCAAGCTGTTCATTTCGCTTCTCAGGTGGATTACTCACTTAAACCCAGATAAAGTTTCGTGAGGTGCAAATTAAACAACTACGACAGCAGAAACCCACGACGATTTTTACATTCTCTACTGCATTTGCCGTCGCATCAGTCAAAACAAACAGTAAACTATCTTCACTGCCTTGTTTTAGTAAGTGTCACTCGTGTCACTCACACTGCGGGTGGATTTATGTATGGCTTTCATATGTTATCTGGTCAAAACATTGTACAAACATCGAACAAAATGCAAAAAAATAATTAAAACTAAGCTTCGCTGATTTGTCTTTAAAGACTCTCTGTCGACCGGCCTGCTTTGCGCGCGTTTGTTGTTGTTTTGGGATCCACCGTTGATGGCGATGCATATGTGAGGGATGGCGCACGGCATATTACAGTCAAATATATCGGCAGGAATGTTACAAGAAGGCTAGCTTTTGACGGGAACCAATTACAGGCGTGTGGTCCGTTCATGTTTTTAGTGTCTAAAGGATTCGAAACCCCTAATTTGATCGGCGTCGTGGACGTGATCGAATGTCAAAGTAAGCCGCGTTACAGGAAGCGAGACGTGGGATAAGAAAAAATAAATAGGTCTTACTGCAATGCAAATCCACTTGTAAAACCAAGTAAAACGATGGTACTGCCCGTGATTGCTTTTTCCACAAGGCCAATATAACATAAACAAATATGAGAAATGCAAATGCGGAACTGTCCAAAAACAATGTGCGAACGCGACAACATATTTTTGGCTTATAAAATGAAGGGGCTATGTTTCCATGTTCTACTTGTAATAGAAAACAACTTCTGCCAAAAGATTCATGGCAAATCACGAATCACGATAATTACTTTTCGAGTTTCACGGCTCATCGTTAACGAGGAACAAAGAAGACTCCATATTGACTCTTTTCACTCTAGAAGTCCTAGAAAGGCCACCAATCATTGTTAATCTTTCTTTATATCAAGTCCCGATCAAGATTTTAACTCGCGCAATTTGAAAACATCCAAAACAAATCTTTTTTGCAGACTCTTTTGCACGGCAGGTCCACTTTCACGGAAAAAAGTGGAGATTTCTGGTCAAGTTTCACGATTTACGAAAAATAAATTTTTGCTTTCACGTTTCACGACAAGCATATCATTCACAGTTCGCGGATAATATTTTTTTATAATAACGGATCACGGGGAACAAAAACACGCGTTCACGTTTCACGAGAGACCCCCTTACGGCCCCTCTTCAGATCTGACTGTGTAATCATCGCCTAGCAAAGCAAAACAAAGCGCCCACCCCCAGCAGCCGAAAGCAGTGTAGAAAGCGCCACGCGCGTAGGGTTTCGATGTAACGTGGTATTTTTAAAAGAATCACTGGTGCTTAGTGCATGATTTCGACGGTTTTCGTTTCTTTCGGGGTCTTCTTCTACTGTCCTAAACTAAGATGGGGTCTTAGTTTTCGTAACACCCTGACAAGACTTGTCAGGACGACTTCCGTACATAATATTTACCGGGGCGCTTCCGCAGGGCAAAATGAATTATATTTCGTCGGAATTTCTTCTAAATTTAGCTTGCCATGCGATCGATTTAAAACGATCAGTACGTTCGTTTTCGAGGGGTCTTCGGTATTCGGTCTTCTAGACACCCTCTGACAGGTCAGACACAGACTGGAAAGACAGTGGTAGTCACACTGGGAAGTGTATTCCGCTAAGTAGTGCAGAGTATTATCACATGATAGAGAACCCCTTGGTTAGAAAAATTCCATCAAAACATAAGCAAACGGCAAAGGCATTAGCTAAACACTTCAATCGTTGTTGTAACTGGTAGTTAAAACAGATTACAAGCGCGAAATCTCATAATAACTGCCATAATCAATAGCATAACGAATTAACTTAACATTTGAAAACTGTCTCAAGTGATATGGTTTTACGCAAGAAAATGGAAACAATACATAGCACTCAAAGTTCGGCTTTTTTAAAACGATCATGATTAGTTAGTTACACGTAAAATTTCTGGCACGAATTCCTCGCAAGATCCCTTTTTCTTCTTGTTTAGAAAAACCTGGTTTTATGTATATCATAAAAGATTTCAATATTAATTGTATTTTGAGGAAGCTATCGCTGGAACGCTCAGTTCCAAATTCTTCTCAAAATCCTGAAATTTAATGGACAGGCCACTCAAAACGCTGGGGTTAGGACATCCTGGTAGTAACATGAGAAGAAGACACCCATTTCACCAGGGGTTTGCGCACGGGGGTTCCTAGAACATGATGAAATGGATCTGTCATCAATTAAACACCCAGAACAGTTCCTTTCGGTACTAGCAGCGCAATTTAAGCTTGAGTACTAGTAAAATTTATGTGTCACCGTCTACGCAAGCTTAACTGCTAAAAATAGCTCCCTTGCTCATCCATGTCCAATACACTCAACTAGACTCTAGTTGTCAAATCTAAGAGTCCACTGGAGTTATTCGAAGTCTAGTAGTTAAACGAAACCGGAAGTCCAAAAGTATTGTCAACTGGAGTCCAGTCCACTGGAGTTACCGGAAGTCGAAACAATATAACTTTCCATTGGAGTCCACTGAAGACGCATCGAATCATCTTCACCATCTCGACAAAAATCTACACGATTGCCACAAGTACGGCATTGAAGGGGATCTACTTCCTCGCCCTCTATGAGGGGTGAGTAATTTAAATCACAACCAAACTGGTTTTTATCTACAAAACCTCATATTCCTATTTAGCCATTTAGCTTCTAAGATTAAAAATTTCAATTCTCATTTATTGTCCCTTCGCTTTTCCTACGAACATAGTAATGATCCTGAGTGCTCCTATTCAAATATCCCATCGGACTACTTTGATTTATAAAGTGTTAATATTACAAGGATACTTTCTTATGGTTAAAGGGTTTAAGACCACCCATATTTATACCTTGCGCACCCCGTTAACTTTCGCGCATACGGAAATCTGCAGATCAGCATTGAGCGCTATTTAGCGAAAGTAGTTTACGTTCTTCCGGCTTATTTCCCGACCTCCAACCCGACAAGGTTAAGAAATATTTCTAAGTGTCTCACGACTAGAAATTCGGTTACTCCAATAGAATCTACTCGTGACCAATGGATCCAATGGACTCCAATGGAACAGTTTTTCACGGCCTCCCACCCGACAAGATTAACAAGTATTTCTAAGTATCTCACGACTAGAAATTCGGTTACTCCAATAGAATCTACTCGTGACCAATGGATCCAATGGACTCCAATGGAACAGTTTTTTCCCCGCCTCCCACCCACCAAGATTAAGAAATATTTCAAAGTTTCTCACGACTAGAAATTCGATTACTCCAGTAGAAACCACCCGTTACCAATGGATCCAGTGGAATCCAATGGAACAGTTTTTCACGGCCTCCCACCCGACAAGATTAATAAGTATTTCTAAGTGTCTCACAAGTAGAAATTCGGTTACTCCAATAGAATCTACTCGTGACCAATGGATCCAATGGACTCCAATGGAACAGTTTTTTCCCCGCCTCCCACCCACCAAGATTAAGAAATATTTCAAAGTTTCTCACGACTAGAAATTCGATTACTCCAGTAGAAACCACCCGTTACCAATGGATCCAGTGGACTCCAATGGAACAGTTTTTCACGGCCTCCCACCCGACAAGATTAACAAGTATTTCTAAGTCTCTCACGACTAGAAATTCGGTTACTCCAATAGAATCTACTCGTGACCAATGGATCCAGTGGACTCCAATGGAACAGTTTCACACGGCCTCCCACCCGACAAGATTAAGAAGTACTTCTAAGTCTCTCACAAGTAGAAATTCGGTTACTCCAATAGAATCTACTCGTGACCAATGGATCCAGTGGAATCCAATGGAACAGTTTTACACGGCCTTCCACCCGACAAGATTAAGAGCTATTTCTAAGTTTCTCGCGACTAGAAAATCGGTTACTCAAGTAGAATCTACTCGTCACCAATGGATCCAGTAGACTCCAATGGAACACTTTTCCAAGGTCGCCACTAGACTTCAGCTTTTCCAATAGAACACAACCATACACAACTAGAGTCTAGTTGAGTGTATTGGACAACCTTCAGTGTTAAATCAAAATTTATCGTTAATTGTCACCCAACTAGAATAGCTATGCTAACCGGTGGGTAACAAATATTGTACAGTTGTTATTTGTCTATTAATAAATGATAAATGGAAAATATAGATTTAAGACTAGTAACTGACAGAGACAAATTAATTAAACTAACAAGTAAACCAGTATAAACCATACGGAATTGCCACAATCACAGGAAAAACGGCGGGAGATGCATGATTTTAACGGAAACTTCTTTAAATATTGCCGTCAACATTTTTATAGGATAGGCCCTTCTCGCCTCGCCCTGTTAAAATTACTCTAATTTTCAAGTATAATAATAGTAATAATAATAATAATAATAAAAACTTTATTTAAGTCTCAAATCGTTCTAGCTGAACACGAGTGCTCAACTAACTCACGGGAAACTGTAAATCAAATAAACCCTAAATTAAATCAAATGTTAGATTTTGCGGAGAGGGGAAAATCGGAGTACCGGAGAAAAACCTCTCGGAGCAGAGTAGAGAACCAACAAACTAGCCCACTTATGACGCCGAGTCCGGGAATCGAACACGGGACACATTGGTGGAAGGTGAGCGCTCTCACCACTGCGCCAACCCTGCTCCCCATTCATGGAATTAGCTTGTCATTGTCATTTAGCGTATTCTACACGCTAAAATGTTATGATAGATTAGTTATTGCAAACGCGGATCACAACAAAATACCAACGAAAACGTCAGTGATTGATAAGGCCTTATTAGACGGGAGAGGGGGAGGGGGGAGGCTGCTGTGTTTCCCGTATTCCAGTAATGTTTGTATCCCTGCAATGGCAGTTTTTATATTCCGGAATCTCTTTTTTAGATATATTCCGTCAATTTCCCCCCCAATGTCTCGTATCCCTATAGTTTTGCCTAAATATCCCCGTATCCCGAAAACCGTTAATCAGACCTCGTCCATCATTGTAGAGTGCATCCTTTGTGAGAAATGCAAGATCGTGACACCCCTACATCTTATTTATAGAGAGACATTTCAACAAAAAGACACCCGAGGTTAACAATAATTTCGATTCACGCTGGAAGACGATAGTAGTACATGAATGAAATAAAACTGAATTAGGCAATTTAAAGAGATGGGAAATGGGTGCAAAATGTATGCCAAATAGCAACCTTGATTTACAAGTGACACCCCATCGGTTAGCAGGCGAACCAGAAAACTAACGGGGTAGGGGAAGCCAAACAAAAAAACATGCCAGGCAAAATCTTGGTTTCCATAAGATCTTAACGGTCTGCGATCGGTCTACGACACCATCGGCGCCATGATCGGCGATCGGTCTGCGTCACGTCGCAGACATATGGAAACGTTAGTCCCCGGCGTCTGCGGCGGTCTGCGGCACACGATCTGAATGATCAGAACAGTTGAATCTAGTTCTACATCCCCGATGACTTCGATCGCAGACCGTTATGGAAACCAGGCTAAAAGGACATGAAAAAAATTCGCACAAAGAAGAAGGCCAAAAAGTCGTGCACCAGCCAAAGCAAAAATACGCCCGCAATGCGTACATGTGTGGCTTACTATACCACGTGACAGGCGCTCAACTATCGTGGACAAATAAATAAATCCGATCTTAATCCGATCGTGCCATAATGTTGCTACACACTTCGTGTAAGCCACACAAAAATCCTGCACAAGTAGTAGGCATCCTAATAGGCCATTTCCGAGTTCACGTCTGCCTCCTCTTCAAAGCGAGTCTAAGTGCGAAGTTTTTGTTATGAAAATTAGTTTTCATTCATATGTAAAGTAGAACTAATTACCATCACAAAAACTTCGCACTTGGACTCGCTTTGAAGAGGAGGCAGACATGAACTCGGAAATGGCCTATTCCGCCATCCCCCCCCCCCCCCACCACTCCCTGCGGGACCCCGGTCACCTCGAAGAACAGAAGTTTGGCGTTTATCACTTAATTTAAATATGCAAATTGCGACTCTAAATACGATGCCGTTTACTTCCTCTTCCAAACGGTGGAGCTGCTGTGGGTTCTTATCACTTTAATCAGTGCTATGATTTCAAGCTTTCGTTACGTTGGCCTGCTGCTTTTTGTGCTTTTGCTTCCTCCAAAGGGAGGTAGGTTCAATTCAAATTAATTAGGAACTTATGCTAGTTGTTATTACCAAATAACAGCTGATAACGAACGAAACACCAAAGAGCTATTGTAAATGGAAAAGAAGTAAACATGCCTTGTTTTCTTTTATAGAAATGGAAACACCCACAATTACAGCAGCGCCCTCGAGCCCTCAGACTGTTTTGGAAGGCCAGAGTATCACTTTAGAGTGGACTTACAATCTCACAGGACGGCCATACCTGTTGATGCAATTTAGTACTACAATCGGTGGTGGCGTCACAAACTTTCAGAAATTTTCGTCCGTACCAAACCTAATAATCCCAAATTCAGGTAGTGATTACGCTGGTCGGATCACAGTGAATGTGAATGATATATTTACGGCCATCAGTATACATCCTGTGAAAGCAACAGGCAGCAGAACATACACCTTCAGCATCCAAAACGACCAAGGAAGCGTGTCTCCTCAAAGTGTGGTGGAAATCGAAGTACAGGGTAAGTAGGAAAAATCTACAAGAATAATCTTACACAAAGTTTAGGCCGGTTACAGATCTAGAATACTCAAGTCTCTTCAATTTATATCCCGAGGTGATGCATGGTTTAAATGTAATAAAGAGCTGCGACTGTTTACGACTGTTCGCCTAAGTGAAGCGAAAATTAATCAAAGTCAGTAGCTACTAGTTGGAGAAGGTTTACATGTAGTTTGGTTATAGAATACCCAAGTCTCTTTTATACACCAGCACCGCTGATAGTATTCGTGGTGCAATGAAAGAATCGGGTAAGAAGGAATAAAACTCCGAATGGGAACCCTTAAAGTAAACTTTGCTTTTAAGGAATTTATTCAAGGGTTGTTTGTTTGAAAGTAACGTAGGATACGATATGAATTTGACACCAATAATTGTCCGATTTCAGATTGGAACCAGTATCTGTAATTGCTGCAGTAACTCTGTTTGCTTGGTGTAGAATATGTGTTAATCTCACGTTGGAATGTCTGTCAAGTGTTCTTCCCAACTCGCATAAATTAGAGAGCCATGTGCTCGTGGGCGGCTTTGTCTGTGGAATAGCTTTTTCCATGTTTTTAATAAACCTGTGTGATTTGTACTCAGTCTGGTCGGTTGGTCTCCTTCTCCAAATCGACACTTGGTGTGCCTTTAAACTAGCAACATTTACCAGCGCATTAGAAGATATCAGTCAAAAGAAAGCTATGAAAAGGCATTGTTTTCGCGCTTTTGAAAATGATCCATCAATAAGGGTAACTAGCTTCATGGAACAGCTTGTAAAACTTCCAACGAATTTAGGTTGTGTATGTCATGGAGACGGCAATGAACCTATTCGCTTTACAGTACATCCGACAGGCTGGTTTCCGTGTTCCACATATCTCTTGTTAAAGCGCTCACTAGTGGCACCCAATTTCCCTTGAAATCAATCAAATTTGATGGAGGAAAGGGATTCACTAACTGATGAAACATTACACCGAGACCAATTTAAAACTCCGCCGGGCACTATCGACAGAAATTTGCATCAGTCAAAATCAATTGCCACTACCACTTTTAGGCTCGTCCACCAGGGTGGCAAGCTTCAAATTACAAAACTGTTGGAAACAAGTGATGTT
>OX419344.1:5900936-5908436 GCA_948470475.1 Galaxea fascicularis | reverse complement strand
AAACAGGGACAAAGATGGTAGCACACTCACAACACGCCTAGCGTGCCTCGAGTCACGCATATGCACATATTGTCCACATTTTATCCGTACAAAAAGTCAGAACACGCTACCTTTTGATTGTTTTGGAATACAATAAAAACCCACTGTAGTGTATTAGGACAGCGGTGTCGTTCAAAATAGATCTGGGGAACTTTAGAGGCGAGAGAGCGGGAAAGTGTACTGAGTGGAATCCGATTAAAGTGTATGTTTTGAGCCTTGGTGGCGTGCCTTTGTGGCTGCACTACACTACACCCAGGTGTGAGAACCTAACGGTTTAAGAACCTGCTGGCAGAAATTGCCCATTACCCCAAAATATAAGAACTTGTTTAGCCAAGCAAAATTTATTAGGTTCTTATGTGTGAGTTATGGGATACTGTAGCACTATGATCAATTATGACGATTCCATCATAAAATGAATGTGACCAGTAAATTAATTAAGGCAAGAGGACTTTTTTTTGCATTTTTTACTTATTCCATTTATTATTACATTTTGTATGCAAATATTTCTGAAAAGATACTTTGTTTATGGTGTTTATAATTGTATAGTTAGTCTTGCACAAGGCTCATGACAAGACAGTTATAAATAAATGCTGTATCGTAAAGGACCAAACCTATTTTTTTCTGCTTATACAGGAATGGTTTCTACTGAAAACTTAAGAACCTAATTAAGAACCGCCTTTAGCCTAAATTGCCAATAACTATACCCCAAATATAAGAACCTGTTTTTTTTTTTTGTATTTTATTAATTTTTATTGATTAGAAGTTACATACAATTTTTCGTAAACTAACATAATTCACATAAACACACAGACACGGTACATCATGTATTTACATAGTCACCCCATAGTTTTCTGCTTCTAAATATAATACTAGTACAGCGCAGCAACAACACGAGATACCATACCCATCTAATTGTTTTTGTACTTGCCCCATTTCCTGTTATGAGCTTTAAGTTTATTATTTGATTTTGCAATCATTGTCTCAAGTTGATGAATCATTTTAATTTTGGAGTTAAATACTTTAATTGAGGGAATAGATTTATTCTGTCGACAAGAATATAAATACTGCTTAGCAATTATTAAAGTATGATTAATAAATAAGTAGTCCTCGCACCTAAGAATACTAAACATTATATCTTTGTCTGATAGATGTTGTATCTTTACTCCATGAATATTAAACCATTTTACAACCTCAGCCTAGAAATCCTTAGTGTAACGACAACAAATAAAAATGTTCCAAGGATTCACTCATTTTACCACAAAAGGAACACGCCGGAGATGGAATAATACCAATTTTGTTTAGAAAGGAATTTGTGACAACACACCTGTTAAGCAATTTATATTGAAATTCACGCGATTTTGTGTCCAAGGAAGTACGAAATGGCAAGCTGTAAATCTCTTTCCATTCTAAAATATCATTAACAAACTGGTTATTAAAATTCAGTTGGGCAGTCGGTGGAGTGATGACTCTGTTTCAAAGTTCTTTATCTACGGTCTTTGAAACGACCGTTTCGATTAAAGCATTTTTCCCATTAAAACTTAATTTAATCTCATTATGCAAATTGAAAGGTTCGTCAGGTGAAAGAGCAAACGTGCTTAATGATTCACGCCATTCAACTGGCAAGGCATCGCTTACAGAAATAAGTCTAAATATATCTATTGTTGGAGATTAAATCCCCCATTCTAAGAATTCTTTTTTTCTGCGAGATTTCTAAAGTACACAGATTTGCCACCAATACAAATAAATTTATTATTCCACACAATAGCTTTTAAAAGATTTTGTCTATTTTGGTCCTGTACACTTGTGTGGTTCGCTGCGGAACATTTTGCGAAACTTTTTAAGCATTCTTCATAAAATACTGGAAGCTTTACAGGCAATTTATTCAAATCAAAATCGCAGCATAAAATAAGCTTGCCCCCTACAGGTTCAAGATAATGCAGGAGAGTTTTTTCCAGTTGCTCGGTTGATCGCTTGCCAATTTTTTTTCAACAAAGGACTCTCTGAGTCTCTATTATGGAATCTAAATGTGGGGCTTTAAGTCCCCCATCTTCAATGTCATTAATAAGAGCAAAGCGTTTGACTTTGTCCTTTCCCTTCCAGATAAAATCAAAGATAATTTTGTTCACATCTTTCACAAATTCTCTATTTACTGATATCAAACTCGCGCGATATAGGAAAATAGGAATGATAAAGGTTTTGACAATTTGAATTCTTCCAATAATAGTCAAATCCCTCCACCTTCAAATTCGTAGTAAGGTCATAGGTGAAATGCACTCCCAAAATTTTAACAGCTTTTTTAATTTTTAAGTTGCCTGAAACGGCGTTGCCTTGTTGTAGAGTATGAGCGCAATTACCTAATAGCATTACTTCTGATTTATCGTGTTTGATCTTCAGGTTTGAACAACTTCCATAATCTTCTAGAAGCTTAAGAAAGCTCAAAAGCGAAACATTGTCTTTCAAGAAACCAGTAAGGTCATCTGTGAAAAGGCTTAATCTGATCTCTTCATTATCTACCTTAATACCAGTAATATCTTTACAATTTCGTATACTAATACAAAGAATTTCTAGCACTATGATGAACAAGTAAGCAGAGAGGGGGTCTCCTTGTCTCACACCCCTTTCAACTGTAAAGGGCTGAGTAGAAAAACCATTGTTTACGATACAGCTTGAGATATTGTTTTAAAATGTGTGAATCCATTGCAAAAATGATGGACCAAAACCAAAAGAGGTTAGAGTACGAAATAAAAAGTCTCTACTGACAGCATCAAAAGCTTTTTTGAAATCTACACAAATCATTCTCCCCTCAAGATTATACCTTTCCGAGAATTCTATGACATCTTCGATCGTTCTGACTGCATCAAAAATAGTTCTGCCCTCAACATATGCACATTGATTATAATGTATAATATTTGGTAACACATTCTCTAATCTTTTAGCAATAGCTTTTGACCCTATTTTTACGTCCACGTTGATAAGTGAGATTGGTCTCCAGTTCCAGAAATCCCGTTTGTCTTTGTCCTTTTTCTCAATTAAGGTAATAATGGCTTCCTTCTGGGAATTTGACAACTTGCCATGATCATAAGAATAGTTTAAACTGTCTACCATCAGATTTCGTAAAGTATGCCAAAAAGCTTTATAGCGGAGCTCCGCGCGCGCCTTCGGCGCGCGCGCGCGGAGCACCATTGATAAGAAAATATGGTAACCATCGATCCGAGAAAATTTGGTCATGACGTCACCGTACGTCGATCCGTAAGTACGTACGACCGTCTACCCCCTCGATTTAAGCCAAAGTCAAATGTGACACTCCAGTTAACCCTTTCATGTTCAATCTCGCATATAAGCGCGCTTCGATATGGGCTGTTTTTGGACAGATCATTTGCCCATACACGTAGTCCTCAACCCGCGTTTTCGTGGCGGGAAATTGCATGGCCAAATTTTGAAGACAGTTTTAAAACAAAGTCAGTTTTGTGTATTCGTTGGCGGAGTATCAGTGACAAAAAAGCGGGAGAAAGAACAAGAAAGAGCACGATTAAACAGGCAGAGTATCAGTGACAAACAGCGGGAGAAAGAGCAAGAGCAAACCGGCTGAATTGTACTGTCGAGCAACGGGAGAGAGAACAAGAAAGGGCTCGAGTAAACAGGCTGAGTTGTACTGACAAGCAATTAGAGAAAAAAACAACAAAAAGCTCGAGAAAAGAGACGAAATTATAGTGAGGAACAATGAAAAAGAGAGCTGTAAAAACATTACCAAGTGTCAGGGAGTTTCAGCTTTTCTTCGTGTTTGCCTGCAGAAGTTTGCATGAAGAGAAAAGATCGTGTGGTCTGGCAAGGTTTCAGTAATTATGCGCTGTCTTCGGACCTTGCTGTGTGTTAAACTGGACGGTGTTGCCGCTAAAATTCTTAATTGAAGAAGCTTCCTTGATAGGCATATGAAGTAATAAGACTTACTTTTGTGTGAAACGACGGCTTCTGCTTATTTAAGCTCTGCGATCGGAGTTATTGTTGACTGACTTAAACTGTACTAGCTCCTGTTTTGTCTTTTATATGGACATTTATGCCAAGAAAATTGAATAGCGATTTGTCTCTGTTACTTGTCTTATTTTTCCCGATTTCTACGAGAAACATCGAAGAGACATTCGCATCGGTTTCTTTTTTCTTACCTTTTGTTTTTTCAAAGTGTCTAAACGCGGCTGCATCGCTTTCTTAACGGTTACTTCGATAGTTAAGTCTGTAAATGTCGTCTTTTGTTGAAAATATCATAAATTCCTCAGTTTTTCTGAATTTGTCAAGGAAATATCGGACTGCCGGCCATTTAGTGTTTTTACAACCTTGACCGGCTGCCGGCCATTTAGACACAGCCGGTTGTAAAAACACTAAATGGCCGGCAGTTCGATTCGAGCTCCCTTTCAAGGGCTTTGTTTTCCTTAGACTTGGTACTTCGGGGAGATTTAGTGCGTTTTAGGTTAGTATTAGGGCTAGGAGTCAAGGAATATGGACGTTTGTTATTAGGCTTGAAGATTTTGACCGGCTGCCGGTCATTTAGACCATTTGTACTTTGATAGTTTATATTAATAAAACTGCATCGCTTTCTTAACGGTTACTTCGATAGTTAAGTCTGTAAATGTCGTCTTTTGTTGAAAATATCATAAATTCCTCAGTTTTTCTGAATTTGTCAAGGAAATATCGGACTGCCGGCCATTTAGTGTTTTTACAACCTTGACCGGCTGCCGGCCATTTAGACACAGCCTTGTTTTTTTTTCACGCTTTCATCTCAAATTGGTTGGACTCTTGTTTTTTCCAAATGTTTTCTATCCAATATTTCATCTTGGATCCTAAAACGTTTCGTTTTTTCCTGCTGTCGCTCATTTTAGGGCACACAATTTGTTGAAGAAAAGCCAAGCGACGTTCGGACGGTTTATAACCTGAGTGCCGCTTGATAAGTTTGACATTTGAAAAACTCTCGCAAAGAACAACTCCTTGCCAAAAGTAAACGCGGTTTTTAACAGCTGCAGCATTGGAAATGTCAGCAATATGTTGTCCCTCGCAGCAATTCTTAGCAAAGCAATAATTTTGTGTGAAATGACGGTTAGTTATGTCAGCTCTGTGTTCGGAGTGATAATTGACTGACCTAAACTGTCCGCATCGGCAGCTTAGTATTCCTGTTTTGTTTTTTATACGGACACTTATGTCAAGAACACTCGGACTAGCGATTTGCCTAGGTTACTCACAAGTTATGTTTGTTACCTGTCTTATTTTTCCAATTTGTACGAGAAACGGCGAAGAAAAATTCGTATCGTTTTTTGTTTTCTTACGTACGTTTATTTGTTGTTTTCACGCTTTTATCTCAAATATGGTTTGGACTAAAAAATGCTCGTGTTTTTTTCCAAATGTTTTCTATCCAATATTTCATTTTGGATCCTAAAACTCTTCGTTTTCCCTGCTGTCGCTCATTTTTGGGCAGAAAATTGGTTGAGGAGAAGCCAAGCGAAGTTCGGACGGTTTATATCCTCGGCTCCGCTTTGTTAGGAACAAGAGCCGGATTGACATTTGCAAAACTCTCGCAAAGAGCGACAACTCCTTGCCAAAAGTAAACACGCCGATTTTTAACCGACAGCTGCAGCATTCGAAATGCCAGCAATATGTTGTTCCTCACAGCAATTCTCGTTGTTAGTTAAAAAATTGCAGACTTAAAAGGCTAATTGCAGTAAAAACTCCTTCATCAATTCAATGTTTATTGAAAAATGTTTTTCTGAAACCGATTTGTTTATCTGTTGTTATTGCCAATCAGATGTTGTCTTTAACAGTGTTGTAAAAAATCATACCACCCACGGCTTGTAGTCAAGGTTTGTAGTTTGCAATATTTGTAATTGATCGAAGTCAAGAATAAAACCATTCTCACCCATTTGCAGTTGATCACCTGAGTTGATTCATGGCTTATCGTGCCGCAGTCACTTTTCACAACGAAAAGTTTAAGTCATTTTCGCGCAATGTTTTTCGGTGTTACCGACGGCAGTTTTTTATCGTCTTTACTCTTATAGCTCACAAAAATGACGCCATAAAATAGTCAAAACAAGGCGAACAAAGTACTGGTCTTCTTTTTTGGGTGATGTCGAAGAGTACCCACTTAGGGGTTTTAACATTTTGTTTTGTTGTGGAATATTTCGGTTTGTTGAGGTTAAAATGTCAACGATACATGTTAGAAAATTGTGACTCAGCCAAAGCACATAACCGGTTGTGATGTTGGATTTAAAAGTGAGAGACTGGGACTGTTCATCTATAGTTTAGAGATTTACACTATTTGTACTGAAATGTAATCGGATGTAATTAAACTGTGATGAAGCAAAATCGTTTATGCTCATAGTCATGTAGTCCCTTCATCCAACGTGACAAATGCCGATGATAAATCGAAACTGTACATCAGCATATGTTTGAATGGTAGTGGCTGTGGCCAGTAAAAAAAAAACTATAATCACAATACAGAAGTCCTTACTAGCGTCCTGGCTCAAGTCCTGGCATTGATTCTATTTTATCGGTAAATGCCATACAACAAGGAAACAACTGTGGAGCTCCCCTTTTAGGCTTGCCTATATATATATATATATATATATATATATATATATATATATATATATATATATATATATATATATATATTAGAATTCAGCTGTTAATCCATCATTACCTGATGACTTGTTGCTTTCAAATAGCTGAAGACTCTTGTAACAATCGTCAACTGTTAATTTTCCATCACAGATTCGAGCCTCATTATTAGTGAATTTCAGGTATTTCAGAATTATTCAAAAAAGAGTTTAGCATTTCCTCTGATGGTCTGAGAGAATCACGTTAACAAAGATTGGAATAAAAATTTTGAATCTCCTGTAAAATTTTTTTAGGACACTCTGTGATTAGCACACCTTCATTGTTAAAAACTTTGCGAATAGAGCTTTTAGCTTTCTTGTGCGTTTCCAGGTTTAGAAAATACTTATTGCTTTTTTCGTCTTTCTCGTACCAAGTGGCTTTTGATCGAATAATGGCTCCTTTTGCTATTTGTTCATAAATAGAATCATATTCCATTTTCAACATTTCAAGCTCCTCCTGGGTCTCAAAAGTAGGTGACTCGTTGCGCTTTTCTTCGCAAATCTTTAGAGACGTCTCAAGATCGGAAATCTTTTTCCTTTTTTTGAGCGCTCTTTCTTTACTATACTTTATTGAAACTTGTCTAATCCTGTACTTGATTAAGCCTGGTTCACACTTGCGACATAACGACATAACGAGAAGGTCACGCAAACGAAAAAAGTACCTAGTGTTGATGTTTTATGTCTCTAGTGTGAACAACACATCATAACGACATAGTAGGAACATAATAACATGAACATATCGACATAAGGATAAAACTGATCTTTTCTTTATGTCATTATGACTATGTTGTTATGTCGTTATGTCACTAGTGTGAACCAGGCC
>OX419344.1:5890936-5895936 GCA_948470475.1 Galaxea fascicularis | reverse complement strand
CTATGCAAAGGAAAGAAAAGCAATAGTAAAATATTCAAGCGATTTGGAATATGTAACATGCACACGAAAATCTAGGCAAATGTTGTATATCCCTTCTGGTTTATCCAGGTTGAAGTCCTGTCATCTCTTGTGTGCATACGTCCTTCTGGGATATTCAAAATAAACAGTCTAATGCACATGCACATGGAAATCTAGACAAATGTGTGTACCCTTTTTCTGGTTCATCTAGGCTGAAGTCCTGTCATCTCTTCCGTGCCTGAGTGCTTCTAAGACATAAAGCGTAAACAGGTTTTTATAATGCACATGAAAATCTAGCTATGCAAATGTTGTATATCCTTTCTGGTTCATCCAGGTTGAAGTCTTGTCATCGATGTATGCCTGATCATGAGCGCCTCGGGGATGTACATCATGGACAGAAATGCTCACGAATGTTTTGGGAAATGTTTTAATCCTTTCCTGGTTTGGGAGCACGAATAGTGATCGCTTTTTTGCGATCTTGGTTATAGAGCGTAACCATGAATTTTACAACTTTGTCGCTATATATTGATTTGATTAAGTACTGGAATTTGCCTGATCAAAACTTCAGCCTAGGCTTGTTCTTAGTTTTTCCTAGTTTTTAGGCAACTCTCAACCTGAGAGTAATTTGTATTAAGTTGGTTCTTATAAAGAAAGCTTGTCTATGACGGAAATTCAACATGCCGGCTCTCAAATGCGCCGTACAAACATAAATTAAACCAATACGCTAGGACTTCGATTAACACTGGCCTCGGCTCAACTAACCCCCTACTGACCCCCCTTACTGATCTGAAAAACAGTAAATTTTGTCGATACTGTTGATATCTTCACGTGATGCACGTCACTAACTTTCTTCAATGCAGCTGACTTTTGGAGCAGCAAAATTTCAAGTGGACGTTAAAAAGGAAGAAGGGGGTTAGGGTCTGACCCGAAACGTCCAGTTGACTTTAAGTAGGAAAGACGTGAATATGTCGACGGCCCCTTAATGCACACGCTCGTAACCTAGGGTGCGTGCAGTATAACTCAACAGCGCACGCGCGTGATGTAGCCTGCTTGCATTTTATAACTCATTAGAGCTTATTATAAAATGTTCGAAGAGTTACGCACGCTATGATTGGTCGAATCGAGTTCATTGTATCTCCGATAAAGCACGCGCCCTACGTCACGCGCGTGCATTGTTAAAGTAATAAAAACCGCGCCGAGTGCGTTGTTCAGTTTAATAAGCACGCGGCAATGTTTAAGAACACGAGAGAAGTGCCTAAACAAGGGCGACTAGTGCTTCTGGCACTTCTCGAGTGTTCTTAAAAATTCCCAAGTTTTTATATAACTCAACAATGGACGAGGAATGAGTTTCGTATTTCTTTTATAACATTTCCCAGAGATTTAAGCGAGCTTTCATACTGGAAGTCTGTTAATGAAATTTGTTGACATTTTAATCTCCAAATTTTCCTTTTATGTTCAAAATAATGTTGAATATGGATTGAATCACATCTTTTTTTTATTGTTTTTAGCATTATTTCGCTCAGTAAATGTCTCAAGATTTGCGCGCACAAGCTTGTGACGCAGGCTGCGTGCATTAAACTCAACAGTGCATGCGTGTGACATAGGCTGCGTGCATCATAACTCAAACAGTGTGAGGTAGGGCGTGTGTTTTGTCAGAGATACAATGAACTCGATTCGACCAATCAGAGCGCGTGTAACTCTTCCAACATGAGTTATAATGCACGTAACCTACGTCAGGAGCTTATTACTTTTTGACGTTTTGTGGGGCTTTATTTTCTACGTTATACAATCTGCGAATGCACTCGTCGCGTTTTTTAGTATTTAACAGTTCACGCGCCTGACGTTGGGAGCGTGCTTTTTTGGAGACACAATGGACTCGAGTCAATCATAGTGCGCGTAGCTCTTGGAACATTTTATGAAGTCATATAGTTACTGGATGGCAATTAACTTATAAAAAGATTTAGCCTAAATAAATAAACAACGCACCGAGTGCATTGTTAAGTTATATAAGGACGCGGGATTTTTGAGAACACAAGAGAAGTGCCTAGGGCTGGTTCTTAATTCTCGCATTTCTTGAGTGTCAATGTGACAATTAATAATAAGTACTATGTATTTCCACATTGTGTCTTGAGTACCACTTGTCTTTCTTAGATGTGAACAGTCAGAATTCAATTATGATTAGTTGTCATCCCCCGCGCTTATTATCTTTACTTTTGGCTAAACTGTTAAAATTATCTTTTTCTTAGAACTGTCTTAAACAGTCTTGTAATTGGTTAATTTTTAACAGTGTGTTAGCATATCCCATGTCTTTCGAACAACTGGGCTCTTTACTGAAGGTTTAAGTAGTGCAATGTTGTTTGTAAAATAAAGTGTTTTTTTTTATTATGAAATCAATACATTGATTTCACTGCAGTTTCTTTTGTCTGCAGTCCCACCATCACTGACCGCTAGAGCTGCTGACCAAGTACTTGTGGAAGGTGACCCAGCTACATTCTCATTATCCTGTTCTGCAAGCGGTGAACCAACACCAAACATCACCTGGACAAAAGTGTTTGAAAACGGCAGCGACAGTGAGGTCCTGTTTCACGAGACACCATCCTCGCCATTTGTACTCAGCAATAACAGAAGCAATGAAGGAAGATATCGTTGCACGGCTAACAACGGGATAGGAAGTCCTGTTAACCACACAGTCAGTGTGACGGTTAATTGTAAGCATTATTTAAACTACACTGTCTCATGTGTCACTTCTCAAGTACAACTGTATCACTTGTCTTTCTTAGATGCAAACAGTCAGAATATATTATCATTATCATGCAACCCCAGTAAGTGATATTACTGTAGCTTTACATCATGTGTGTAAATGAAGTTAATTAAATGTTAATTAGTCTTTTGGTTTTGTCTTGTTTTAATAGTCAAACCGGAGAAAGTCCAGTTAAACGTACAGAGCAATGATGCAAACATCTGCAGAGGAGAGAGTGTCAACTTCACTTGCTCAGTTTCTGGCAAACCCCCCGTACATTCTTATCAGTTGTTTGCAAATAACAGTCTTGTAAGTGGCGACAGAAATGCAGGATTTTGGAGGCAAACATTGTCTACTGAGGGAGTGTTTATCTATAGATGTGAGGCAAACAACACTGTTGGAAGAACTAACACAACAAGAACCGTCCCAGTCAATGGTGAGTGTGAATTGCTTTTTAATTTTTTTTTTGGTTAAAGTTACTGTAATCATATACTCGCTGACAATTAACTGAGAAGAGATTTAGCCTCCCTAAAGAATTATGAAATATTCGAAGAGTTACGCGCGCTATGATTGGCCGAATCGGGTTTAAATATTTCCGATAAAGCACGCGCCCTACGTCACGGGCGTGGATTAATAGAGAGATTAAGCATGACGTTTACGCCAAACGGCAAACGTCTGAGGGGGGCGGAAATTAGGGTTTTGCCAAAAATGTAAGAATCCTGCTTGATATTAGCTCATGTCTGTCCTGTTAGCTCCAGATATAAATTAAAGCAACTTCTCAAAGGAACGAGACAAGTTAAAATGAGAGAACTTTCACGCTTTTATGATGAGCAGGAGCCTGCCGTTTCCCGTTTGCCGTTGGCCGTAAACGTCAGGCTTAATCTCTCTACTGAGTCTTACTCGAGAAGTGCCTAGAGAAGAACTTCTCGAGAGTTCTTCAAAATTCCCAAGTGCTTATCCAGTACAACTGATTATAAAATGTTGGAAGAGTTACGCGTGCTCTGATTGGTCGAATCAAGTTCATTATATCTCCGACAAAGCACGTGCTCTACGTCACGCGCATGCACGGTTGAGTTATAATGCACGCAGCCTACGTCACAAGCTCGTGCTCGAGCAAATAGGTATGAAAGGTAATTCCCCTGAATTGCATTGGGAAGTAGGTTTTCTGAAGGGTTGATCTCCTCGAAATAGGTAAATGGCGATTTATTGGTGTCATTTGCTCGTGATAAGTACAGGAAAAACATATTTCATGAAGAAAATAAGTTGAGTTGTAGAAGTTGTAGAATTTGTGTATAAATGACGTAAAACTCTACATTTGGAGCCAGGGAGGAGTATGAGAATATGAGATAGTCACACAAGTGACAGCCCAAAAAACGGCTGCGAAGTAGATTATAGGTTTCAGTAATATTCATATAGTTTTTGCACTGTCATAACAATTTTTTCGGTAGCCGATAACTGAAGTTTCGAACATTTCTCGCGTAACTCAGCACAAAGCACTCAGAATAACGGGCAAGCAGGGCAAACACAAGCACGGTGACCCCATCTTTTTATTACATTTTGTGACTGTCATTTTCAAGGGAATTACCTTAACTCTCCGGGAAATTTCCGGGGCATTGTTGAGTTATACAAGCACGCTGGAATTTTTAAGAACACTCGAGAGGTACCAGAAGCACTCGCTGTTCTCTCGGCACTTCTCTCGTGTTCTTAAAAATTCCCACGCGCTTAAATAACTCAACAATGCACTCGGCACGTTTTCTATTTCTTTAACAATGTTCAAGTTTTCTTATCTTTTTTACAAAATGTCACGGAGATTATTTGCTGATGAAATGTGTTGACACTCTTATCCACAAATTTATCTTTCTTTATTGTTTTTACCGTTTCTTTTCTCAGTCCTAAGATTTGCGCGTGCACCTGCTTGTGATGCAGCCCGCGTGCATTATAACTCAACAATCCACGCGCGTGAGGTAGGGCACGTGTTTTACCGAGGGTATAATGCCTTTAATTAATTTGATCAATCATAGCGCGCCTAATTCTTCGACCATTTTATAAAACTCAACAATGCACTCCGGGATAAGAATACCAAAAATGCAATGTACCAGGTGTTATGTTAAGTTTCATGCATACAGAAATTGGGACGGCGAGCACATGATGAACAACTGAACTCTGTTTATTCAAGGACCCGGATGTGGGTCATGTGATATCACAACATCCTCTTTCCTTAAGTAAATGAGATCTACCTCTT
>OX419344.1:5883436-5885936 GCA_948470475.1 Galaxea fascicularis | reverse complement strand
AGCCATTGTATAACTTAAAACACGAGGTTGTGGCGTGGAGAGAGAGCGCGCGCAATCGTAGCAGTTGGGTTTCCTCTGGCAAACGCATGCGCAATGCTTTTCTCAGTGCAGGTCGCATAAAACCTGAAAAACCCATTTCCTTGATTAATTTCTCAAAAAACTAACCGTACAACCTATATCCCAAATTTTGGTATCTGCCAAAATACACCACTCTGTCAGACAGAATTTTATTAATTTTAAAAATAGACAAAATTCAACATTTTCGCCGATTGCAAAAATTGTACCTGACAGATTTTCGTGTTCTCTCTAAATGCTTCTTTTTATCCACATTTCAAATCCTGTAATTTTTAGGTAGGCCCGATCGGTCTATTTTGTACCCCACCCCCTATTGCTTAAACGCGTTTCTTGGACAACCCATAATACATATTTGGCCACAGACGCAATGTTTTAAAAAGTAATGTTTTATTTTTGCATCCAGGTGTTTCCTCAGTCAGGTGAAGCGACTCTAGCTTGCGTGTAATGCTTACTGAACTTCAGGTGCGCGTTAGCCGCCTGTCGCAGAAAAAACTGTAATAAGCCACCTTAATTAGTATGGCAAATCGAACGACCTCGAGTACAATTCTGGATTAATAGGTACGAAAAATGATTTTGAAACTTCTCAAAATTGCACGAGCCTTTAGGCGAGTGCAATTTAAGAACTTTCAAAGTCACGAGTATCTATTAATCCCGAATTGTACGAGAAGGTCGTGCGATTTATTATTTATAGTGCATCCAACAAAATTACGAACTTACGCGCCGTTGTCATGGAAACAATCAGAATTGAGAATTTTGTTGAGTGTACTATAATTGGTGAAATGATGTACTCAATTCGACCAATCATAGCGCGCGTAATTCTTCGAACATTCTGCAATTATAGTTACTTTAAAAAAAATACTGAATGTTTTTGCCTTTATAACTGTCAAAAGCCTAGTTTGCATGTAGTTATAATGCTCTTTCTCAGTCAGAGGGCAAGAAACAGTGACGTAGCCAGAATCTTTCGAGAGGTACGTACCGTTTTCCAAATCCATCCACTACCAAGTCCCAAATATCTTTTTCACGTGCATTCATTCATCACTCCCACATTTCTAAAAAAACACTTTGTTTGCACCCTAAATTTTTGTATAAGCATTGTTTTCAATTTCTCGTAGGACTTCCAATCGCCCCAAGAGAAAGTGTAATATGGAAAATACGAAAGTGGTGCATTAAGTTTTCTTTAATTGTTTAGGCTACGTTGTAAACGTCAGCATTCTCACCAGATATAATTGGCAACTACGTGGCAAAATTATTTGATGCTCTTTTGAGTTAATTAGTAAGAGTGCTTCGATCGCTTAATCTTTTATTGAGCTGACCAGTTGAGTGGTATCTCTGACTGTGATTTTTAAGGCTGTGTGTCGCATTAATTTTGACCGGTATTGTTTTTCCTCTAAAAACACTCACATAGTTGTAATTGTGCGATAGTTAAGTTTTAGTTAGGTTCCCACTGTTTAGAAATCTACAAGGAAACAAACATTGTGTACATGTCTACATTGCTCCAAGAATCGTGTAGATTATAACTGTCGATAACTTTCAAACAAGTTTTAATGGTTTTATGTTACTGGCACTGAGGCGCCACCCACCAACTCCTCGTTTGAGTTCATCAAAGGGCATATGCATATGTTCGTGCACCCTTTTCTGTAACGTTTTGAATCATAACAAATCAATTAAGAGCCTCCAGCAAAGAAAGACCGATCTAAGGTTACAAAAAGAATGATCACTGACAAATTCCCTGACTACTTTTCACAGATCTTCACCTACCTAAAAAAAAATGACAGTTGTGTATACTGAAGGTTGTTTTTGTCTTTCCAGTCCAACAAAAAGGAAATCTTATTGCAGCAATAGGCAGTGGCTGAGGCTTTTTAGTGTAGTGTGCAATTTATTATTAAAGACTCAGTCACCAAATGTTCCACTCCAAAGGCAACGGCTGTCACGCGCCTTTCTTCACCCTGTTGCATGTTGATCCGTGCCGTCGTTAACTTAAAACTAGGGAGCTTACGCAACAGGACGCCTGGAACACTCAGGACGGCAGAATGACGAAAAAATGTGGCGCGAGACTGTGCATTCCCAATCTTACGCGACATATTTTCGTCATTCTGCCGTCCGGCGTCCTGAGTGTTCCAGCCGTCCTGTTGCGTAAGCTCCCTATTAGCTGTACAGTAGCGGAGGGTCATAGGTTCAAATGCAAGTTTAAGTAGAACAATAAAGGTTGAAATCACGACAAGGAATGATTTGGAGTTAATTTCTTTCTCTTTTTGCTTTTTGTGTGTATACAGTGGAATCAGGAATTCTTCCACTAGACAACATTACAATAGCGGAGAATGACGACAGAAATTTGACCTGTGTTGTTACTGGCATCCCTGTGCCATCTGTTTCATGGACAGAAGTTCGCACTGGCACCCAATCACCAGGGAACATCCTTCAACTC
>OX419344.1:5840936-5878436 GCA_948470475.1 Galaxea fascicularis | reverse complement strand
TTCCATTGTAGATTGTCCGCTAGGAAAGGAACATGGAAATTTCCAAGCTCGTTTGCGGATTGTCTGTGAAAGGAACAGGAAATTTCCACGTTCCCTTTGCATATCTTGGCTGGAGGAACATGGAAATTTCCGTGTCCTTTACTTTCATTTTTTCCACTAAGTTTACTACTTTCCCGAATTTTGACAGATAGTTTGCAAATTTAACATTTCCTTCTATGCAATGGAGCACCTTACACAAAACTGGCTCTAATTTTCCAGCTGAAGTAAAATTCCGGCAAAGCAGTGGATTTATTAGTTGAATTTTAATAGTTTTTTAGAGAAATAATCACTACTTTACCAATTATTGGTAAAGTAGTGATTAAAATAACTAAATATTGCCTGAAAATCATAGTCACTTAGATATACCAAATGGTCTTAGAACGCGTTCGTTGTCTGTTATTTCCACAGGAGGTAAATGTGAGGTGAAGTGCATCAATGGAAAGCAATGTCGATTTTTTGGAAGACATTTGTGTCTTTGTGAAAGGGGAATGAAGGGAGAAAATTGCACACAGTCTGGTAGGTTAAATCTCCATTGATAATCATTTCTAGATTAGTGTAAGAAGTCATGACTGGAAAGCTTAGTGAAATTGGTGTCCTGTTAATTGGTATGTACCAAACACGTTCATGTAGGAAGATAAACGGATTTTTTTTTTTCTGAGTCATCGGGGTTTTTTTTTTTTTCAGTTCCTTTCTTATTTTCGTTTGTCTTAAAATTGCGAAAACGTTACGGGATTTGAAACGGAGAAAAGTGGGCTGGACATAGCGATACAACCAGCCGTATGATGGTAACAGTTTTCAGTTAGCAGAGTTAGAAAATTATATCCTTTGCAATTGTGGAGTAAAATGGCTCCTGAGTGTCTTTATTGGCTCACCATGCAAACTGCAATGGTCCTATTGATTAGAAAACGTACAATTGAGAGAAAACCAACAAAGTAGGATAATAATAATAATAATAATAATAATAATAATAACTTTATTTAAGTCTCAAATAGTTCTAGCTGAACACGAGTGCTCTACTAATTGGGGCGACTGTAAATCAAATGTTGGTTTTTGAGGAGAGGGGAAAACCGGAGTACCCGGAGAAATGCCTCTCAGAGCAGAGTAGAGAACCAACAAACTCAGCCCACTTATGAAGCCAAGTCCGGGAATCGAACCCGGGACACATTAGTGGAAGGCGAGCGCTCTCACCACTGCGCCAACCACTGCGCCAACCCTGATCTCGTAACATTTGATGTTGAATTATCAACTTGAAAGTTGAATTCTGAAGTTCAATTTTGGCGGGATTGGGGCGCCTTTGGTAACTCGACATTCGACTTGGAGATTCAAACGTCATCTTTCGCTGACAGCCCATGTGCTAAGACCATTGTTGGTATGTAAACATGAATGTTGATGGATAAAGTTGAATGTTGAACCGTCACTTTGAAAGTTGATGTCAAAAGTTTCAATGTTTGTGACACAAAGTACAAAGTTGAAGAGTGAAATATGATGTTGAGGTTTGCCAAGTTAATGGTTAAACTGTCAAGTTGAACGTTGTGATCAACTTTGATTTTTGGCGGGGATGGAACTCCATAGACACCTACTAGTCACAGCGACCATCGAGATCCCAAAGGAGCGTTGAACCAGGCGCCTCTCGGAGTGGAAATCAGTAGGAAACGGACACTGAATATTGGTGTGATCGTTTTTTAGTTGTTAAGAGAAACGTTTTTCGATAGATGGTTATTTACGTTATCTTGGTCACAGAGAGATTGAGGACGATTCTCATTGCTGGACTTGTGTTCCCAAATGAAGAATTTAAGCCACAGTACGAGGACTTAGAAAACCGGGAAACAGTAAGATTTGCGGACGAAGTTAACAACGCTGTAAGTTTCAGTTTGTTTCGTCAGTGATCTCATCTTCAAGATGCTTAGTGCTCTTACGTTCTCTAAAGTATTACCATAAATAATGAGATTCGTGAGGAGATTTTAGAACTGAAGCTAGTTGCTAAAATGTGAGGTTATTAGATAGCTGCGTTCAAATTTTTAAATGATGGTTATTATATTCAAAAACCAAATACGTGAAATGCTTATCAATATTATTCTGAGAACTGAAAATCTGTACCTCTCGACGTCTGCAATTATTGACAAAATTAACAATTTGTAGGGGAATAATAATAATAATAACTTTATTTAAGTCTCAAATCTTATAGCCGGGCACATGTACCCTACTAATCGGGGAGACAACCTGTAAATTCTTATCACTGTAGCCAAGCACCATAATTAGTTAGGCCATACCTACCCGCCTCGATTAGCTATAACTATTTGCGGGTAGTTACATATTTCTGTAATTGTTAGCTCTGTTTTTTAAGAAAGTGTTTAAATGTTTCGTCTGTTACCATTAGCCTAGGAAAATAACTCGAACGTAGCGCCAATTGCACTTCAATCGAAAAAAAAAAACCTTGTTTTGAGTAACTTCGTTAACTAGAGTTTAAAAAACTAGTGGTTAATAACTGTTGTTTATTTTTATAGTGCACTGAAGAATTCAAAGGGTCTGGGTTAGTTCTAGCTACGGTAACACGACTAAGGTGAGTTTTTAGTGGGTAACAGGGTCATCTATGCGCAATCTGAGAAGTAAGCAACAACTTTGTGCCATTTATTCGCCAAAATCATTATCTAAGAATTGAGCCAATCCATGTGAAATCTACACTTATCTATCAATTTTTGCCCCACTTTGAATGTGCCTTTGTAGGAAAGGAAGTGTAATTACTGATGTGGAATTGACATTTAATCATACTGTTGGTGAGAGCGAGGTGAACGACCTGATTAAAGACGTTACTAAAGATGGAAAGCTTGGCGAGTTTGAAGTGTCTGAAGTACTTGTTGGGTCATTTATCAAGGGCAAGTATTGACTACCCTCAATCATCACGATCATCGTGATCGTGATCATCATCGTCATCATCGTCATCATCGTCATCGAATCAAGACTGATCCTCGTAGTTGTGAACGCAATTTATGCAATCGCGTAAACTTTTATGGGAACATATGGACCTACATCAAATGAAAAATGATCGTCGCAGTTATGATCGCAAGTTTTACAAATAATTCAGGACTTCAACGGGGCTTGACCCCGTGACCTCGCGATTCCGGTGCGATGCTCTACCAACTGAGCTATGAAGCCACTGACGTTGGGAGCAAGTCAATTTTGGGTTCATATGTTCCCGAGACAGATATGTAAGTGAATGATGCATATGAAAGAAATTATATGTGAACTGCAGATATGAAACCAAATGAAGAATGATCGTCGCAGTTGTGATCGCAATTTTTACAATTGCGTAAAGAAGCTTGAAAACAAATCAGTTCAGGACTTCAGCGGGGCTTGAACCCGTGACCTAACCCCGTTGATGTCCTAAATTTTTTTCAGGCTTCTTTACGCAATTGTAAAAATCGCGATCACAACTGCGAGGATCAGTCTTTATTTGATTTCACATCTGCAGTTCATATATGATTTATTTCATATACATCATCCACATCATTATCATCATCGTCGTCGCCATCGTCATCGTCATCATCATTGTCATTGTCCGCTTGCATTGTCTTCAACATCATCGTCAATATCATCGTCAGTACCAAGGTATAGGATAGCACAAGACCTCTTTAAGAGGTCTCCCTGGCCACCAGAGGCTCTGAGAACAGGTGGCAGCCCATCGAATATTTACTATCTAACCCTGAAATGTATCACGGGGCAGACGACAGCTGACTGGGAACCACGTTTCCCACTATTTTCAATACTTGTGACGCGTTTTTACGTCCCCTTATAGTTTTACTTGTGGGTGTGAAGGAAACTAGGCAGACTGCTTAATGTCACTACGGAAATATTTTGGATTTTCATAATTTCGAGTCCATTTCATTTCTGTTTACATTTCATTAAAGTTACTTTCAATTGTCTTTTAATTCAATATTAACAATAAAAATACGTTGGAAAAAATAAAAAATAACAAAAAAGAAAAAGAAAATAAGTTGGAAAATTTTACAAAAAAATTTGAAAACAATCAAAAATTCAAAATATTACTGTTGTTTTCGATTGGCATTTCTCGGCCTCCATACTGCTCGATCACGCGATTATCTGAAATAAAGCAAATGTTGAACACACAGCCAGTGGTTGTTGCTCGGTCCGGGTCTGGGATTGGAACCCACGCCCATCCTCTCTATCACCATTGTACAGTCATTTGTTTACAAATAAAATCACCTCATTTGTTTCTTTTTCTTGTTTTCAAACTTTGTTTTTATACGTAGTTATTTATAAAAAAAAACAACAACAACAACAAACTGGAACTTTTCTGTGCTTTTCAGACGCAGAGTTTCCAACAGTTGATCCCTCTGAGCCAGAAGAGACCAACAAAGATATTATCTATGGGCCGGTGATTGGAGTCCTAGCAGTTATGTTAATTTTAGTTGCCGTCGGCTTCTTTATAAAGCAGAGACGTAAGTCAAAGCGAAAATAGCTCATTTCAAGCTGAGTTTTATCATCTGTGCCTTTTCTGTTGTTTACTCTGTAGTTCATAATATTTTTTCTATCTGTGTATCGAATACAAAGACGTTAGCTTAACTGATAAGTACCACTTTGCATTCAAAGTGTTATGTGTACTCACGTGATGAACAATTACAGTGAAATGGCATAGTTTCAGCTGTCTTATTAACCGAGTTTATCTGTTTTTACATCTCAGGTCAAAACTCGTATGGGTAAGCTGCAATTCATTTTTATTTTTTGCTGGGAAAAACATTAAAACCAATTGTGGTTCTTTGGCCCCAATCTCTCGAAGTTGCAACATTCAGTTTCTGCCCTATTAAAGTCAAAGATTTTTCTTTCAATTGACAACAGGGTACTAACGAATAACACGCAGGTCCTGTTAGAATCAGTCTGTGAATTAATGATGTACGAGCGAAAAACCTACTTTATTGATCTCGTCAATTTTTCCCCTTTTTAGCCAAGACGAAGAACCCGAAGAGATCAGTGGGTCTCACTTTGTAAGTGTTTAAGATTTCACTACTCCCATCTTACCTGAAATACTTTAAACACAGCATGCTAAAAAAACCGTGGCAATAAGAAGACTTGCCATCTACACCACCAACTTAATGGAAACGTTCTACCATTCAAGTCATGCTTTTCCGTGAATTCGAAGTACGTGGCAGTAAGATAACGTTCATACAGAAGCTTACTACTTACTATCACGCTGAAGTTGTTTCACTAGAGAAGCCTTACGTAAAAATACAAGAATTGGCCACTGTCATCACCTCAATATTGATTGGAACTGAAAAACGAGGGAATAAACGCTACAAAAAATCTTAAAACTAAAGATGACTTAAGTTTGACTATGGGGACAGACGGTTTCAGCTGCCATTTGTTCGCCCTCGAGAATCGTTTTTAACACTAAACGCCATCGGTCAAATAATAAAACGAACAACAGTAACGTCCTACGTCCATTCACAGAACGGGGGCAATGATACTTCGGAAAACGATGCCGACGCGGCTGTTCCTAGACAGTATATGCAGTTAAGGGAAGTTACGGATGCTCCGGGACGTCTAACCGAAATATCACCTTACTTGGAGACACATGGCTATGCTCCGCTGCATCCAGGAACTCTATCCTGGGAAGTTGAAAGAGAAAATGTAGTAATCGAGAAAGTGATTGGCCAGGGAGCCTTTGGACAAGTCGCTCAGGGAAAAGCCTCAGAGCTGCGCGGGAGAGAAGGAACGTTAACAGTGGCTATAAAAATGCTTAAAGGTGATACCTGAATTTTTAACCTCCACCATTTGCATTTCGGCAGACCATAGAAAGGATTGGAGTATCGTTCTAATAACGAATGGTTTTGAAAAACGTTTCAGAATAAAAAGTAGCGATATACAATCAGTATGACGTTTCGGCGACGACATGTCGGCATTATCAAATGCGAATAATTTGCATTTGATAATGGTGACATATCGTCGCCGAAACGTCATGTTTTTATATCGCTACTCTTTATCCTGAAAAGTATCGTTCTCCAGGACAAAAGTTGGGTCCTCAGTGTCTACAAACATTTGAAAAACTAAGAGGTGCCGTAAATGTTGGTCATAACTGCTGCCACAACATTAAACTCAACCCTTCTGAACCTTAATATCAGTAATATCAGCATGTTTATTCTCCACAATATTCTGCATACATTTACTATAGTAATGATGAACGGTAGTCGGTAGTGGGGGTGTGTGTGGGGGGGGGGGGGAAGGGGTGACAACTCTAAAAGGGCCTGCTTCGGGAGAAAAACAAAATTCTTCCGGGAATCGGAAAACTCTGGGTCCTTTTCTGGGAAATATGACGTAGTACTGGGATACTGCAGAGAAAAGCAAAGTTTGACATTTTTTTAAAGAATGTGACCGACTTTTGAAAAATCCGGGAGGACTCTAAGTCACACATATTGTTACTCAAACAAAATTTGTTAGAGTTGTCACCCCATGTCTCACTAATCAGTGAACTTTTAATACCCACTTCTAAATTAGTAAGAGTTTCTGAATACCTCAAGGACGGTCCAACTATAGTGCTCTAAGCGTATATAAAATGAAAATATATCGTGGATTTCAATTGAAGGGTATCAAAAATTGTATCTGTTATCTCATCGATAGCTTTGTATCTCACGCATTTTCATAAAACTTGCAGCTAAAGCTCGTGGTACAGACAGGAAGGACTTGTTATCAGAACTTGAAGTTATGAAGACTCTTAAACCACACCCCCACGTGATCAAACTTCTTGGATGTGTCACTGGATCAGGTAAATGTTGTTTGTTATTCAAAGCGTTTATTTTAGAGCACAATGACGCTGATCCTTTAGCTTCTTTATTTACTGGCACCGTTTAGTACCGGCAACAAAAATTGGTTTGCTCAAAGCAAAGGCTGTGTTCATCATTCCACAGAAATCACGACGATCATCGACGATCGTCAGCAATTAGCCAGTGGTCAATAGAGCGAATCAGTTTCGAATCGAACTTATGATCATTCGATTACTTGTTGGAACGCTTTAACACGGAGCTAAAGGAGGCTAATGGGAGCTGGGCCATTAAACTAGGTTCATGTTGCAAACGTCCTGCATACTCTCAGGGTCTGAATGTTGATAGACCTCGAGCTCAATTTCATTCTTCATTTGAAATGTCATCTATTAATTCCTGTTGTGAGAAACCGGATTTTTAGTTTCGATTATGCGTCTACAATTTTAGAAAATCTTACCTCTTTCATTTGTTGACCACAATAAATTTGCCATCTGAATTCCTTTTCTTGTTTCGTCTTCTTCATGTTATCTTTCTAGACCCCATACTTGTGATCATTGAATATGTCCCGTATGGTGATCTCCTGGGTTACCTGAGGAAGAGCCGCGAGTTGAATGACACTTATTACAAAGACCCGGATGTAAGACCACAAACGAGTCTAACTTCACTGCAATTAATGAAGTTCTCTTGGGAAGTAGCCGATGGCATGAGCTACCTGTCGTCAAGAAAGGTATGTTCATGTCACGAAACGTTGATTTTTTGTATTCTTAACAGAAAAAGTAGTCCCTGAATGATTACGAATATTTATCTGTGAAAGCATTTTATTTTGATCACCAGGTTCTGTGAATTTTTTAACCCTCGGATCCCCAGGATCAATATGTGTATTCTCCTTACAGTAGTCACATATTTCATATGTTACATGAAGGGAGAATTTGCGACATGGCCAAGATATATGACGAGACTGAGACTAATCGAGAATGATTGCATAACGACAAGGAAGATCTGCCTATGGACTAAAATGAGGTATTATTTTTGTTAGATCATCCATCGGGATCTCGCTGCTCGTAATGTGTTAGTTGGAGAAGGAGAAACTTGCAAAGTGACAGACTTTGGAATGGCGAGAAATGTGCAACAGGAAAATGTCTACGAAAAAAAGACAAACGTTTGTGAAACTTTTTTCCCTATTGTTTTTTCCTTTTATTTTCTTTTAAATTGGGACTTAAATCAATGAATATAAGTGAAGCAGGATCCAACCGATGTCGACGTCAACTTTCAATTTATCCCAGCAAAAGGATCGAATTTTAAAAATACTGTTCTATTCTTTGTTGTCTTCCCCGATGTGTTTAATTCCAGTGGCGTTTCATATCCAGAGCAAGAAATAAGGGAAGGGGGTGGGGGATGGGGAAGGAGCAGAGGGGCTCTGAGAAATGTTTGGCCCATCCCCCCCTTTTTTTTTCGGCGACTTGGCTCCGGGAGCTTCGGCTTTGGTCTAAAATTAAGGGATAGGAGCACCTCCCACCCAGGGCCCCTCCCCTGGATCCCCTACTGCATTCTCTAGCCTACCTCCTACAGATGTTGCTTGTTGTGTTCTGGGTTCTAAAAATTACACCCTTTGCTAACCTCCAACAGGTTCTGTTATGTTTCTACTCAAGCTTTCTTTTCTCTTAACTTCTTTTGCTTTTCCTTGATCGTTGATGACTCAGGGTCGAATTCCAGTGAAGTGGACAGCTTATGAAGCACTCATGTATCGACGCTATACAACCAAGAGTGATGTGTAAGAGCTTCAGATGTGGTTATTGTGATATTTTTAATTTTAGGTTAGCGTAACACTTTTAATACTCTGCTCTTTCAAAAGAGAATTAAATGTCTCAAACTCGGAGAAAAGTGGTAGTACTCATAAGGAAATGGGTCATTTTTATTTACAAAAACTTTCCAAACCTGTGGCACCAAACAGATTCCCCAGTTAAATGTGATAGGCGTTTTAAGATTAATACTTTTCCATTTTATCTTCTTTCACGCAGATGGAGTTTTGGAGTTGTACTTTATGAGATATTCACCATAGGTACGTTTGCAGGGTTAGGAAGGGTTTTTAATGATCTGAGTTAACAGTTTTATCGTGATCGTGTATTACTTATTCGTTATAAATGCAAGAACACGTTTTATACATCTCTAGCCTTGTTAATCCTGTTAATCTGCGTATCACGCATGAACTGTGAACTGAGATCTGCCAGCCATGAGAGCATTTACGCTTGAATAGCCCGCCAAACATTTATTATGCGTAAGTGTCGCCCTATTCTGCGCGATGGGCTGCGAACGATGATTCAAGTGGAATTGACACAGAAGTTAATCACATCATTATTCAGTGCTACCTTGCACTTTATATGAAGCTGAAACCCAAATAGAATAATTTTTTAATATAGGCACTGAGTGCGAACGAATTTCTTTACTTTTGCATAAAATTTTGTTTGATGTCCTAATGAAGGTGGCTCCCCTTATCCGCATACAGAGGCCCTTAAACTGGCAGATTTACTCGTTCAAGGCTACCGGATGCCGAAACCGAGCCACTTGGATGATGCTTTGTAAGTTTCAAATACAAAAACTGGTCAAAAATAAGAAAAGGCAAATAATACGCTATGATATTGTTTTAAATCTAATTTCTACGCTTGGTCTTGATATGCACATAGGTGTCATGAATGGAAATGCAAAAATGGGTCTAAAAGATCTTGTGGGGTATTGGAGTACGCTCTCTTAAATCATTATTTCCCGATAAGTTCAATGCAGCAGTGGTCTTTACTTTTACCATCAAAATCGAAGAAAGCGACTTTTTTGATACTTTTCAGGGCTGCATGGTTAAAATATGTGTTATAATGTGTCATAATGTGTGTCATATACAGCAAGTATGTACAACAATTAGGGTTTGTTATTTCTGTATTGTTAATATTCCCAATAGCTTTGGCAACATCTGATTAATATTCGGTTGAGTTAAAGCTTAGTGTCAGTTTTCATTTGCCTGTCGTGTAGTAAAGATCTCTTTTCGTATTGAATGCGGTCTCTGTGCTGTTATTACATGCATACGATCTGTCTAGGAAAGATAGTACGATTCCAGTTTTCACTGTTGTTGTGTTTTAGTCTTATTCCGTGTTCTTGTTATATTTCCAGGTATCAGATCATGTTTAACTGCTGGCAAGAAGACCCTGCTGATCGGCCAACGTTTCAAGATCTCCGACGTGAGTTAAAACGAATGGAAAATCAACACAAGGTAGGCAAGTCATTTCTAAGTCATTTCTTCATGAATCGAGTCCTGGGTACAACAGTACAACACCTATAAAGAAATGCGACCCTAACGATTAACGCATAGGATGTCAAGTCATTTATAGTAACACATTGTTCTTACAAGTAGTGCCCTGTTAATTTTTCCGCAGAGGCTCATCAACATGGAGACCTACGACAAGAAACTCTACGAGAATGTATAAGATTTGTTGTTCTAGGGAAGCTTTACCCAGTGATTATTTACATTTTCACAAGTGACTTTTGCTTAACATCAAGAGTTAACTAAAGCAATGTCACTGCGACAACTGTGATAATTTTTTAGAAGACGCTAATTATAACCGGCGTTTTAGAACGTCTTTTCTAGTTTATAAACAATATTTTGATAAAGATGTACTTAGACTGTTTTTTTTTTTTGTACTACAGTAGCTTTGCGTTCGTTTGTGACAGATGTAAAAACAAATTTATTTGTTTGGAGGTACAAGGAGCAGTCCTCTCCACCCCCTCCCTCAAGATTCACGATTGCCCTCCCTCCCCACCCCTTATATACAGTTACACCGTTGTCCGCAAAGGAGTTATGTGATCTACTTAACAATTAGATTCCATTTGGCAATGGGCGTGTACCTTGATAACGCACGGATAACGTGAAAACATGGTCAGAACAAGAAACGTCCTTCCTCTTAATCAGAGAACACACATACTTACAAATGGAATCTACTTGTTTTATACAATGTTTCTTTTTTTTTTTTACATTTTTGACTCATGATGCCATTGTATAATTAGCATTGATTTCAAAATCAAACGAAGCCGTGAAACGCGTTCAAGGTTTTCTTGTTCAAAGTACACGCTACTATATTCTGATACTGGCTATTAAAACAAGTCTGGGGCAGCTCTAGCTTGTGGTTTAAATAATTGAAATGCGGAGACAGACGTCAGTTGCTTTATTTTAACGTCCGACCGATGCCTTGATGATATTGTAATATTGTTCTAGTTTTAAATCTGCACTTAAAATTCAGGAGGTTATAAACCCATGGTGTCGGTTAAATCCTCTCACTTTTATCTTTAGTCAAGTGTTTACTTCATTCTTTGCCTATGTACTTATGCCTGTGTAGCTAAACAATAACTACAAATAAAAATTTGGTCATGGATATCCAGCAAGGGAGCCTTGCAAAAAGGTATACTGGACTGGGGAGAGTCAGTAAGAAAAAAAATATATGACACAGAATCGTATAAACCTTGGTCTCTAGGAGTTGTCAGCATGGGCACGGTTATATTTCAAAAAACGGTAAAGGTTACCTCGATACAGACAAGTTTGAAAAATACATGAAACGTTCTTGTTGACAAAAATGCGTAGTTGGGTGCTGATTAGGACAATAGTGCGTGTGATGATTTTATTTTGTTTCTATTTGTTTCAAGTTTTTCGTTCTAGTGTTAATTATTCATTGTAGTGTTAAGATCTTGTAATCAGAGGTGTTTTGTATTTCGGATTTGTTAGAATAGCCAGTAAGTTTATTGTTCCTAAGTGTTCAGGGGCACAAAACGACCAATTTGTTGAAAAATGTATTATTATACCCCAGTTAATAAAACTAAATGTTATTCAGGCATATTCAGGTCTTTTTTAATATTGCTGGGAAAAAAATATCTGTTCCTTTTTGCCAGCAAGACACACAAGATATTTCCCAGCCAGCTAGATAAATTGGTTGGTTTCCCGGCGAGGTGCAAATTGAGCACCCTGCACAACCACAACAAAGACAATTTCATCATTGCCAGAAAAGTCGAATCAAAATGGGCAGGGCTTATTTTGGATCCACTCGGCCATATCAAATAAGCTGTCAATCGTCTGATTGTCTTGACACATATCTGATTGGTTCACGCATATGATATATGAGATCGCCCTCTTTCCGTTCTACAAAATGGCGGCGCGTCCTCGGAGGGAAAAGGGCTATTACGCGTCGTTAAACAGCGTATCTTCCGTTGATTTGCTCCCCAAAACAAGAAAGGAGCGAAAAATAAAAGGAAGGGGGCGTCTGTGGGAGGTGGAGCGCCTCATCGCTAAAAGGGATAACGCTGCGGTAAGTCGAAATTCTTTGTTTCTTTCTAATAAGCAACGTAAAGAACAGATGTGGTGCTGGGCTAATGATATAGTGTAATGTGTTCTCCCTACTTTTATTCGCTAACAGGGGTATACTGAATACTTAGTTTTGTGGCGGGGCTATTCTCCCTTTGAGTCAACTTGGGAGCCCGAAGAAAATGTTTCTCCCGATTGTGTCCGGTACGATTTATTGATACGTACTTGCCATTTTAATACAATAATCTAACAACCAAAACAAGATAAGAAAAACAACAATAGCGTCCATTGTTATGCAGTATGCCTCGTTCTTCAAAAGCGGACGGGTATTATGAAATTGCTCCGAGTTTTTTTTACTGGTGAAAAAGCTGCTTAACATGAGGTTGTGGATGCTCAATCAATGTTGTGATCACAGAAATAAGTCTGTTTACTAATTTTGTTATTCGTGCTTTGTTAAGTTCAGAGAACATAGTTATGAGCAACACCGGTTTCTTATTTTTTGCTGAACATTCCATCAACGGACTTAAGCGATTTCCCATGTGACTGAGAGAAAAACTTATATTATACATTCCTTGAACCATTGGTGTCAACTATTGTCATGATTACATAGCCAAAAATATATTATATATTACTTTTAGTTTACTGCAGTTGAAATGCATTTTCAATCTCTTTAGATTATTCAAGAATCCAGTTCCAAGTGAAGTGGTTATCTTTAATGAGGTAACCACCTTTAGAATTGCAGTGGAACGGCAGCTCAAGTCGAAGTGCCGCCTTCCTGTTACTGTCAATTTCAGGGGAGATGTTTACAGGTGCCTGTTTAAGCATAGAAGTGTTCAAGATGGGTGGCACCTGTTGGATAAGGCGGCCTTTCCTAGGAAGTTTTTTCCAGAGTTCTGGGATCATTGCCCAGATTCTCATGGCCAGGGGGTAAAAGTGTTTTATCCCATGAAGATGAGAAGTTTTATCTCCTGGTCACCCAAAAAATATAGTGTAGGGGAAGGCCATCATCAATGCCCAAGAGCATTTCAGGAGAAACTGACCTTCTCGTTCATAAGAGTGGCTCTTGGGGATGCTTCTTAGATTAGAATCTTTCACTCCCAGAGACGATTAACTGTGAGTCATACTAAGTTGTGCTGATGATTAAGTCACTAAATGGGGTTCTAAGGTGATATGAAAGCTAGTGTTATTTCCAAATCAGTAACCTGGAATTCTATTCCATCGAAAGCTTGTTTTTCTCACACTTCAGGACATAAAATTTTGTTAGATTTTTCTTTTTTTTTTTTCTGACTTGAGTGTGCTTGGGAGTGAAAGGGCTCAAGGAGCATTATGATGGTTTTATTGTAATTGTCCCCTTGTTTTCACATAAAAGTGAAATTTATTAAATACTAAATTTGATAAATTGTGAAAGGGGTTGAAACATGTGGCTTCCCTTGCCCCTTGTAACCTAGTTTTACAATCAGTTTCATTGTCCAAGTAGTAGCACTTCCTCATACTTCTCTTAGAGAGAAATCATTTACAGATTATCCTTTTTATACACACTCAACAATATGATATAAAATATTTTCTATAGCAATAGTAAGGAATGATACGTGTTGGCATGCTTGTTATGTGTTTCATCCTTTAGTTGATAGCTATTCAATATTAAATTTTTGCCCCTTTGATGTACTTGAAGTACAGGCTTAAATTATTTTTTGGCTCGTTTTGATTGCGCCTTATTTGCCTTAGAGCTAGTTTTACTTGGTGGCTGTTTCCTTTTTCCTCTCCTATTTTGTTTGGCTGGGGGCTCAGCACAAACTTGTACATCAGCAGTGGGCATCAGTTCTTGGGGCTTGTCGTAGCTTAGACGTGTGCGTGCTTTTCTTTTTGTTCTAATGGAGTTTTCCCAGTACTCAGCACATTTTTTGGTGTATTTTCTGGGTCTCCTCTCCCTGTGCTTCAAGGCACGTATACGATGTTCTGCCCGAAGAATTTCAGCAGGGTCATCTGTGTGATTTGTTTTGCGCTGCAGAATTCTTCTGGCATCATCATTGTTTTTTTCCACACCTAAAAGCAAAAATTGTTATTTGTATTGATACTTACTTTTATTCCCACAAATGTGAGTGATGTTTATTCAAAGGAGCATAAAAGGTACCTTGACCACTAAACTGCTTGAGGTTGTTATGTTGTGTTACCATATGGGGAATGTGGTATGCAGCTGCATGCATATAACATGTCACACGCTCACGTGCATACCCAATTCTCTTATCCCCAAGGGCAGAGAATGTATCAATCCATGTTTTTATCTGAAAAAAAAAAAAAAAAGAAAAGAATATTTCATACAGCAAAGTGATCTGTTGGGATAGATGTGCAACTGCATGGATTTGATTAATCTTTGTTGCTATGGTTTACCTTTTGACGATACTCATCAACATTGGTTGGTTCAAAAGATGAGATAAAGCTGAAGTACATGTCAGCAAATCCCTACAAGAATAAAAACAAAACAAAAGGAAAATAAATCAAGCAAAAGTGAGAAATTTTGTTTGGCAGGAGTTACTTTCTGAAACAGTTTATGATTGTTGATTACTTTAACTTGTACCTTCCACAATTCCACAACAGTTTTGGCTGTCTCCTGCTGGATTAGGGGCTCCAACTTGCTGGGAAGTAGTTTTAGTAAAGTCTTCCTGTCATCCCCCATCAGGCTTGTCCACTCCCAAGTCCCAGAGCCTTTTCCATCAGCATTCCTTTTCTCCCACACTGAGAAAGAAACACCACAGCTGTTGATAGCTTGGATAAGCTTTTGAAGGTGAACTGTTTTCTTCCCAGTGAGGAAACTCTCCTTGTCATCCCACTGCATTGCATCTTCTATCACATTACCAATCAGAACATCTGTGATGCGCAGCATTAAATGGAGCTCATCCAAAATGATGTGATCCAGTGGGATGTTAAGGAGTGGTTTATGCACACAACAGAAGTTCTCTCCCTTGGACTTGGTGGAAAATTCATGAAGTTCTTTTAATGTCCTCTTGATAGGGTCATTATCATAAAAGTTGTCTGGCTTGCTCATATCTCCCCTGAAAGAGAAGAAGATCAATGATAAATCTTACTATTTGTCATAATTATTACAGAACATGCATGCTGGAACAATATTTTTGTATATTTTTCAATAATATATAAGGATCAGGGACAGAACAAAACCTATATAAAGACATACACACACCATAAATGGTGGCTAAAACATGTGTATGTACCTAGACCATGAAGAAATTCAGTACCTATTTTATTTCATTTGAGACAACGGGATACATTGTAATGTTATTAATAAAGTAGCCTATTAGATATTGTTTAGATTAATACCTGTCTTTCTTATGAACTTTGCACCACAAGCAAGCATATGTTGAGTTGGCTGCACTAATGCCCATAACCAGAAGCAAAAACTGAAAATATATATAATGATATAATTAATTCCCAGACAATGGGGAACATTACATTAAATCACAGAATGATAGAATATTCTTTTTCACTCTGTGAATGCCACATGGAACATTTGCATAATAAATGTTTGGACTGAAATTTGAGAACAAAGGATAGTGACCAAAATAAAGTTGTTTGTATCTTACCTTGTAATCACCCCCAAGAAACAGTTCTACGTCTACTCTGTTCTCTCCAGCAGTGATAAACCCCTTTTCCTGGATTTCATTGATGTCATCAAAGACCTCCTTAAAGGAAGTGGCCAAAGTTTCCCTACTTTCTGGGCCATTCACTACTGCAATGGTGTGTGTACCTTAGTTTGATATAAAACACAAGATGAAAGTTATAATCAATAAAATTTACCCTGTGTGAAATAAAAGTTAATATATTCATTGTTTGCATTTTGCTAGTCTCAAATTTTAGTATCTCTGGTTGCCACAGTTGCTTTACTTCATAATTCTACCTTTTGATGATAACAAATCATCTCTGCTCTGAAGAATGGATAGACTCAGGAGGATGAAATTGCTCACTCTGCTCATTCGAGCACCATCCCCACTGAGCTTCACTTTTACTTTCTCGCCCTCTTGCAGCAAATTGGCTTGTCTCTGAAACAAAGTTACAGTTCTCAGAATAGAAACACATGTCCAAATGCTTTCTTAATAAGTTGGAAACAAATAGCAACTGTTTGGTATATTTAAATTGCTTTTTTGACAGTGTAAACCATGGGTTGTGATACAAATGACAAACCAATGCTTTTACCTACCATGTGTTTTACTTGTTCAGCCAATAATTGTTTAAAGGAGTACTGTGCTCCTGGGGCCTTGCCTGGAGTAGTCGAAATGATGCAGTCCTTGTTTAGCTCCTTTCGGCACTGTTTGAACAGATAGGACCTTGGCATTCCATCGACTACCATGGACAACTGGTGGATGAACTCATCTCCAACCCCAAACTTATCAATGAGATACAATATGGCCTCTATCTTGGATTTGTCATCCTCACTCATTTTGGCATATTGTTTCTCACCTTGGCATGAGGTGTGGCCTGTAGGTTGGGACTGCTCATCAGGTAAGAGAGTTGATGGGGTGTCACTTGAAGAGGAAGGGGGTGTAGAAGGTAATGGGCGAGCAAGTGGTGTGTTGGGTGTTGTGCCACCTTGTGAAGTAGCAGTGGAAGCTCCAATGAATGTTCCCTTTTCTTGAGTGAAGTTAACAGTAAATGTTTTAGAGCTTTCTGGATCCTTTAATCGTAGGCAGTCAAGCTCCAGGCCAAACAATTTACTGAAATAAAGAGCCTTTTGAGCTCTTGTTTTGAGTTCTTTTAATTTCTTGTTTTGGGCTTGTGTTGTTTTCAGCTTTGGAATAGCTGTGCCCCTAACTGTAGTGAACTGGTTTTTCTCCAGCTGCCTTATGTATTTCCTCATTAGGTCATTCTCTCCCCTGCATGAATTAAACAGTTCCTTCTCCTGAACCATTTCCTGTAACAGATCCTGTTTTTCTTTTTCAAGGTCAGTATACTTTTGTTTCCAAAGATTCATTGCCGTTTCTACAAGGTTCACCTTATGCTGTAGGCATCTAATTTCTGATTTCCAATCTTCAACAGAGATAATGTCATTTCTTAGTACTGCAAGCTTTTTGTAGGAGGCCAAGAATTCTTGTCTTTGCTTAGGACTTCCTTTCTTATTTATTGCCCTTCTTTTAGCATCAGCAGCAATGCAGTTATTGGACAGCTGTCTTTCTAATCTCACACTTTGGCGATTTAAGCGAAATGCGTTACCAGGCATGCACATATTGACCAGGTCAATGTACAAACAACCATCATCAGGTAAGTTACCTGGGAGCTTTTCTTTTCTCCAGGTTGCAAGGGCCTCCTGTTTTATCTTTAGCCAAAATACCACTTCGTTGCCGTTTTCACGTTGCTGTAATACGTATTGAAGTTTTGTATTCGGGCAATCAGCAATAAAAATGACTTCTTTTTCAGCTGTGTGCACAGAGGACATGACGAACGTAGTCAACAATTCAATTTTGGCATATATTTTGGTATACAATTCGCCGCGCTTTTTCGAAAAAACCCGCGTAAAGATTGCTAGACTGCTGGGAAGTCTGGTTTCTAGTCTCCCCCAGTTTGGGAAGGCTCAAAATAAAACGCCTGGGATGTTTTTTGCAAGATGGCGGGCATGTTGAGAGGGAAAAGATTTGTTTTTCTCGCCTTCGCCATCGAGTGAGGGCCATTATGTCGCTTTTTTCTGAACCTGATCAATTGCATAAGATGGACTCTTAAAACCGAGCTGGGTTCGTGTTCAATGAAGACAATATTTTCCACAGAAACGGACTGATGTTTGAACTTATCGAACGGATACAAAGTAAGGTATGTAGTGCTCGTTTACCGCTAGAAAATGAAAATTGAATTCGCGCCTGCTGAGACCTTTGACTCAGTTTCATTCAACATGGCGTCGCAAAACCTTACTTTACAAAATCTGTAAAACCGAACCGAATTTTGTACTATTTGCGCAGAACGAAGCTTCGAAACAACCTTCGGAAAGTTCTGATCATTATTAGATACAAAGTGGCTTTTACATTCTGAAAACTTCTATTCCCCGAGAAAATTAAAAACTCCTTCCCACATATTCTCTGTAATGAAAGGATGAAAACAAAGCCGGAAAATTTCTAAGTGTCGCGCCACTTCTGCGCATGTCGATTCGACTTTTCTGGCGATGATGTCGTAAGCCAAAGTGGGCGTGTCGAAATGTCTCAAATCAAGCCTTCAGTGGGGGGAGGGGGGGAAGGGGGGGGGAGAGGAGACACAAATTTCTCACAACAAACCACATTTCGACAGGCAGCAACACTCACACTGCTACCACACTTCACTAATTACCAACCGAACCATCAGCAGAAAGAAATTTTATAACCAACTCCGGGAAATAACTGATATTTTGCCAGCCAGCACAATACCTCGGGGGAACAGATTCGTTTTGTGCCCCTGAGTGTTGATTTAGTCAGGTGTTGTTATCGTTGGAGTGTAAGGTATCGTGTTTAAACAATATGTAAGTCGATAAAGTGTTAATTGTCAAAAAAATAGCATGAAAGTTTAAATATTACCCGAGTAGACGTAGTGTGCATGCAGTAGCTTTGGCGAAGGAAGTAAGCAAGGGAAAAGAGAGACGAATTGAAGGGCCAGCGGGCAGGAAGAGAAGAGAAGAAAATTCACTGCCAAGAGCCATTGGCAGGCGCCAGTCATATAACCTGACGAAACCCATTTGTCACTGGTGGCGATAGGGCCGGAGCTTGAGCTTGAGTAGTGTTGAAAGACTACGTGCTGAGTAAAAAACGTCGAAAAGATAAGGTAAAGTACGGGAGGAAGTGGAGCTTGATTGGAACCGAAGGAAAGGAGGTTTGTGGAGTTGATTCTGGTTTTGTGGTGTTAGTTTTCGGAGAGTGAAAGATTTCAAAGAAGAACTGAACTGTAAATAATTAACTGTAAACAATAAGTTTTGTAGTTAGTGTCAGTTTCGTTATCGTTTAAGTTTTAAAGTTACTTGCGTTAAAGTTATTTAGGAATTGAATTAGTCTAGGAATAACTTTAAATTAATTTAGTAGTTGTAGTGTCTTAGGCCATAATTTGTAAACATAAGTTCAATATTTAGGATTAGTCTCGCTACTAATACTGAGTGGGTTTTTTTTTTCATTTATTAAACATTAGTAATTTTAATTCAATTTAAGGTGGTGTGTTGGGAGATTGTGGAAAGGGGTTTGTTTCTATCGCTTTGTTTTTGTTTGTTTTCGCTTTTGTTGTGCGTACCGGCGAAAATTGCCGGACTCACGTCACAGTGCGTTGGACGTGGTACGCGGTTTTGCTAGTAAGCTCTTCAGAGACACTTCTCATTTCCAAAGCACTTAAATATATTGCAATCAATTCACTCGTGTAGTTGTTTTTCTGTCATGTTTCTATTGTATCGAGACTGGACTAAGGATTTACGTAAGCAATGACCTTTGAAAGGTGGATACAAAACCTTTGACCAAAACAAAGGTTTGCAACCACAGTAGAAATGGGCGCTTACCGCACTAAAATTTTCAGACTCGAGGTTTGAAACCTTGCCGAAAGCCATCGGAGAGGGCTTCAATTAAGTGTCACAAACTCATTGACATCGGAAACGCTCGGCCGGTCCGTTTTGTATAGAGTAACACCCGGCAGGAGTTTATCTAGTGTAATAAAGAGCACCTGACATGAAAGCAATTCTGAACAGCTTTCATATTGAATCAGCACGCGCTGATAGTCTCGTAACAATTGAAAACTTAGAACAATATTTCATGTCCTTTGACTCTGTGATCCGTGACTGGGCGGAAAGTGGTGCCAGAAGGATGCTTTAAAATTTAACCTTTTCATTTAGTGCAATCAGTAAAAAAAGGCAGTGCTAAAAATTTTAAGGTAGTCCTGTGCTCATCGAGCATCCTCAATTAAAAAAATCTAGAAATTCAGTGGATGACTCCAATGGTCCTCTCATTTAAATGACACATGGCATCTAGTTATGCAATGCATTCTAATGGTGGTATATCGGCACGGAATATCTCACGAGTCACTTGTGATTTCCTAGTATACGTGAGAGTGTACGCAGAGAAACCACAAGTGGGATATTTCAAGGTTTATAGTACACTCAACAAAATTACTCAATTCTGATTGGTCGAGAGCAGTACAATTAATCTCAAATAGTACTCCGTAGGAGTACCTATAAAGTTTCCATGACAACGGCGCGTAAGTTCGTAATTTTGTTGAATGTACTATAAATAAAAAAATCGCACGACCTCGTACAATTCGGGATTAATACATACTCGTGATTTTCAAAGTTCTCAAATTGCACTCGCCTAAAGGCTCGTGCAATTTTGAGGACTTTCAAAATCATTCGTACCTATTAATCCTGAATTGTACTCGAGGTCGTCCGATTTCCTATACTAATCGTAACTATAACAAAGTTCTCGCATCTGATTGGCCATCACCAGCTATGCTTTTTGCCCAAATTGGACAGTACGCGTCATGCCTCAGTTATCGGACAGTGCGCTCGCTGGAAGAACACAGTTACACTTTCATTATTTCTTTACCACGCATCTCAGGGTGAAAACTATTTTTTTTTTCCTGAAAGGTTTTTATTTTAATTTTTTTTTCTCGAATTTTGTTATAGATACGATTAATTGGTAACGGGACTTCGTGTCGTCCAATTCGGTCTGTAATCATACTCGCAATGAAACAAATCGGACTCTCGCTACTCGGTCGTCCGATTTTGTTCATCACTCGTATGATTACAGACCGAATTGGACTCCACTCAGTCCTATTACCATTACATATCAGTTTGTTATACTGTGTCATGGAAAATGCAAAGCCCTACATAATCAATGCCGTGCATGATGGGAAGGTTCAGTGGAAAATATAGGAACAAATATACAACGGCGTTCCTGCTTTCTAATTGGCTGTACTTTTAATGTTATGGTATAAATAATATGAAAGTTTCATTTTTACAATGTTCCGATTTCATTCAAGACCAACACGCCAAAGGCAACTGGGGCGGTATTCATAATACAGTCCAACCTCCACTAGCGGCCACCTATGTACAGCGTAAAGGCCATTGTTTTCAATTCTTGCATGTCTCTCACTAACTTTTTTACACGAGAGTGCCTTATGTCGTACTTTCGGCTTCGCCCTCAAGAGATCTGGGTACGAGATTAGCGAGTGCCCTTTTCCGACCTTCCGCACGTTTTTTTTTCTTTTTTTTTTTTTTTAACAGGAGGCGGAACTGTTTTTGTTTTTGCTTGTTTGTGTTTTGATGTCAGAATTTCACAGAACGTTTTGAATTAAATGAGCCATTTCCGAGTTCGCTTGAGCCTCTATTTCAAAGCGAGTCAAAGTGCGAGAGTTTTGTAATGGTAATAAGTTCAGCGTTCCATATGAGCGAAAACTCATTTTCATTACAAAGACTTCGCACTTAGACTCGCTCTAAAATAGAAGCTCAAGCGATCTCGGAAATGGCCTATTTCTTTTACAGCTTACATAATGCTATCGAGTAATTAAGCGATCGCGTATTCCTGAATGTGTGAGGATTTGTATTCATTTATTTTTGGAACAGTAATTAATTTTTCAGGTCCTTGTGAGTGCACCACACCATAGAAACGATTACTTATCTAGTCTCTTTCCTCGCATTGAGTACCCAAATGCGCTTGGAAAGGCAAGTGTGCTATATAGTACCTATATTCAGTGTCAAGCCATTTCGTGGTGAAAAGGCCCTTTTTTCCATGTCTTATGGCACTAGAGGGTGGTAAAGAGTATTTTCGTGACTCTTCGTCGCCCTGTCTTCCGCGAAATGTGAAATGGCTATATATTTTTCCCTCGTGAATTGTGATTTCTATAATAGCCGTGAAGTGTGATTTTGCGGGAAGCGAGAAATAAATGTTTATTTCACTGTGATCCGTGATTTTCATTATGTCTCTGCTTTTCGTGGATTGTCAAAGGACCGATGTTTTTTGTATTTTTGTGCTCTGTACCCTCTCCCCCCTCTCCCATCTTTTACGACCTTCACTCCAAGCAATATTATATCCAATTAAACAAATTAACAGTATATAAGGATGGGGAGGGTTAGGCTCAGCGTACAAGGTAACCATGACAACCCTTGAGGGGTAACCTCCAGGCACTGTCATACTGTCATAAATCTGTAAAGTAACTTAATTCAAAGGAGGCTTGGGTCGGGACTAAACCTTCAGAAGCGATGACCGCTGCTGTCTACCACAACACATCAAGGGCACACCGCTGGTCGGCCATTGTCTCGAGTTTAACTTAGCCTGAATTACATTTAACCACATAAGATAACTGCTTGCAGAAGACACAACTCTGGCTAAAAAAAAATTTATCGGTAAAAATTCATTTGCCTTTTGTTGTGATAAGAACAAGCCTTGAAATTCATTGGCTAATTTTGCATGAATATCCACCCACGTAGCCTTCGCCATCTTTGTATTCCAAATGCCTCCTTTAGCGGAATGAATTATGCGCGGCTTAACCTTTTATTTCCCAACGCAAGCTGTTCATTTCGCTTCTCAGGTGGATTACTCACTTAAATCCAGATAAAGTTTCGTGAGGTGCAAATTAAACAACTACGACAGCAGAAACGCACGACGATATATACATTCTCTACTGCATTTGCCGTCGCATCAGTCAAAACAGACAGTAAACGTTCTTCACTGCCTTGTTTTAGTGTCACTTGTGTCACTCACACTGCGGGTGGATTTTATGCATGGCTTTCATATGTTATCTGGTCAAAACATTGTACAAACATCGAACAAAATGCAGAAAATAATTAAAACTAAATTGTACTTTTATGGCTTCACTGATTTGTCTTTAAACTTTCGTTCTGGTTTTGTTTTACATCTGCACACTCCTGCATGTTTCAAAAAGGCAATTGAAAAAGTTGCCATTTAAATTGTTAATTGTTATTTAGATTTTTATCGCTCTTTCGCAGTCATTTCCATAAATTTGGCCTTTTTCCAACTAATATGTCTTCTTCGCTTTAAATAGCCTTGTCTTCGGTATATTTCCTCTCGTAAAGAGCACGAATGAATTAAAACAAAATGCAAAGTAGCCCTTAAACTGTATCCTCTGTATCCTCTGGCCTCTGATACCTCACAGGTTGATAAGGTGTATTTAATGAGAAAACAACATCTGCTTTAGTAGACACCTCTTTCGGCTAGAAACAAAAGTTTTTTTTCTCCGTCAACACTATTCAATGGCAGATGTTATTTAAAATGTCAAGTTCCATCCATATAAAGAGTTGTCATTATCATATTAGCCAAATTCGCCTTATTGTATCGCAACACAGCCCCATTAAACTCTGTAAAGCGCTGTATGATATTACAAAGTAAAGTGCGTGGTTCATAACCAGATAATATTAATTCTAGGAAGAGTTTTGAAAGGATTTCAACTCCGCGTCCGCTCGCGACCAACCTTATCAAATAAGCAATGAATCCTCTAGGACTCCATGATGATTTATGTCCCCTATTCAGTCTTCATGGCGACAAGGTTGAAAAAACTCCTCTCTCGTTCAATGTTATTATCATCCTGATAAACTGCATATTCGCAATGACAACGTCGATTCCTAACTTGCTCATTGCTTTCGTTATTGTCAAGAGATCTACGCTTCGTTCGCCAGCTAACATATTCTTGGTGTCCCAGGCCAGCATTAATGTTGTCGTATTCCTGTTGGCGCATCCTACACTTATAGCACTACAAACAGAAGAAATTGTGGATAACATCGGTAAGGGCTACTGCTCGGCTCAGTTGCTCAATCTATCGTCTTCCGTAATTTGCATATTATTATCCTTCCTATCTGTTTTCGGAATGGCATTGAACCAGTATCTGGACCTACGGTTTCCCTCGTGGTACTCAAGATCGGTCACAACGAAAAACGTTATAGCGATGTGTATCTTTATCTGGCTTTTCGTTGTGTCGACAACAACCATGTGTGCCGTGCTCGGTATTGCACAGTATTTCTTCGTTATTGCAATCATAGCAGCTGTTTCTGTAATGTTTTTCGCCATCGTTTTCAATGTCAAAAGCTATTTTAGAATCCGAAAATACATGATGCAAGTTCAACAACAACTTGAGACGCCGAACACAAACGTGCCAGAAATAAACGCACCAGATATCACCCGCCATCAGAAAACATCAGCATTAGTTTCGTGTATCGTAGCAACATGCTTTTTAACGCATGCACCTTTGTTTATCACTTTCATCTCTGCGTACGCAACTGGATGGTCTTCGTCTACAAAAACGTCCTTCTTGATATCATTGACCGTTGCCTGTGGTAGTAGCATCCTTAATGCGGCTATTTACCTTCGATGGAACGAGGATCTTCGCCACGCGGTATTCCATATTTTGGGTTTAAATAATTGAGCTAGAAGTCCTGGAATTACATCCCATGTTGGTTTACGTGAACCACGAGGCAGTGGTATTTACCCAAGTTGTATGCGGCAACTATGGCTTCAGGATTAACCACTTGCTTAAATTCAACACTTAGCTCAGGAATGAAACACATTTGACTCAACACGCTGCGGGAACTACATTTACGTCGGCATTTGATAGGACGTCGACCGCCAGTTACTTTCAGAAATCAAGCGATATCATTGACCTGCATGATCTATATACTGCAACTTTGTTTGTTATACATCACCACACTTACGGCAAAAATCATTCCGTCTTGAAAAAAAAAACAGAAATTAGTTACTAGGTCCGATATTACAGCGTTTTTCCAATGCAATTCAGAACCATGGCCGACGTATAACATATAATACCAAACTACTTACAATGTGTGACAAACGCGAAAGAAGGCACGTGTAGCCATGGGGCACCCTTGTTATAATTTATTTCTGACAAGTCTTTCTTAGTGAAAGATAAATTAAGCTCGTCTTCAAGAAAACTTCAAAGTCTATTAATTAGGGAGCTTACGCAACGGCGACGACGACGGCAAAGAAAACGTCATTTGAAAATGAAACGTCCCGTTTTTGTAACTCTTTCGGGATTGTTCTAACTTAAAATATGCTAGCGAATTGTCCAGGGTCTGAATTGCTGGGAACGGTGTTAAAGTAGAGAAAAAGAAAGAAAAATTTGCTGTCATGCGGTCACGTTCTGGTAAAAACCGAATTTAGTCATTTCACGTCGATGACAGCAAAGGATGTACCAAAACGTAAAATGCGCGTACAAAGCTATTGTTTTTGCTCATTTATAAATAGCCATTGTTGTGTGCCGTTCTCGTTCCCGTCGTTGTCGTAGTTGCGTAAGCTCCCTAATGGCTCATTCGACTTTCGCCGCGACAAACTTCTACTGAATGTTCAGGTAAGCAACTAGGCAATCCTATAATATTTCCTCTGCACCCTAAGTGTCATATTAACCGAATAACCTACTTAATAAGAGATGTAATGCATAGTCAAACGAAAGGAAGTCCAAGACGCCCACCATCTAACTAAACAAACACTGACGGGCAAGCATACATACACGTCTCCCCACTTATCCCAATATTACACTTTAAATATTTAATTCCTGATACATACTTGATAGACTTAGAAAAGCTTTCGTCAAGCTTTTCTAACCTACATCATCTGCTAACGCCTGGTTCAAACGTCGAACTTCACATGTTCCGAATCTAATGCAAATGAGGAAAAACAATATATTTTTCTCATTTGCATTAGATTCAGCGCATGTGAAGTTCGACGTTTGAACCGGGCCTAATAGATCACTGCAAACTTATCCGAATTTGCATTTGATCTGTTTAGTTGGCAGGTGGAGTTCAAAGGCACTGCTAATAACTGAGATTTAGATAACTAAATCTTCAAAGTAATCGTAAAGGCGCTCTTCGTATTCTTCAATCTTGATCATTTTCTGTAAGAAGAAAATTAAAGCAAAATGATGTTAAAGAAGCTTCCTACGCGCATTAAATTACCCTCTCGATGATGACATCTTTCTTGTCAATTTCTTCGAAGAAGAAGAAAAGGAGAAGGTGCTGGAAGAGAAGGAGGAGGAAGAGGAGATGGAGGAGGAGGAGGAGGAAGAGAAGGAGGAGGAAGAAGAGGAGGAAGAGAAAAAGGAGGAGGAGGAAGAAGAGGAGGAAGAGCAGGAGGAGGAGATGGAGGAGGAGGAGGACGAGGATGAGGAGAAGGAGGAGAGGAAGAGATGGAGGAGGAGATGGAGGAGGACGAGGAGGAGGAGGGCGAGGAGGACGAGGAAGAGGAGATGGCGGAGAAGGAGGTGGAGGACGAGGAGGACGAGGAGGAAGAGGAGAAGGGAGGAGCACACGGAAGAGGTGAAAGCCGAGGCAATTGTTCTTCAAGCGCTCCGTTTGCTTTAGTTCGTTTGATTCTTCCTCAATCTGTCAATAGACCGAGCGGTTGGTAAGCTACTAATTCAGTCAGTATGATGTACAGTGGACGTGCTGGGGTTTAAATATATTTTTGGTTTAAAAGCTTTTGAACCAGTTTAATTTTTGATTTTCCTTTGAGTTAAATTCATTACCATAATCTGAAACAAAGGAAAATAAAAATCAATCTGGTTCAAAAACTTTTAAACCAGAAAAACATTTAAATCACAACAGACTCAGTAGATTTTTTTTTTACCTTGTGCTGGTTCTCCATGGCTCTTAATTCGTCTCTAAGACTCTCAAACATTGGACGATCATCAGGATTTTCTTGCCAGCATTTGAGCATTATATTGTAACTGTGAAGAAGTAAGAATCAAAATTAAGTCCTGTTAATAAACTCCTTTCGAGGTTAAAAAGCCAAATGTCATTCGTCCCTTGAAAAGGGGGAAGTATTCACAATGATAGCCAATCAAACCAAGATTAAAGATCATGAGCAAAGCTTTTCCAATATAGAAGAACAGGCTACGATGGGATACTATGTAAGAAATATTCGAAAAATTCGAAGTCTTCAATGACGTACTTACAGGGCCTCAGAAACGTGGTTAGGTTTCGGCATCCTGTAGCCCTGAAGGAGCAAATTGCCCACTTTACGGGCCGGTATTCCTGGGTATGGCGTGCCGCCTGAATGTGGAGTTAAAAAATGGAATTACACTGGATCGTTCATAGTCCATATAAATTAACGCTTCCTATTTCTTATTTTGTTTTATTTTCATAATTAAGAAAATAAAACAAAGTAATTTAAAAAAAGACAGCGGAGACTCGAGTTAAACCTAACCTGTGTACCGCCCCTAAACCTAGCCGCCCCTTTTTTGAGGGGAAAGGGTGGCTGTACATAGGCTAGTTAAAACCGAAACTTCATTACGTTGCCTTTCAAACGCGTCGCAAACAACAACTTCCGTTTTTCTCCTGTTGTTACGGCCCGTATGCACTAGGCGAACTTTTGGCAAAACTATCTGTCATCTGTTCCGTTCTGCGAACGGCGTTTTTCGTCTTACCAAAATTTTGTCAAGCCGTACCAAATTTCAAAAGCACCGTCGTCCTGCCTCCGAGCAGGATAAATTTTTGTCAAGCCTCAAAACTGTCCGATTTTTCAATTTGCAGGCGTTGAAATGGGTGAAAATGTAAAATAAGGAAATTTGATCTCGCTTATTCAGCAGAAGCCCGCACTTGTGGTTATCAAATGTTTTGGTGCTTTTAAGTGCGTACGCGATTAGCAAATTCAAAATTTTGTGGAGACAAAATTTGTCAGAGCCAAACAAATGTTTTCAACCTAATGGGTAAGGGCCCTTACCGCCACATACATTGTCTGACGTGTACTTGATATTCAGTAAAGTAGTTGATTCTCTTTCCGTACCTCGATGCAAATGCGATGAAGTTCCTTAGACGTGTTTTGTTTCACTGCCGGTAGCATTAGCAAGCAAAGTATATCGTATTTCCATGAGTTTAGGTGTTGCGTAATATATAATAGGCTATTTATTCTCCTTTATGTTTAAAGCCTCCGGAAATGAATCCATTCCTTACTTACCTATGGTGAAAATCTCATACAGCACAACTCCATAACTCCATCTAAACGAAAATCAATTGATGAACAATCAACCAATCCAAATTCACTTCCTTATTCAGTGCTTGTAAGCGAATTCAATAGCCCAGCCAGACTTAAAAAGTAATTGACTCTTATCAATTAACTCTCTTTATTTTTTCGCCGCTAAGTGTTTTTATCGAAACCTTGAGCTCACTTTTGCGATTCGACAAGCTGTCAAACACCAGCTGTGGCCTTCTCAGTCTCATTCTGAATTTCAGAAGGCTCATACTCGAGTAAAGACATTGTACGGAGTATTCTATACAAAAATTCACTGCCTGACGGGTGAAGACCGATATCGGTTTTTCAAGTGAAATTTAACGTGGAATTCACCCGTCAGGCAGTGAATGTTTTTGAATCGCATAGCCAAAGCCAGTCCCTCAGGGAAACCAAACGTTTTGTATTTTTGTGAGCCACGCCAGTGCGCAAACTATGGAAACCTTTTCAAAGTCAGGTGTCAAGATCTAGCGAATAGGAAACAAGATATCTTTAGAATGAAAACCACTTTTATTTCAAACTCGTGGAGAAAGCAGTGCCTCACATTGTAGACATTGTACAATCTTCAGCAAAAAAGATGAAAGTACAAAATAAGACAAAGACGAAGATTTTATAGATATAGATCTTGGATTTGCCTGCTACCATACAACTAGGCAAAATGTGGCGCCGACAATCAACAACTGAAACCGGCGCTCAAGCAAGAGGAAAACTTCAAGCGTCCGGTATTAAAATCTGACAAGATCTACAAAAACCGGTACGTTTTTCACAGTTATAAAAATTGCATGCAAAATATAATGATTAAGACTGGAATTTCTCAGTAAACTACTACGAAAATAGCTTTAAAAAGCTTAGAACCAAGACTGCTAACGATGTACGGATGTACTTGTGCTCTTTTTTGTGTTTTTTGAAACCATGTTGTTCTTAAAAGCAGGACGTAACATGTCGATCAAAGTCGATCATCGAAAACGTAGTCGATAGTCGATAGTACTCGATAGTTGTCGATAATTGTCAATCGACAAGTTAAATTTGTCGATAAAAGTCGATAATCACAAGATTTTTAAAACTGATTATCGATTTTATCGACAAAAACACAGACAAATGTCACGAAATTCAAGTAACCAAACCAATAATAGCTCGAACGACTTTTTTGATGAAAGTGTAAACAGCTCTAAAGTTAATCTGTATGGCAATAAAGCTAAATAAAAACCTGAACAACCAAGTGGTCTGTTATCCATTATAGAATAGAATTTTTAAATTACCTCGAGAAATGATCGATTAACAGTTTCAGCTTAGCGAAATCGCGATCTATAACTCGGACCAACCTAGTTCCTACGGTCTCTCTAGGCGGGAGAGATGAGAGATCCTGTTTCTTAGGGGGGACAGAACGTATTTTCAGAGATTCCATATGAAATGATTTGCTTAATAAAAAACTTTTGCTGGAAGAAAAGGGTACTTTCTCTGTGGTTATTCAGGTTTATACGAGCTTACAATTACAGTACAAAAGCGGTAAAATGAAGTCTTGGTATAGCCAATGCTGCTTTATTGATCTTTGCTCGGCAACTGTACTCTTTTTTTCCCGCCATACATCGTTTTTTGTACTTCCGATACTTGTCGATTGAAATCAATCGAAATCGATCAAAATCAATCATAATCGAACAAAGTCGATAATCACAAGAAATTGTGTGATCGACTTTTATCGATTTTCGATATTTGTCGATTGATTAATATCGACAACAATCGACGACGATCGAATTTTATCGACTATCGGAATTATCGACATGATACGTCCTGTTAAAAGAGACCAGTTCGTCATCTGTATAGGTAACAATGGTTTGGTTTTCCGGTATAAATGCTTGACTCTTTTCGGCATGGATACCTGTTTGGTTTTCTTTGTTTGGTTTTCCGCGGCAACAACTGTCGTTTGGCTTTCTTCCCTCGTCTCTGCCATTTTGTTTTTTTCTTCAATGCGTTTTCTCATACTTTTGAGTGTGAATGCTTTCCTCAAATTTTCTAAACTGAATTTAGATTTCAATTCGAAGTTTGGCAGACATTCTTTTTCTGTAAATTCATCCATTTCCACTGAGATGATATTTTTGTAGCACGAGTTGCATATTTGTTTACACGACAGCAACAATTTCTACTCGCGACTCACGTCAGCAATATCCCTAAATACCCTCTCTTCGATAGCCAATCAGACCGCGAGTTTACTTTAGCTGTGCGATTCTACATTTTATGTTTATTTCATAGTGCCACTTACACATCACATCACTTTTTGAGGTGTATTGTCCGTAAAAAAGTGCTTCACGTGCTGTCCATTTCACTGGTAGTTTAGCCTGGTAAAAATAAAGCAGAGATAAAAGACGATGATCGTTATCGTTATGGTTATCGATATCATTATCGTTATCGATATCGTTATCGTTGTCGATATCATTATCGTTATTGTTATCGTCGTTGTTACCGTTACCGTTACTGTTATCGTCATCGATATCGATATCGTTATCGTTATCATTACCAATATCGATATTGCTGTCGATATCGTTATCGTTCTCATCACTTGCACTACTTTCATCTGTAAAAATTACCCACCATAAATGCCGGCTGCATACCGCAACGATTCAAACAAGTACCTTAGACTTCTTTTCGTAAATGTTTTCGTGCTCCACGTCTCTAGCCATTCCAAAGTCTGTCACTTTACAGATTTCTTTCTCTCCGACCAAAACGTTGCGTGCGGCAAGATCGCGATGAATGATCTATAAAAATGCACATTTCTAGTTAACCAAATATTGGTTGATGACGGTATGAACATTTCCTATCAAGAAAGGTATGCTGAAATATGATGTAAACATAGTATTTCAAGAGCATTATGTGCCATTTTATTCGGTTGAAAAGATACTGGAAGACGAAGAAGAACAACAACAACAAAGAATAGAACAAAAACAAGAAATTTCCGGTCCTTTCCCTCGACCGTTTAGTACTACTTTAAAAAAACTATACTCATAGCAAAAATTGCTCATCAGGTCGAAACACCGTTCCGATCAAAATATAGCCATCTCTAGACAAAGATTCTGGGAAAATTGTCACTACAACTAAACAGGCCAAAATTAGTTTTTTAGTACAAAGTGGCACAAAAAACCAAGCCGGTCTCAAACTTACATTTCTGGAAGACAGGTAACTCATACCATCGGCGATTTGCCAGGCCATCTTCATGAGCTGCTGTGACGTCAGATTGGTTTGAGGCTTCGCATCCAGGTGATTGTAGTACGTATCATCCAACCCTCGGCTTTTTCTCAAGTAACCCAATAGATCACCAAATGGGACATATTCGATAATCACCATCAGTGGATCTATTCAAAGAACTGACCGTTAGAAAAGTGATTTGCGGGGGGGGGGGGGGGGGAGGCTTCAGTTTGCATAAGTTTTTTTGCAGATGCGTGTCTTTTCTTTTCTTTGCCTTGTTCTGTGCACGTGCACGATTTTTTTTCTTGTTTCTTTTTTTGCCTGGCTTTTTCCGCTCTCAACCCCGCCCTTTAAAGCTCACACGTTAGAATCCTAAGACCTTACGGAAATGCAAATTTCTAACTTTCCATGTTGGTGAATGTAAAAAAAGCCTTTTTTTCTTACCAGATTTAGTTACACATGCCAACAGTTTGATCACGTGTGGATGAGGCTTGAGTGTCTTCATAACTTGAAGTTCTGACAATAGGTCTTTCTTGTCTGATTCAAGAGCGTCACCTGTAAATGAAAACAGTACTTTGAAACGTTTATATATTCCTTATCAATTCTTATTCAACGCTTCCATGAAAGCAAAACAAAACATTTCGTCATGTTTGTCTATATAACGTCTTCTACCGGCTGGATTGATGGCTAGATTGAAATCACATTAGTTAAATACCCTTACCTTTCAACATTTTTATTGCTACCGTGATTGTTTCTTTCTCGCCTTGAAGAGAGAATACCGTTCCTTGAGCGACCTGCCCAAAAGCCCCTTTACCAATGACTTTCTCGACTGTTACTTGCTCTCTTGAAATTTCCCATGATCGATGTGCTGCCTCCAGCATGTCATTCTCGTCCAACACCAAGTAATTCGGAGTTGCATCGTCTGTGTTACTTTCTTCTCCTGTAGGGGATTGTATGCTTAGTTTGAGGTGTTGCATGGAGCCGTTACTGTAGCCGTTGTTGTTATAACCACTGGTCATTTCAATCTGAACTGGGGCATTCTAAAAAAAAACGATATATAATACAGCTTTGCAATTATTAATAGTGGTAATGGTGTAACAATTGCATGGTGGCGTTGAATCCCACCTTCAGTCGGACTCTTCTGTAGCTCACAGGTGTTACGGAAATCGTAGGTTCGATTCCTGCCTGGAACTCTGATAGAAGTATAAGAGTTGCATACGTAAATTTTAGGTATTATCAAATGGGTTGATAGGGTATACCTTTGTTAACTCTCCTTCTCGCTCTGACGAAGAGCCATCGCTCTAAACGCCAGCGTTTGAATCAGGCTTACGGTGGCCAAGTCGCCTTATTAACTCAGTGGAAAAGTGATACTTTAAAATAGTTTTCCATCCTTCCTAGTTTCTTCAGCAACTAACCTTCACAAAATGAAAATTTAGGGATGTCTCCGATATAAAACTGTTTTTGGTAAGATATTTCTTATATCAGCGTAAACATAACGCAAATTGGTAACTGTCAACAATTTAATCCTGTTAATTACCGAACACAAAAATGCAGTCAGAGGAAACAGAATATAAAGTGGATACAGACAAAACTCCCTAGTTTTGACAAAACCTCTTTTCAATCATTTTCACTGTTTCATTGATCAACTCACGAAAGTTGTTTTGGGGAGAATACGTTGATACAGACCAGCTGTATGTGTTACTTACTTGGGGAGGTTCCCAAGCTCCTCTTTCATTGCGCCTAAACAAACAATAAGATAAAGACTGAGTGAAGTCCCAACGCCATTCTAAAAATTATCACAATTTTTATGCGGTTCGTCACCCGGTTAGTTGATTAAACAAGTAGACAGACGGGTCAGCCACTAAAGCATTCTCAATTGATTGTCAAAGCAACGAGATATTTTTATCAAGTATAGAATTGTTATGGAGTATGTCATAACATTATGGTGCCTTGACGTGCTGACGCTGCATTATTCGACAACTTTGCAAGGCTAATGCTTAGAAACTGTTGCACAAAAAAGTTTTGCAATGTTCCGTCATCTTTTTTTACCTTGTATCTTCTTCATTTCTCCGACCTGTAGAAAAAAAATTCAAATTCGTGTTATCATCAATTTTCTGCAGACTGCAAGCTGTAATAATATAATCACGATTAAAACATTACATTTATATTACCGGTAAGTCTTAGTAGTAATTCAAAATCCAACTTACAATTTAGGCGCTTTTTCAATAATAATCTGTAGACGAAGAATGACAACGACGCTACAGCAACGACAGCAATTACTGGTCCATATATGATTGCTTTATTCATTTTCTCAGGTTGGTTTGGATCAGCGGAAGACACATCTGATTTGGGAAGATACAAAAAATAGAAACCTTGTAAGTAGTAATTATACATGCCAACTTTTTCTTACTCCAAGGAGTGAGATTTTTATCCTGGGAGTGCCAGGACTTTTAACGACGACACGACCATATACGAAGATTTCCGGAAGACGTTCCGAATAAGTTAGAAGCTCTCAAGAAAATGATTATGCTCCATATGTTTCCAGTGTCTTTCCTTCAAAAATCAGAGATTTCGGGAAAAGTATTTTCATTTGCTCAGTAAATTTTATATGGATGTTTCGTTTCTCGCGATGGTTAAAGTTACACATTTTTCGAAAGTGCGTCTTTTAAGGCTGTTATAGCTCATATTTTTCAACCAGGCGAGAGATCGAACTTTTCAACCCGCAGGACTTGACAGGTATAAGTAATGAACTTGAAATTGCCTTCGTGTTTCATAGACGTGTAGTAAGACTACTGGAAACTATTGTAGGAGCACGAGGCAGTGAAAGTGCTTAATTTTCAGATATGATTGTAGTTCTCAAGGTAATCTCTCAAGAAAACTTTCGCAGTTCTTTGTTAAAGGAATTTTATGAGAGCTGAAGCTTCCACAGGGGAGAGAAATACTCCAGCATGGTTTTCTAACTTTTCTTACGCACTTTAATAGACTCAGGTTATTACGATAGGCGGTTCTTGAAAGCGGTTAAAAATTTGTTAGTAGCTGGGTGAGGAAACTGCATTGAATTCGGCGATGTAGATTTATATAACTGCGCTAAAGCGTAACTGCTCTCCGACAAGCGTAACTGTTCGACAGCGAAACGTGAAAAGCACACTGAAAACGATTACATGGGCTTAAATACTAAAAACGAATATATTACAATAAATTACTTGACTGGCACGCTGAACTACATTCCACACGCACAACGAACTAACGAACATTCTTGAAAAGAAAAAAGACAATAGTTACTAATGAGAAGGCGCTTAGTTCTTTACAAGAACATCATAAGTTCTTAGATCATTTTTATATTACCTCATTGGTTATTGATTTTTAAATAATGTTATAATTGTTATCTATTATTTTATTTATTCATTAATTATTTTATCAAAGAATGTGACCGGCCTGCATAAACTGGAACGAGAAATTCAGTTTCGTCATCATGCCAAGATCGCCGCCGTTTTGAAGTCATGACGTAATTCTTTCTCCGTAACTATTTAACTACCATTTATGTCGCCTGCCTATCCACTTGTTTTTCAATCTCAGTTTCCCAAACAAGCCGTTATGAAAAGGTTGGAACATGCCCTACATATTTTTACTTCAGTTATAATATTTTCCCTCCCTAGCCCGAAGTTTCATGACACAATCATGTTCAAAGGTTGAAAGTGTGTGTTGTTTGTATCTTCTATTTGATGTTTTGCTTTATTCTCATCACCTATCTGCTTGACAATCTAATGATACTCTAAGGAGAAATTAATCACTGGTTAATCCTGGGAGTGAAAGGGTTAAACTTAAATTAATGCATTTTACCAGGAACTGGATGAATCCTTGCTTGATCCACCCTAAACTGGCCAAACTGGCCATCTTTGGTCGTCTCTTTGAGTAAAGCGTCTACTTCGTTCTCTCCAACACTTTCGTTAAATGTCATATGTATATCAGCCATGATGCTGCCCTCCCTGTAAAATCAACCAATAGACTTAAGAACTGGCCCATCTGTGATAACCATACCTTGAACATTGAACCATATCAGGCAGTCTACTACGAGACCTAAATTAATTAACATGATGCTTGAATATTAGCACCGCTGTCGCTGAGGCTGTATGAATGGTATTACTGTAAATAAGCTGAATGGAATCAAAGATTCACCTTAGTGATTCGATTGTTACGTCTTTGATGAAACTGCCAATACCGATTTCTTCAACAACCTATAATTGTAATGATTGTCTTATTAATCATGATAACAAGTTCAAGATACAGTCGTTTTTTTCTTTAAAGAATACAAAGGAAAAAGAAACTTACAGCTTTCTTTAAACGGTCAACAAACTCTTGTGTCACTGGATTTTTCAAATTCGAATACTCTGGCTTCCAAACTTCACTTTGTATTGTAAGACTAAACACTACAACCTTTTTTAAGACATCTGTGGAAACAATGACAAATCAATCAGTAATCAACTATAGCAATTGGGATATTAGCTTATCACACCCATATAAGTGTTTAAATTCCCATGAGCCACTATTTTGATGCAAAAGGACGATATGAAATATAAAACGTTACTCGATTAGCTTTTCAAGGAACATCATCGAATAGCCATTCGAGCAAGAACTTTATTTCCAAAACTTTCACGCCAATGCTTCGTTATTAGAAAAGGGATTTCGCTATTTCCAACCAGTCAGTTCACCTCCCAAATTACATACCTTCTTCCTGACAATTTGTTCCCCTCTTCCCTCTTTCGCAAAGACAGAGAAATATTCCAAGCTGCCTGCATTTCCTTCCATTGGTGCATGGTTCCCGGCATTGACCTCCTTTAGAAATTAAGAAATTCGTTTTATCCATGGTGTTGACCAAAGCAAGACTTTTATGCGATGAAAATACAATTTTTTCTAGCGTGTTGTGCTCGTATCTGTATTATTAATGTTATGAATAAGTAACGACACTTTTTTATGCAATGAAAATATGCATGGGTTTCCGGTACACCGTATTTGAGATACGTGTTTAACAGTTGGTATAACTTGATGATAACGTTTGTTGCACTGCAGCTTCATAATTTTAGTGGTTTCTGGTGCCTGGGTTGTAGGTGCTGAACGAACAGAAATAAAAAAGTATTGGCCCTCTCAGAATAGTTTGGAGAAACTGGACATTTACGCGGTGATATAAAAATATGCCTCGGATTTTCCATGAGCAATTTGCAACGCGATTAAACCGCGTACAATTCAGCTCTACCTGTGGCATACAATGTTGCCTAAAGTTCCTTTCCATTATCTTTGTTTTGGGACATAAACTCGGTGAATTTTTTTCTCAATTTGAACAGTCCTTAAAGTCCCACCACAAAAAACCAGAAGGGTTTATTACTCACGATCTTTGTTTCCGCAGTAACGTAAAGGGCAATCAGGGGGATTTATCAAGTGATAAACAAAATAATCGCCGCAGTTTCGAATCTTGATGGTGTTTTCCCAGTTACAGCAACGGCCCGACCAGTGGTAACACACTCTTTGGATCACGACGCCTTCTTCGACTGCTGGATGGGTACCATTGAGCCAGCCTGGGGCACTAGTGCCGCAGCGTTTCTCGGGAACACAGCTCTCTGGAATCTGGTCACCACTGTCCCCGGTCATGCGATACCAGCCTGATACAATACTGTCTGGTTCTCGTCTATCACATTTTACATTGCTTTGGTCCGCGTTACCCAATGCACGGTCAGACTGGTTCAATGCTTTGTAGTTGATACACTCACTGGCATCTCCTATAAAGACATGACGGATCAAGGTCAGCATCTGGGCAACTGACAACAAGTTGCAATAAGTTGAATAAGTTAGTGAACTCGAGACGTTTAGCATGGAGACTTGTATGAACAGTCAAACAACCAGTGCTGGCGCAAACATCAATATTGACAATCCAAGGAGCGTAGGGTCTGACATTACAATTCCAAGAGAACAATATTCCGGGAGGTGCGAGATAACGAGTTACACTTTTTACATCCAGTCATTGGTACAAACGTGCTACGAAATGTGGAAAGAAGAGCATGCACTTATCTTCGTAATTTGGTCAAGTGGATTCATAGCAAATGCTATGGATTTTGTGCCATCAAACTGATATTTGTCATAACCATGCATGTAAGTCCCCACTCACCACAATATCGAGAAGAAATCGAACACAAAGGTGTTTTTTGCAACTCATAAACGTAAAAAGCCC
>OX419344.1:5808436-5838436 GCA_948470475.1 Galaxea fascicularis | reverse complement strand
GTAAAGCTTGTTCTCCTGTACCTTATATTATCACCACTACATTTGCTTACTGGCTCATCACCTCAAGGTAGGTAGGTTAGAAGACAAAATCTTCAACCATATAATAATGCATTGTCTATAACTTCGCCCAACCGCCCACTTGGCGTAGCTATCCGTAGCTATCCGCTTTGACTTAGTACCAAAGTCTGTGATAGTGTGTTTCAAAAGCCAGCTAAGCATCAGGGAATTAAAAGAGAACAAAATCAATCTTTTTTCTTACCTGGGGGACAGTACCCCGAAGTTAAAGAGAAGTCGTCAATCGCTATGTCACCCTTGGAGCCCCCTCCGGCTATTCCTTCAAATGTTATCTACAGTAATTCAAATAACATTGCTTGCGTTTGACTATTTATCAAGCGTATAAAATTATTCATAGTACATTCAACAAAAATGCTTAATTCTGATTGGTCAAAAATGATTCTATCAATCCTAAATCGTAATGCTTAGAGTAGCTATCGAGTTTCCATGGCAACGATACTTGAGTAGTTTTGGTAGTTTCATGAACCGAACTATAATTTTTTTAAAAATGCAGGAATTCACGACACAATTGTTGATTAACAGGTACTCATGACTTTGGCAAGTGTCATTTCGGGAACTCAAAAACACTCATGTAAAAGCGTTGTAAAGTCAAGAGAGAGAAAAGGTGGCTAAGTGACATCCAAAAGCAAGCAACCAACTACTGACATTGACATGAAATGTAAATAGCAGTAGTAGTAATGATGATAACATCATGATTCTGATAACGACGACGACGACGATGAAGATGATCGTGATGAGGATAATGATGATGACATGATCGTGATGATGATGATGAGTATGATGAAGTTGATGATGCTGGTGATACCGTTCACTCCCCCTAGGGGACTTCGCAGGAATTATGAAACAAACAAGGAGAGAGACAAATATGGTAAATAGAACATAACAGGTTACCGAATCTCAGCTGGTAGAAGGTTAAACAAGTGGGCTATTTTACAAGTGTGGCCGAGGAGCAAATTGTGTGAAAAACGGTGCGCGACTTGCGTTCACTAACCACGCCACAACGCTTCAACTTGTGTAAATGTACAACGTCACCAAAGCAAGCACTTTTAGTCTGGAGATAACTTTGATTTGTTGGATATTTGCAGAACGGGGCCTTGACATAGTACTTAGAGAGCTCTGAATAGTATTAAAAAGGACAGTGAAATCAAGCCAATCAGTTATGGAAAATATACTCTCTTACTATGTACATTCCAGAGAGGGATACGTTTAGCCGGGCTTCAAGCCATTTGTTACCAAAGTCACCAGATCCGGTGGCCACAGTTATAGTGCCATTAACAATCACGTTTAGTCTGCCAGTGACTCCACCATACATATGGAAGAAGAAATGAATGCACATTTTTCCATCGAATTTAAATAAAGGACTGTTCAGCTTTGCGTTGTCTCCTTGCACTCGAGGTATAGATGTTTCTATATACATATAATAACCTGCAAAGAGAGCACAGTCACATCATTACTGAGATTTAGTTGCATATTATATGTCATTTAACATGCTTTATTTCCCTTTATTTAAATACTGCCGCCTTGTTATTATGGTGTTTCCTTACCATCTTTTTTACAACCAGTGTCTGTCGTGGTTATTACCGTATGGCCTGATAAACTACTCAGATATGCCATGAAAATGATGACGATTACTTTATAATTACTTTCGTTGTGTTAGCGTTCAGAAGAAATTAAACCAAACAGTATGACAACAAAGTGCCTTTGAGAAAAGGAGTGAAGGCCACATGCTAGACATGGTGTATTTCACCATAAAAGAATGGCTAAGAACGCAAACGTTTCTTTCACTTGATTACTAGAAACTATGCTTCTTTTTTTTCGATGTTCTTCCCCTCTACTTTTTTTCTAGAAAAGCTAAAGCGTTTTCTTATCGAACCTCCATATCCAGTATGGTCAGCAGTTGGCCCTGTTCTAGAAGATGGTGTGCTTCCTTTATGACGTGTCCAGTCGAAAGTGTCATTCTTGTCCTGAACAAAGCCGCACATTGATTCGTCGAAGTTGCAATAGGGTACTAAACATCAAACAAAAATCACAGCTTGGCTTATAAATGTCATTACCGACTATATAATCCATGTCACTCAATTATAGCTGGAGCTCTTACAGATTCAATTGTTTGAGATTGAGGCAAAACGAAAAACTGACAAGAGAGTCAGGGTGGTCAATGCATGGCAGTTCATAACGACAAGTATTCATTTCCAAGCTGCAGCGGATCATCTCTTGACGTTTTATCGAACCCTGCGGCCATCATTGCCAAATATAACCGAATTAATAGCGTTTGTCATCTAACCCATTAGGCTTTAGTTACTGAAAATTAACGTAACTTCTGTTGCGAAACGAGTAAATGTCAAATAATGACTGGACACTGCCACTACAACATCATACATGCGTTGGTCACAAAAGTGCGCCTGAAATTCCCCGCCAATCACCTTCATTCTTTCATTCTTATAGATGTACTGTCGTCCAATGTGTTTATGAGCTTTGTCACCTTTTAGCTCAGTCTAGCAAACCAGTTTCAATCAACGGGCGTTTTCAAGAGTACTGTAATACTGGTGTAGTGGAAAGTTTATGGAATGTTTGCACAAGTTGTCTTCTAAACCCTTCTGTTTGCCTAATTATAACTCAAATTGCCAAACCAAAATTATGTGAATAATGCATATGAAAGAAATCATATGTGAACTGCGAATATGAAATCAAATGAAGAATGATCATCGCAGTTGTGTTAAAAAAATTACGCAATTGTAAAAATTGCGATCACAACTGCGATGATCATTCTTCATTTGAAACAAAAATTATGCTGCGGAATGCTTACTTGGGGGACATGTCCCCGACATCAAAGAGAAGTCATCAATTGCAATGTCCCCAGTGAAGCTGCTTCCTATTATCCCTTCAAATGTGACCTGCAAAGTTTCCGTGATATTAGCCAGAGTCCAATATACAGCTGTCCGGTGGTGAACTATTTCTAAAGAATGAACCATCGCACTTGTAATGATAGAATGTAAAAACTGTTTTGCCGGGATGCAAACTAAGCTTAGTTTCCAACTATTGCAGGGCTCGCCATTAAGCAGTAAATCAAGTTCCTCTGACAATAGTTGCATGTAGCGTCCACCACATATGTAGCTGCGACTCGAGATATTTCTGTGTTGAGGTAATCAACTGCCAAATAAATGGAGCTTTGTACGGACCTTTCAAAAATGTTGGTTCTGAATTCATTACTCTTACCATGTACATTCCCGAGAGAGACGTAGTTACCCCAGCTTCAAACCACTTGGGGCCTTTATTTCCACTCCTCCTGAACACTGTTCTAGTACCATTTATGATAACCCTTAGACTGTTAACCGTGTCACCATACATGTGGTAGAAGAATTTGAGGCACATGGTTCCACTAAACTTCAGCAAAGGACTGTTCAGTTTTGCTATGTCACCGTGTAGTCGAGGACTGGACGCTTCTATGTACATGTAATACCCTGCGAAAAGATAGGAAAAGGAAAGCCATTAATCAGTTTTTGAAATTTAAGGTCAGTGCAAAGGAATTTGCAAAATCTAGATGGTACGAGTCCTGTTATTTTAAAGGAATTCGTGATCCGTGATTCATCACGTTGGTTTGCTCCATTGAAGTCTAAGAACTACCAGTAACAAGTTCAGGGATTGAAGGATGGAGATCAGTTAAATTATAAAACTAGTCGAATAATTAAATTATTGATCTTCATCCGTCACAAGCCAAAATACGAAGAGGAATAGCTGTTAGGATGATCTCACTATATACAGTGGGATGCCCGTGATTTCATATGATGGCATGATGCACGTTGTTTATTGCGCTTGTTGAGAATCCAAAGTAATCTTCCCCCCGTCATGAACGAAACAATAGCCACAGTGGCTAATAAATGTTGCCAAGCGTTTTGATTGGCAGTGTAATTAAATATTTCTCTCTCGGGAGTTTTTTCAGACCAGAAGTTTTGAACTTTCGCCAGTTTATTTTTTACCTATGGGTTATGGGTTTCTTGACTGGAGAATTTCAAATTCTCCAGTGGACCTGATTCCAAAAGTTTCGCTAATCACTTCAAATTTAAATGAAATTAATTTTAAAACTGTACACACACGCTTTAAAATTATTTCGGCACTATTGTTCTCTCAAGCTCATCGCGTCGTAGTGGTTACTACGACGCGATGAGACATCTACGATACAAAACGGAGAAAGATAACTAGAACAGTAATACATATAATTTTAAAAACTATATGCTAGTAAAATTAGATAAAGATGCTCTGTTATTAAGAAATCTGTAAAACTGTCTCTTAAAGACAAGTATCAAAGCACATGCTTGGAATAAAAGAGTTCATAAAGCGATTTGTGTTCATACGAGGCGTGGCGTAGGTCCTGGGTCGTCTATTCCTCTTTAAGGGTAACAGTGTTGATAGCTTGTGTCCTGGACATGACGTAATAGAGTTAAAAAGCTTATGACATAGTGCCACGCGCCTGGCGTACAATGTTGTAAGACCGAACCTGACTAAACATTCAGAACACGAAACTTGCGGGCAGATGATGGAGAGGATTCTCTTTCGGATTCTTTCAATGTCCTCACTGAGGTATTGCGGAAGCCGGTGGTGAAAAACAGGCGTACTGTACTCTAAGACTGGTCTAATAGCGGTACAATAAAAGTTGATGATATCACTGCATGGAACATTAGCGCGCTTTAGGAGTAGAATAAAGTAAATGCGCTAATTGGCGTTCTTTATACACTCGAGGATGTGATCGTTCCATTTCAAGTTTGCAGAGATTGTAGCGCCTAAAATTTTAACACTATTATATACAGGCAGATCTTTGCCATTGATTACAACGGGTGAGAAATTATGACTGTTCCTCTTAAAATTCACTATCATTTCTTTACATTTGTCAACGTTCAGTTCCATCTTATTTCCTTGTGAACACGCTTCGACGGCTGAGACCTTACTTTCAACATCACCGCTGGAACCTCGTGGTACAGTTTGAGAGATAGTCGTGTCGTCCACGTACTCCCAGGTGAGTGCGTCGATCTTGAGGTCGTTAATCATCAACTGGGGCACCCCGGCGGGTTCAGGGCCCCAACTCCGACAGACAGTCCGCTGATAGTTTGACTCGTTGTTTTCGGTCTGTCAGGAAGTTCCAACCAGCGATGTTTCGTGGGATGTCTAGGCTTAGAATCTTTGTGGCCAGCAAGTTGTGATTAATGAGATCGAATGCCTTGCGATAGTCAAACAGCACAACTCTGATGGCCGCGCCCGTGCCGTCGGTGGCTTGTGACCAATGATGTATCATAGATATCAAGCATAGAGGGTAGAGGACTTTGGGATGCCGCCCTATTGATGAGAGTGGGTTCGTTCTTCTTATGTTTCTGCTTATGCTTATGTTTATGTCGTTGCTGTTTTCATTTGCACTTTTGCTTATGCTTATGCTTATGCTTGTGGTTATGCGCCAGTGAAAACCAGCCTTTAAGAAACCCAAGACGACGACGTTTATAGTCTATGACGTAACAGATTGACGTTGGACGCAATGACGTCACTACGATTTTGCCAGGCTGCTAAGGGTCATTCAAAATGGCGGTGTTGACTTAGAAATTTGTGTGGATCGCCTGAAATTCAAAACTCGACAATTAAGTCAACTTACAGCTGTAATGTCTACTTTTGAGGTAAAGCAACCATTCGTCAGTATTCATTCCAAGTAAGTGGAAGAAGATGTCCCTGTACGTAATCCGCAAGTGCGAAGCATGGTTTGTCCTGCCTACGAACTGTGTTCAGAAGAACAGGTTTATACGCTTATGTTTAGAAAGCCGAATTGTCAAGCTGTTATTGCTAAGTCAGTAAGGGTGACATACGCTGCCGTCTTGTTGCTATTGTTGTCCATGTTATCACCAAGTGTCACAAATGCTTTTGTTTTAAAGCTGGCGTCTTTCCCGCTACAGAGCGCCCATTCATTGGCTAGTTCATGGTCACATGACATCTAACAATGAAACTGTTTACCGCCAAATGCCAAGAGCGGGCAATATTGCGAAAACAACGAGGTCAAACGGAAAACAGTCCAGTGTTACCCACGAAATGTTGACTGCAGTTGCAATTGATCAGAGTGTGCAGTTGAAAGAGGCCTGATGTTATCGCTGGAATATCAGCGCGTTTTTCAAACTTTTCTTTTGTTTTTGTTTCCATTTGTTTTGCTAAATAACAAATCACCTAATAACTGGTCCCTTGAGGAACAGTGAATTTTGTTTCCCTCGAATCTCACTGTTTCCCTCGTTTTAGGCTCGGGAAACATTGAGATTCTCTGGAAACAAAATTCACTGTTCCCCTGGGGACCAGTCATTAAGTGTTACTTGTTACGGCATGTACTAAAACCCGAAACACCGAAACGAAACCGCCGGAACGAAACCACCGGAACAACCGAAACGAAACGAAATTACCGGAAATACAGTTAAAAGGAGTTACATATCGTCCCCAGGTTCTTTTTGCCGCCATAATTTTAACTTATCTCCCTTCCCAGGTGATAAACGGTAGTGGCCCACGTGAGTTGTTTTCACCGCCGATTCCCGCGTTTGAAACAAAGCACGAGAGCATGGCCGAACAAACTAAAGAGCTGGATGAAAAGGTGAGCCTAAAATGTATTTTATAGGGTTAAAGATTGAGCTATGTATATTTTAAAATGTTTAAAACGCATTCATTCAAGTTAAAGCTAGATCTGGCGTGTGAATATTTATGTTGTGCGAGATTTAACGAAAGAAACTCCCAGCAAATTAAGCTGAACTTCTAATAGGAGGCCGTGAACATTTCGATCAATGCCAAGGCATGTTTCGGTGGTTTCGTTTCGGTTGTTCCGGTGGTTTCGGTGGTCTCGTTTCGGTTGTTCCGGTGGTTTCGGTGGTCTCGTTTCGGTTGTTCCGGTGGTTTCGGTGGTTCCGGTGGTTTCGTTCCGGCGGTTTCGTTTCGGTGTTTCGGGTTTTAGTACATGTCAATTGTTGCCGCTGCTGTTATTGTTGTTGTTGTTGTATCGTTCAACGATTCGTCTTCTAAAGCAGCAAGTAAATGTTTATTTATTTCGATCTGTTACTTACTTTTTTTTCTCATGAAATTTCTTCATTTAGATTTGAGTGTTCTTACACTACCTCCCTTTCCAGTGTGATCGTCGAAAGGTCCTGTATAAGGAGACAGTGTGCTTCCGTTATGTCGCGTCCAGTCAAACTTGTCATTCCTGTCGTTCACAAAGCCGCACATGGATTCGTCGAAATCACAGGAAATCTCTAAGAAGGTAAATAAGGAGTTAAAAAATAAACAAATAAATAAAATTTAAAATTTAGAAAATAATATATAAACTTTAGTCAGAAATCTACATAATCGTTGCACTGCAACCACAAAATCTCAAAAAGCATTTAAGTGGTACTGCGGCGAAAATCAAAGGTTTTTCTCCGCGAATTTTTCATCCTAAGTTGAAGGTTAGAGCATAAAGGTAAAAAAAAATTGTATCAACGACTAATCTGATGAAGATATACCTTTCTAAAGGCTGCCTGAAAATGTGAAAATTACGTCCCCCATTACTCAAACAGCAGTAGTCGAGCCCACAATTTTTGTCATGCGGAGTTCTCTGTATGACGTCATCTTATCCTCTGGTGAATTTTTCTGGCGGCATCGACATATGGCCGATATGCCATTAAGCTGACTAAACGTGCCTTCCAGAAATTATTCCAATTTGTGGGAATCGCCCAAATAATTGGTCTTATAGATGCTCCTTCGATGTGAAAGGTCTTTTCGAAGCAGTCGGACGTAAAATGTACGGCATGGATCTTAAAAGGCTCCTTGGAGTTAATGTTAAAACTGTGTACCCCCACGACGGGTTTGCACCCTACGAGTTCATAATTCGTGCTCTTTGGCGCACGCAAACTTCAAACTGGGGGATTTAGCTTGTTGCTGCAGTCCTGTACAACACAGTTTAACGAGGAGGTGCCTATGCCTGAAAAGATATTGCAAGCGCTGAGCAATCACTATTTTCCACTTGGTTTTGATTATAAGATGACGTCACGGAGGACCTCGCTCCAAGCCTTTGTCCTTGCTCGGACATTAGGGACCTTTAGATTTGAGTACGAGTACGAGATCGAGTACGAGTACGAGTACTCGATCTCGCACTCGTAGTCAAATCTAAAGGTCCCTATTATCTGGTTTGAGTAACGACGGACGCTCGATCACGAAAAACAGTGGTTCAAAAGAGCGGACTGATCCAATAGGAATTTCGAACTCAAATTCGGCAATAATAAGCTTTCAAAAGTTACGAAAAGCAAGAGAAAAAAGAAACACCGGATTGGGTCTCAGTAGCACATTAACGAAGAGAATATAAAAAAATCTGGAAATGACTGAAATACCAAATCACTTTCTTTCATTCTTCCTTCAAATGCTGCAAAAGTTGAGTTTGAGAGATCTTATCAAATAATACAATGACCGACCGACTTCGATGGCCCTTAAAAGAAAGAGAGACAAATTGTATTCTGTGCTAAATAGGTAACCCGCTGACCTCTCTAATCAAAGTTTCTTTTTCTAAAAATGTGAACATGTTCGCGATGGCCTTTCATTTGTCAAATCTTCTAACCTAAGTTCGCAAATTTCACAAATTTATGTCACTTTCAATACCCACCTTGTTTATTCCCGCAGTAACGCAAATAGCACGAAGGAGGCTTCACTAACTCGTAAACGTAAAAACCACTGCAATTTCGGATCTTGATGTCGTTTTTCCATTTACAGCAATTCGCTGACCAGTGATAGCAAACTTGTCGAATTACGACACCGTCCTTCACTGCTGGGTGTGTGCCATTCAACCAACCCGGAGCATGCGTGCCACAGCTTCTCTCAGGGACACAGCTTTCTGGAATCCTGTCTCCACTGTTCCCAGTCATACGATACCAACCCGGTGACACAATGTTATCTGGTTTTTGTCCATCACATTTCACATTGGTTTGATCTTTGTTGCTAACTGCACGATCACTTTGATTGAGTACGATGTAATTTAAACATTCCCTTGCGGCCCCTGTAAAGATAAAAGGTTGAACCTCCCGTAAGCGGACACCCTGCCTGAGTGTCTGCTTACTATAGAGCTAGTGGTGCCTGCTAGCATGGGGTTATAATACATTACAGAAATGGAGAAATCGGTGGGACCGTACATTTTGATGCTTAAGAGAGGAGTATGCTTTCGGGAGGAATCCACGCGTAAGCAGAGGCGCAACTGTACAACTGGGATGTATTTATAGTAGATTAAGTCCCCTGAAGTTTCGCCACAAATCTTTAGTGTATGTTGAGTTAGATTCTACGAAGGCTGGAGAAACAGGTTTTGCAACAATTCGCTTTAACAACTCCTTAAAGAGTAACATGCCGTGTTGAAAGGAGGCACATAATGTTATATCTTACACTAAATTCTGGTAAAATGTATTAAATTGGCGCTCACCGCAGTAGCGAAGAGGACATAGAGGAGTTTTTTGCAACTCGTACACGTAAAAGAACCCGCAGTTTTTCACTTTAATGTTATTGTACCAGATACAGCAGTCAGATCTCCCGTGGTAGCAAACTTTGCGAGTAACAACACCTTCCGCTACGGTAGGATGGCTTCCAGTCATCCATCCTGGAAAATCCGTACCACAGTGGTTGATCTCTGGGCATGTAGTTTGCATCATATCTCCAGCAGCACCAGTAAAACGATACCAGCCAATGCTGAGGTCTGTCTGATCACATCTTGTCACCGAGGTTTGGCCCATGAATCCAACAAAGCGGTCAGATGTATTGAGAACATTATAGTTCTCGCATGGATTTAAAACTATTTCAAAATGAAACAGTTGTTAATAAGAGCTAATAAGAAAAAAGACTGACATGGTTCAAAACTGGCTTTCTGTTCAATTCGATCGAGTAAATGTTAGTTTTGAGAGCTTGTGTCCTGATGAAAGTCTAAGGGGCTTCGTCTCCGTCCTCTCTGAGCAGAAAAAAGTAGAGGAAACTGTAGCTGTCCTGTCTTGTAAAGCTTGTTCTCCTTTACCTCTCGTTCCCTTTAATCTTGTTTGTAGTTTTCTAGGAGTTTAGATACTTATTATCACCACTACATTTGCTTACTGGCTCATAACCACAAAGGTAGGTAGGTTAGAAGACAAAATCTTCAACCATGTAATAATGCATTGTCTGTAAATTCGCCCAACCGCCCACTTGGCGTAGCTATGCGTAGCCATTCGTTTTGACTTAGTATCAAAGTGTGTGATAGTGTGTTTCTAAAGCCAGCTAAGTATCAGGGAATTGAAAGATAACAAAATCAATCTTTTTTATGCCTTTATTTGGAATCTCTTACCTGGGGGACAGTACCCCGAAGTTAAAGAGAAGTCGTCAATCGCTATGTCACCCTTGGAGCCCCCTCCGGCTATTCCTTCTAATGTTATCTACAGTAATTCAAATAACATTGCTTGCGTTTGCCTACTAATCAAGCGTATAAAATGATTCATAGTACATTCAACAAAAATGCTAAATTCTGATTGGTCGAAAATCATTTTAACAATCTCAAATCGTACTGTTTAGAGTATCTATCGAGTTTCTATGGCAACGATGCTTAAGTAATATATCAAACACGAGCGACAGTGTTTCATCGGGATATCAAAACACCGAGAATAGAGTTGAAAATACGACGCGCAGCGGAGTATTTTTGACGAAATTCGAGGTGTTTGGATATCCGATGAAACACTGTCTCGAGTGTTTGATATATCTTCTCAATCGAAACAAAAACTAAGGAGTAAACGGAGAAGTAAAATCGTCAAAATCTATGCTAATTAAGACCGGGTATCAAAACCTCCTTCACGCTTATGATTTTCTTTGTTTTAACTTGATGAATTATTAATGAGTTTGAGAAGTAGTTTTGGTAGTTTTGTTAACCGAACTATAATTTTAAAAAATGCACGAATTTACGACACAACTGTTGCTTAACAGGTACTCGTGACTTTGGCAAGTGTCATTTCGGGAACTCAAAAACACTCGGGTAAAAGCGATGTAAAGTGAAGAGAAAGAAAACGTGACATCCAGAGCGGTCATCCAACTACTGACATTGACATGAAATGTAATAGCAATATAATAGTGATGATTATAACATCGTGATGCTGATAATGGCGACGATTACGATGATGTTGATGATTACCAAATCCCAGCTGGTAGAAGGCTAAACCAGTGGGCTATTTTACAAGTGTGGCCGAGGAGTAAATCGGGTGAAAAACGACGCAGATCGACTGGCGTGCACTAACTATGCTACCACGCTTCAACTTGTGTAAGTGCACGACACCAAAAACAAGTACGTTTTATTAGGCCTGGAGATAACTTTGATTTGTTGGATATTTGCAGAACGGGGTTTGACATAATACTTAGATCGAGAGCTCTAAAATGTGTTAAAAGGTCAGTGAAATCAAGTAAATCACTTTCTCTTACTATGTACATTCCAGAGAGGGATACGTTTAGCCGGGCTTCAAGCCATTTGTTACCCAAGTCACCATATGCGGTGCCCACAGTTATAGTGCCATTAACGATCACGTTTAGTCTGCCAGTGGTTTCACCATACATATGGTAGAAGAAGTGAATGCACATTTTCCCAACGAATGTAAATAAAGGACTGTTCAGCCTCGCGTTGTCGCCTTGCACTCGAGGTGTAGATGTTTCTATATACATATAATAACCTGCAAAGAGAGCACAGTCACATCATTACCGAGATTTAGTTGCATATTATATGTCTGCAGAAGCTCGATGACCTGTGAGGGACCATACTTAATATGCGTTATTTCCATTTATTTAAATACTGCCGCCTTATTCTGATGTTGTTTCCTGAACACCTTTTTTACTACCAGTGTTTGTCGTGGTTATTACCGTATGGCCTAATACACTACTAAGGTAAGCCATGACGATTACTTTATAATTACTTTTGCTGTGTTAGCGTTCCGAAGAAATTAAACCAAATAGTATGACAAAGTGCCTTTGAGAAAAGGAGTGAAGGCCTCATGCTACACGTGGTGTACTTCATAATCACCATAAAAGAATGGCTAAGAACGCAAACGTTACTCTTACTTAATTACGAGAAACTATGCGTCTTTTTTTTTGGTGTTCTTTCCCTCTATATTTTTCTAGAAAAGCTAAAGCGTTTCCTTATCGAACCTCCATATCCAGTATGGTCAGCAGTTGGCCCTGTTCTAGAAGATGGTGTGCTTCCTTTATACCGTGTCCAGTCGAAAGTGTCATTCTTGTCCTGAACAAAGCCGCACATTGATTCGTCGAAGTTGCAATAGGGTACTAAACAGGAAACAAAAACCACAGCTTGGCTTCAAAATGATGTTATCAGACTACATAACTCATTTCACCTCAATAGCTGGTGCTCTTACATATACAACTGCTTAAGATTGAGGTAAAACGGAAAAATGACAGAGTGGTCAGTTCATAGCAGTTCATAAAGACAAGTAGTTTGATTTAGTCCAAAAGCTCAAATTCATTTTAAGCTGCAGTGGACCATCTCGTGGCGTTTTAGCGAACCCTGGGGCATCATTATTAAATATAACCGAAAATCGTTTGCCATCCAACCAATTCCGTTTTAGTTACTGAAACTCCGTGACTTCTGTTACGACGGGGGGAAACTGGTACTACAACATCATACATGCGTTGGTCACAAAAGTGCGCCTGAAATTCCCCGCCAATCTCCTTCATTCTTTCATTCTTACAGATGTACTGTCTTTCAATGTGTTTAGGATCATGAGGTTTATCACCTTTTAGCTCAGTCTAGCAAACCAGTTTCAATCAACTTGCGTTTTCAAGAGTACTGCCATAGCGGTGTAGTGGAAAGGTAATGGGGCGCTTGCACAACTTGTGTTCTGAACCCTTCTGTTTGCCTAACTATAACTCAAATTGCCAAAGACAAATTATGCTACGGAATCCTTACTTGGGGGACATGTCCCCGAAATCAGAGAGAAGTCATCAATTGCAATGTCCCCAGTGAAGCTGCTTCCTATTATCCCTTCAAATGTGACCTGCAAATGTTCAGTGATTAGCCGTCTAATTCAGGAGTGGAATAAACTGTCCGGTGGTGCACTCTTTCTAAAGAATGAACCTCCACCAGATTGATCATGAAATTACAAGTGTTTTACTATTTCCAACCCTGGCACTCATCACTACGCTGTAAATCAAGCTCCTCTGAATTTACATGTACATGTAGCGTCCACAGCATATGCGACTTGAGATATCATGTTCTATATTGAAGTAATTGACTGCCAAAAAAATGGAGTTTGTACGGACCGTTCAAATTTGTTGGCTCCGATATCATTGCTCTTACCATGTACATTCCCGAGAGAGACGTTGTTACCCCAGCTTCAAACCACTTGGGGCCTTTATCTCCACTCCTCCTGAACACTGTTCTAGTACCATTTATGATAACCCTTAGACTGTTAACCGTGTCACCATACATGTGGTAGAAGAATTTGAGGCACATGGTTCCACTAAATATCAGCAAAGGACTGTTCAGTTTTGCTATGTCACCGTGTAGTCGAGGACTGGACGCTTCTATGTACATGTAATACCCTGGGAAAAGATAGGAAACGGGGAAAGCCATTATTCAGCATTGGTGCAAAGGGATTTGTTACGCCTATAAGGTAATCCTTGTTATTTTAAAGAGATTCGAATTTGTCAAGTCGGTTTGAACTTAACGAATCGGAGAACCACTTATTACACGATTAGAAGCTAAATGACGAAAATCAGACTTGAATTAATTGTATACTGAACTAGTCAACTAGATAGCGTCTGTTTCTCAGTGTATTAATTAATCTTCATCGATCACAAGCCAGATGTGAAAAGGAACGGCCACGGTTAGGCCCCTCCCGATTATGTTAGCATTTGTTTTGGCATTATTTGGTTAAACAAGCATTTTTTTTTACACTTTTTCTGTAAAAAGAATTGCTAACATTATTTAGCATTTTGCATAACTTTGATCTAGATTTCAGCACTCAAAAGATTTTAAATGCTAAATTTTAGAACTCAAAAACATTGTGATGATTTGCTTTTGTACTGAACTGAGTCAAAAGAAGTCTGGACCAAGCTGGTCAGCGGTTACCTTTCAGAGGCCGTTCACGCGCTTGCTCAAACAAGATGGCGTCGGCCAGTCCCACGCCATCTTCTCGAACTTGCAGCTCATAGAAGGAACTTCTGACGGAGAACATAGACCAGTCCCTTCAACGATGGCTGTATCAGAAGTTTTATAAACAAGCAATTTAGCACTTTTCACTTTATTCAGTTGATGACAAGCACACATGATGATCAAGTTGGAACGTTTTCCAGGAAATAAAACACAGCATTTTCTGGAACGAAAGTAGCATTATTTTGAGAATCGAGCATAATTTTAGTATTTTTTTGGCGTAAAACGAAAATTGCTAGGAGCATAAAATGTCAGTTTTACTAGCATAATCGGGAGAGGCCTAGCCACGGTAGCTGTGTTTATCGGCTATAAAAACTATTTTCGAGGTGAACATAATAGATCTCTGCAGTAAAATGTTGCAACAGCCTAACGTAAATTAATTTTAGCAGATAAGCGGATTAACATCATTGCAAATTAGTACTAAAAAACCCACGAGCGAGTTGCTTATAAATTGTATTGTATTGTAATTTCACTCATTCAGTGAATTTTGAAATTTCACCATTTTGTTAGTCACATATGGAGTATTGGAAACGTTTGCTGGGACGGGTCTTGGCTGCCGTAATGAAGTGGTGAATTTTACTCATTCCAACAGTTCCACAGATCATCTCAAGTTTAAAGGATGTTTCAAAGCCGCATACGCGCTGTCTTTTAGTTTTCTGTGGCACCCCGAAATCTCTGAAGCTCGTGGCGACCTAGCAGAATTGAATTAGCTACTTCTTTGCTATGTTCTTATTTTCCTTGGCAAGTTATGAAATGTCACACCCCACGATATCAATTAAAGAAACCCAAAACAACGACATCTTGGGTGCTTGCCATTTACACGATCCATTCAATGCTACGATTTCTCCAAACAAACAATGGATAAATAAAAAAATGTACTCGTATCAGTTGGAAAGCTTAGCCGGTGGCCCATAATTTCTGAAACGTTCCAAATGGAATGTTATATACCATTTGATTTGATTTGATTTACCATTTGTGTACTACTTCCCCACCGACGCAGCACCACAGTTTCTTTAGAAACTACCCCCTTTACCATTTGATTTGCCAACCAGAATTTCTTGGTTTTCCTTGTAAATGCTAATATTTACTTTAGAGCGTTTTTCACATGACGTCACGGTGGCCATATTGGCCATATTGGTGTACAAAGAAACCTCGGCCATCTCGTTGTACCAGGGGACTCTCTAGGAATTGAACTCTATTTTTATAGATACCAATAACCAATATGGCCACTGGGTACGTGAGTTAAAGTTCGACGGAATGACGTCACGAAGACTTTGCCAGGCTACTAAGTGCCGTTCAAAATGGCGGTGCTAACTTAGAATTTTGTGTGGATCGGAATGGGATGCACTTCACGAGAAGCTAAAAAAACGACAAGTGACTAAAAATAGTATCTACTTTTTGAGGTAGAGCAATCAGTGGTCAGTATGTCTTCCAAATAGGTCGAAGAAGGTGTCTCCATACGCAACGAGCAAGTGCAAAGCACGGTTGCCCTGTCTGCGAACTGTGCACAGGTCACAGTTTATGTTTAGAAAGGTTAGTAAAGCCAATGCAATAGTAATTGTTGCTATGTCGGTAAGTGTGAGTACGTTTGTAAAAAAACCATTAAGATTACAGTTCACAAGTTTGCCCTCAGAGAATCTTTGTTGCAGTCGTTTTGTTGTTGTTATTGTTGTTGTTGTATCGTTTAGCGATTCGTCCTCAAAATTAGCAGGTAAGTGTTTATTCATTTACATTACTGAATGTTCTTGCACTACCTCCCTTTCCAGTGTGATCATCGAAAGGTCCTGTATAAGGAGACAGTGTGCTCCCCTTATGTCGTGTCCAGTCAAACGTGTCATTCCTATCATTCACAAAGCCGCACATGGATTCGTCGAAATCACAGGAAATCTCTAAGAAGGTAAATAAGGATTGAAAAAATACATATTGTATAAAATACAAAAACATTATTGCACTACAACAAATTATGAACAAACCATGAACAAACAGAATTTTAAAAAAAATGGAAAAAATGACTGAATATCCAGTCACTTTTTTGTCAGTTCAGTCTCCCTCTGCATGTAAACAAAGTATTAAACCTTTTCAGATGGCCATTTAAGCAAAATTGGATCAACGGCGATGCATATATTGACTCTTTGGTAGGCATGGTATTTTTAAAACCAGAGCAGTTCTGATTCAATTCTTGGAATGAAGAAACGTTTACCAAGAAACGAACAAAACATCAAATTGATGTCAATAAGGAAAGCAGCCTTCATCAGGAGAGAGCAAAACACGGAGTACTATTCCATGGAGTACCCTGAAAAATACATTTTATTCCAAATAGAAAGTCATTTTAATGTACGTACTTTGCCACGCACCTTTATTTGCTTTAAGGTCGCCCAGCTCAAACGGTATTTGTTGCTGTCCAAGACAGCCATTTGGGAAGGTATCGATAATCCGCTGGCCATCTTTACTGCAGGCTCCACAGCCACAAGTAACCCATCACCTTATGATTCATCACGACTAGATTTATACTTTTCGGATTGCCACAAAAAAGCCCTATTTCGTATAATTCTGGCCGAAACGTTTGAGAAGACGCACCCATTTCTCAAGACTTGTAATGATGCTGTGTAGGATAGGAACAATACAAGTATCCGGCCTTGCGCTTAACATGGCGCCTCGCGCCTTAGATGCCAGCTTAAATATTAAGTAAATAAAATAAATTTACGTGGCATGATACCTGCATTTAAATGACTTTCCATTTTGGAAAAAATAATTTCCAAATTTTCAAATTATTTTCTGGGTACTCCATGGAATAGTGCTCCGTGTTTTGTCCCCTCCCGCTTACATCCCTTCGAAGGGATGTGTCGTTGTCTTTTCTCATGATGATAAATTGATGCAAGAAAGCAGTTTGTAATTTTTGAAGAAGATTGAAACAGAATTGTGCTTCCTAGGGTATTGGAGGTACAGTGTATTCTTACCGGATCCACTGGTTAAAACAATGCTTCTTGTGCCTTGCCATAAACTAGCTGAAGGACTGACAGTCAAACTTTCGTTATGAATTTCGCCACGTGTTTTGCTTGCAATCGCTGGTGCTGTGAAAAGTACCGTGGTTTGTAAACTTCGATATATGAACCCAGGAGTTTGAGTTTCGTGTTGTAGATGTGATGCTGCAGTGGTAAAAGAATCCAGACCTGAGGGATGCAGCATTACGCTACTTGCCGTCGGACTTGGTGCTATTGTCAGAGTAGAGGTAGCGGCTTGATAACTCGGCTGCGGATTTATCGAGCTTAAACCGATTGTTCCAATCACCTCACCGCCTGAACGATCTGGCTTACCAGAAGCGGAACGATCCACTTTGGAGGTACCCACTGACCCAGTAGCTTGAAATCCGTGTGGTGAGCTCCACAGATTAGCTTTTGATATATAAAATACCAAAGCAAAGTCAGCAGCCACAATAATCACGCCACAGGAAGACCAGTTGTAAAGATAAACGACGGTGCATGGTTTCGCTTTGTGGTTTTGCAACTGTTCGTGTCTCAGAAGCGCACGGATATAAAAATAACCGCATTCGGCTTCCTATGCAATGGTAGTTTCTGCACTTTCACTCAAACTCTACTTAGACTGAATCATTGAAATGTGCGAATAAAACGTAATTATCCGTTCACAAACGAAAGTGCAAAATAGCTGCAGGACATACCTGTTGAAGAGGAACCTTTGACGTGGCCAGCGAGAAGACAAACACAAACAATGGCTATTAAACCAAACAGCAGGCAAGCCTCTTTACCTGCAGTAGAATTAAAAAGTCAACATTTTTTCTTTTTCCTTAGCTTTTCTTGTTCCTGAACTTTAAAGTGGGAGGTACTATGTTTAAATGTGAGTGATGATACGACAAAACGCCTTTAGATATTTTGGTCTAGGCACTGAGCGATTAACGTTCGAGGTAGCTTCCGGTTACTACATCGGGAATACACGCCAATGTCATGTGTTTAAAAAATTTTCTTGGGCTTCTCCCTACATTTTCTGGTGACTTGACGTCACGTTCTAAAACCAAGCCATATATTTAAACAATGCAACAACGAAGAATCAGATAAATTGCACTATCAGGAAACGCTGACCACATTTTTTCTTCTTTATATTAAAACGTTTTTACCTTGCATGCTCTCTCTGCCTTAATCCACGGGATAATTTGTCTATCTCGCAACTGTTTGCTTTGGAAGATCCAAAATGCCTTCTTCAAACACTCTTAAAGTGCACAGCAAGTGAAAATAAATTAAGCAACTTTCTTTCCACCCTTGATAAACACAACTCCTTTTCTGGTACAATAGCACAGTGATACTGGATTTTAATTGGTAGGCTTAGCTTACCTCTGATTAAACAAGTAGACAAAGGTTCTAAAGTAATGCTTCTATTTTTGATTTAATTACAAAGAGCAGTCACCTGGAAGAAAAGTACGTACGGCGCCTTTCAAAGCATAAAGAATAATTAAAATGTTGTCGCCTGCGGGAACTGAGGAATCGAAGATTTTTTCATCCACTATAAAACTAACTTTTGCACGACTTTTGTCGTCATTTCTTGACACTCAGAAAGGAACAGTATTCCATGTTTGACAGCTGCAAGTTATAAGTTCTTTTTCCAGTGCAGTTGTTTCCTCTGAAGTCATCTTATTTTGACCCCTTCTTCCTCCTTTGCTTTTGAATTCTCTTTGGAACGCTTTACGGCCTGAAAGTTTCAGGTAGTTACTGCCTCTGGACAGGTAGCGCAGAAAAATTCAAGGGGGGTACATCGTGTACTTTTTAGAGGAGTTAGCCTTCCAGTTCCAGAAGGTTTACCCCGTTAGTAAAAAACGATCATAAAGTTAATACACTTTACTCTTTTTCAGACCGTTCGGCAGGACAACTTCACCCTGAAGCAAAACTTTGAAAAACTCAGTGGCTTGCCCCGGTTCAAAACCACAAGGCACCGTTCAATCCCTTTTTTGGTGATAAGGGTCAACAAGCGTATCCACAGGTACCTATTCTTTGCCGTTTCCGAGAACTTCAGTGATACTTTTCATGCATCTTTCCAAGAACTCATCAATGAACATTCGACCTTTGCATAATTTAAGTCTTGCATACATTAATTCTGATGCAATTCTTTAAAAGTATCAGTACGCAACAACGGAAAGTTTTCAATTTCTAAGACAGCTTCTACCCATTGTTAGCCCATGCTTATCTTCCGAAAGGCCGCTAATTTCGAAACGCTCAAAGAATAAAATATACGTTATCAGTTGCAGAAACTTAAGCTTGCGTTTTGGAGTTCAACGACGCACTGATGTATGTGACTGTAAACAAAAATTCAGATCGAAATTTTGTTGAATTTCAGAGAGGGAGACATTTATTATTTTCTTGGTTCTTTCAGCCCTATTATGATTATCCGTGGCCTCGGGCAATTTGAAATTATCATAATTGAAGGAGGTGGATATTGCGGCTAACTCAAGGCATTTTTTCCGGTTGTATTTTCTTTTTATTTACACTGACTAAGGTAACAAGGAGGGATACTAGTAGATGGCAATATATATAGTTAATTCCCATGTGCATGCAGACGGTCAAAACCATCCCTGTAACCTGTATCTGTTTGCTTGGATCGATCGACTTTTAGTCGAGAAACTGGTCTACAACATGTTATATCAGATGCGAACGTGACCCTTCGTACACAACAATGCCTTTTTCAGTTAAAGAACATTATTGCTAAATGAATTGGAGCAAATCTTTTGTGGCGTCATCCTCTATTTTTCAAACAGTGATAGGTAAATTCACTAGAAGTGGACATAATCAGATTTCGCCCACAGGTTACACAAGTTGACGAGATCGTATTTTTTAATATATAGTTTTCTTTAGCTCTCCTTTTTTTTCGTGGAACATGAAGAAGATGCAACAATGGCTAGTGACGGCTGAAATATTTTTCCTGTTCAGACTGAACCTTTTTTTTTCGTTGAATCTAGCATTGTTGTTCTTTTGGAGAAAAACAATATAACTATTCGAATGACAGTTAAGCATTAGATATTTTGTCAGTAGTGGTGATGATGGTGTCACATGTTTAGGCGTTGAACAGAACAGATCCCGGTCCTTTGCGCCTTAAAATAGCGGACCACCGTCTACTGAAGGCACGATACAAGGATCATTGTAATATAGCTGGCGTTTTTTTTTCGCTACAGCGCGCCCATTCATTGGCTAGTTCATGGTCACATGACATCTAACAATGAAACTGTTTACCGTCAAATGCCATGAGCGGGTAACCTGCGAAATGTTGATCGCTGTTGCACGTGGCCTCAGATGTTGTCGCTGGAATCACGGCGCGTTTTTCAAAATTTGCTTTTGTTTTTGTTTTTGTTTTCCACCGGTTTGATCCATTTGTTTTGCGATATAACGAACCACTTCATGACTGGTCCCCTGGGGAACAGTGAATTTTGTTTCCCGAGAATCTCCAAGGTCTCCCGAGACGAAGTCGAGGGAAACATTGAGATTCGCGGGAATCAAAATTCACTGTTCCCCTCGGGACCAGTCCGCATTTAAGTGTTAAATATTTTCTGAACTGCAGTTGAGAACTGCAACCTTAAAGGTTGATTGAGAAGTGTTATTATAAAGAGAAATTAAACACCCAGTGGTTTTAAAGTGGTTGAACTTTCCCCTTTTGACTATATGTTCAGTAGTTTCTACTCTATTTGAATCTAGTTTAAAATCTGTACATTAGGCCCGGTTCAAACGTCGAACTTTTCATGCGCCGAATCAAATCATTTGATTCGGCTCATGAAAAGTTCGACGTTTGAATCAATTAAATTCGACGAATTTGATTTGGGTCGACCCAACTATTAAATTCGACCGGCTCAGTCGAATTCAATAGTTGGGTCGACCCAAATCAAATTCGTCGAATTTAATTGATTCAAACGTCAAACTTCTCATGTGCCGAATCTAATGCATCAATTATTTCAATGTATTTTCGGAAAAACATCAAGAGTCACATATAATTCGACGCATTTAATTCGACGTCTGAACCAACGTCGAATTTTAATTTATTTGGGTCGACCCAAATAGGTATTTGATTCGGCGCATGAAAAGTTCGACGTTTGAACTGGGCCTTACCCGCCTATGGCTCGTGATTTACGAGCTTTTCTCGTGTTCTCCCAATATGCCGTGTGGGTTTGTTACGCCAGGAAACCCACAAAAAATGCGGTAGGTTGTTTAATTACTTTTTACTACATAACACGATTCCGTAGCATGTGAAACTACAGTTTCGGTTTCTGCATGATCACTTTGAATGTAGCCACTGTACTGTATGGCGGTAAGACAATACCTCGCGGTCTCGAGCTCGCGGAGCATGTCTTCAATTTGAAGTTGTCTTGGCGCTGTCTGTGTCAGCAATTTGGGCGAGACGGGCCAAATGCATGCTGTCTTAACTATAGACCCGTGTGAGCTTATTATGCAAACATGAGCACATGACACAGTATTATATTATTTGCTTTGTCATCACGCATACCTCATTTCACGATTTATGCTGTCACACATTCTTTCATTTCCACGCGGAAGACATGTTCACCATCATTTGTCGTCAAAGCAAGGGAGAATGAACCTCTATCTAACACTGCTGGTCGCATTGTGGATGACAGGGAATCACTTCTTGCACTGTACATCAGGTATATTTAAGTTTAGTTTGTGTATAACACCATTCATAGCCTTCCAATCGCTTTGGTCGTCGTATTCCGCATTAAAACCTGTTGATTCACATAACGGGTGTATTTCACTGTAAAATTCACTTGGAAATCAGTCAACTTGAAGTAAGACGCCCGCAATATCTTTTTTCTTTTGCAATGGCCTCGTTTACCAAAGAACGTTTTGAACTCCTAAACCAAAGAATATCTGTCTTTGACGATACGATCAGCTCGCATGGATGTCGACTTAAAATTCAGTAAATTTCGTTCATCTCTTGATCGACCGGCTCCAAGCTCTGTTGTTTTCATACGTGTCACCATATCTTGGTAATAATTTGCCTCGGTTTTTACGGTTTATTTGTATGGCATGGGATTTGGCGAGTTGTAGGATTTTATTTTGATTTACAAAAATGATATTACAGGTTCGATAGTTGACAGAAGGGAGGGATGTATATTGGACCGCAGGAAGTCTTTGTAACCGGTATATTCATTCGTTTCCGCAGGCTCATTGCTTATTTCGTTATTACTACAATAGTCGCCTGTTATATCAGTCAGATGCCGCGTGTGCCAAGCCCAGTAACCCAAAAGCTAATTGAAGACAAGTGATTGATGTAAAAGCTGTCGAGTTGCAATGAATCGTTGTATAGCATGGAGTCTGAAGTTTGGTGCTTTTCATTCTTCGAAATTTTAGACACCGAAAGAGTAATTGCAGAGTATTTTACCGGCAAACACTCGCTGAAGATCAAAATTTCATTTTCTTTTAAAATGTGAATCGTTTTATGACCGCGGAAGCAGGAAGTAAAAAAAAAACAACAACAACAACGCAATACTGACTCAGTTTTGTTAAAATCAGGCTTTTTAAGCTGCAGACGGTTTAAGCTCTCACTGATGATGTTTCGGTTTCTCGCACTTCATTGCTCGAGGTAATAAGTTTCCATCGTAAAACATCGTTACTCGAGGCGCAGAACAGTTGAACGTAGTCGAAGTGTGTATGTCACTGTGTCACACAATCAGTCAGTCACACTCACGAGTGGCCTGATTTTGTCAAAGCCTAGCTGGCAAACTTGCCAACATTTTGTAAAAACTATGAAGGCAGTTTTAATATCAAAGCCCTCTTGTTTTCTCTGAGTGCTCGTTGCTGGCTTTATCTGTCATTTCAGAGAGACTAAAATCATGTGTACACAACTGCTCGTTACGTTAACATCTTTTTAAATAACCTTAAACATTGCGCCCATTTTTGGGGGGGTGAGATAATACTGTGGGAGAGTTTCCTTCAATTTGCTTTGGTGAAGAATGGTTATAACTACATTAATCAACGACTTCTCGACCCGAATTCCGTAATGACCTTATAATCCGTTTATGTATTTTAAGCGCTGGAAAACATGGACTCGGTCTGGGCTTGTTCACTTTCAGTATTTATGAAATCAGATTGGAGTTTACGCTTGAAGTTTATGAAAGTCTTTAGGTTTGTTTTGCATCTCGACACCCCTTTGACACTTTGTTCAAACTGTTCAAATTTCACTTTACAAACATGGTAAAATCTTTAACAATATTAACTGGTTTTGTTTGAATTTCACCTCTCACCGAGGTCTTTCTTTCCTGTTGACCTTTATTGGAAAGGTATTACTAAAAACGTTCATACTTTAATTTTGGAAACTCTTGTTTCTTTTAAAATACCATGAAATATTATTGGGCGTTGAATAGATCTCGAATATTTTGACCTTCAATTCAACTGATAGTTTCGTTTATTTTGGAATCTTTATTGATGATTAAGGAAACAGAAAAGTGAGAAAACGTTATTTATCATTCAGACCAAGTTTTGGATTCACTTTTACTTTTTAGGAGGTAACTCACCAAATACTTGCTGTTGAACGCACCTTGGTGATGTACTTGAAAAAGATATTTTTCACTTTGAAATCGACCCTATACTGGATTACTTTAAACTAATTCACCCCCGAAATCCTGAAATAATGTGCGCGTATATATGTCCTGTCAGGACCGATATTTTTTACGTCAGAATAAAAGTGGTATTCACGCCTGAAGAAATGGAAGTTGACGTAAATAAATTTAACTGGCACAATATTTCAAGAGCTTGCATCAGTAGGACATATACATCAATGGTGTTATCAGTGAAGTCGAAATAGCGGTAGACATGCGTTCTTCACCGTAACAGGATATTGCGTTCCTTGGCAATCTGATTGGTTCTTTATTCAAGTGCTATCACAAAACGTACCACCACTTCCATATTAGGATGGCTTCTGCATCTGAAAACGACATAGTGTTGTTTTTCTTTGTTGTTCAAGCTCTTCCTCTCTTTTCTTTGAGTAACTGGGATATAACCCCGTGTCTGAGTGTGTTACAAAGCCCTGATTGTTCAACTCGACCATGTTACAAATGGACCCATCGCCACAGGCTATCAAATCACATATGACTGGAATAAGAGGCGTGATAGTTATTATAAGAGCCCAGAAAAGTATGTAATTTGCTATCATGTTGCGTACCGCCCAGTTTTTATGTTATGTCATATTGTGCACTCGTCCAGTAGATAGTGTGATCAGCGTTTGGTCAGAAACCGTGACGGTTACAGAAGGAGGAAACATTTCAATCAACTGCACAACGGAAACGAATAATACAAACACAACTGGACTCAATTTTACATGGAGCCGATCAGAAGGAGGGACTGTGCTGTCAAATTCAAGTCTACTGACTTTAGAGGACGTTAAAAGAATTGATTCCGGGAATTACAGCTGCACTGCTACCAACGGAACAGCAAGCTGGAGTGCTGTAGCTACGTTAACTGTGCGATGTAAGTACACGTTCGTTGTCTATAGCAGTTTTCCGTTGTGTCGAAAGTAATTCGCGTTTACCCTGGGTTTGCTTTACTGGGCTCAGTGATTGGTTGGTAAAACTCGCACCAAAACTCTCGCCACTTTATCAACTATTGAAAAGCCAAACCAAAACTAATCACGAATTGCACGCGCGCACTTTCCCGCGCTTGGCGCCGGCTGCAAGCAATTTATTCGAATTCTAATTGGCTGATTGTTCTGTTTGTCTGTGGTGATTGGCTAGAATAATTGCTTTGGTTTTAACTGTACGACACTCAATTAAAAATCGTTCTAAGATCATGTTCTTTCATAGTGAAATCACCAACGACTTCACGACCTCAGCCTTTTGTCAGAACCCTTATATCATTCTTCAATTTCTCCTCACGGTTCTCCATATATTGCTTGCTGTTCTACTTTGAGAATTTATCTTTGGTCGTGGAAATCGTAACGTCATACACTGTCGTCATGAGCGGTCTGTTAGAGGAAAGCTCTTTGTTCTGGACCATCCCTTTAAACGGACTTCTGCCAAACCTAGATGCTAATGATAACAAGACGCCTGCAGGCGTTTACGCGGGATGTGTTTCTCAATATTACAGTGACACTAAATTTGAATGGTTGCCCCTGCACAGACAGAATCTTTTCATACGCACAAATAAATGTTAATGTAAATGTAAGCAATTGGTAGAGTATTACAAACATCGCTCGATAAATTGTGAGTGAATAGTAAACTCACTGTTTCGATTCGTGTGAACTCACTGGTTTGATCAATGGCTCACTGGTTTCAAGCACACGCTTGGCTATCCAATTATCCACGGCTCAATAAACAGTGAAATTGTTGGTTCGATCGCTGGCAAACACACAAGTTTGTGGCGTGACAGTTTGTGCAATTGTTAACGATTCAATACACAAAACCAAAACAACGTTAATTTTCTGATTAAATATTAAGTTTACTCAAGTAAGCCTCCATTTACAGCTGAAAAGCAAAGGCGTTTAATTTTTGCCTCGAGTAAAACTATGGTGGGTGATTACCGTCATAATTGAATTGTTGATTTTCTGACGTGTTATTACATTTTGCATTGTAATGAATTTTTGTCTGTTTTGGATTTTATGTTGGTTTTATCAATTTTCTGACAGAATTCAGAATTTTTTCTCTAATCAAATTTTCGGATAGCCTGAACTTTCTGTTGATTTGAATTTTCAGGTTGTGTCAGTTTTCGGGGAGCTTTTCGATTTTCCGACTAGTTTTGAATACTTTACATCTCCGATTCGTTTCTGGTGAATTTTCTGCCAGTAGTTCTAATTTTCGGACACATTCAATTTTCGGCTACAACTTTTCTCGAGTTGGCCTGGTGACTACGAGACACCAGGTCGAGGTAATATACCGTGTTGATCCAAGATGGCGGATAGAGTGATGGCGTTAAGGTACTTGCGAGAGCTTTTGCTCAATATCATTCGGGAAATTAGAGGAGGAGGCCTTGACCCAAATACAGTGGATGCCTTACACTTTAGGCTGGATTGGCTGCATGGTTTAATAGCTCGTCTTGTTCATTTGTATGGAATCGATGAACAAATTGTGAACCTAATTAGGGGTGCACGGGATTGCCTTTTTGCAAGTCAGGATATTTTTGGTGTTTCATCACCAGCTACTGCCTTTACTGGACAACGTGGACGTCCAAGATATTCAATTCCCAGAGATCAGCTCGATTTTCTGATCGGCAGATGCTTTTCTGTCGTCGATATTGCAACTTTGCTAGGTGTCAGTGTTCGGACTGTTGAAAGACGCTTGTTCCAATTTGGGTTGAGTGTGAGATTAACATACTCAAACATAGACAACGGAGAACTCGACCAGCTGATTCAAAACATCCTAGCAGAGTTCCCTAACACCGGGTACAGGCGAATGACTGGATTTCTGAGGAGTAGAGGTTTGAGAATGCAACAGTGCAGAATAAGAGAAGCAATGCGGAGGGTCAATCCAGCTGGGGTCCTTCTACGGTCACTCGAGCTTAGGACAATACACCGACGACGGTACCATGTATATGGACCACTTGCGTTGTGGCATATAGATGGTAATCATAAGCTAATAAGGTATCATACCCTTATTAATTAATTAGTGATTGTAATGTCAATTGTTCTTCTTCATTGCCAGTATTTGATTAGGTTATTTCTATCAGGAGAATGAAAACCACCACTTATCCCTCTCTCAGTTCATTTATTCACTCGTGCATTGTCTACTTACCCATATATCTATGCATCATTTCCATTCTCTCTGCTTACTCAACTAGAACTTCTTGATAGTATGGGAGATGTTATTGATGTTATGAAATTGTTGAGTGAAATTTGCTTTACATAATATCTCACTTAGTCTTCACTTGGAAATTATGTGGTTTTAGTGTCTAAGCGTTGAAAGGTATGTGTATACGTCATAAGAAATCAGTAGGATAATTTATGGCTCAAAACACTGCTTCCAGTGTTGACATTGGTGACAGACATTCCTGGCAATGAAGAAGAACAATTGACATTACAATCACTAATTAATTAATAAGGGTATGATACCTTATTAGCTTATGATTACCATCTATATGCCTCAACGCAAGTGGTCCATATACTTGGTACCGTCGTCGGTGTATTGTCCTAAGCTCGAGTGACCGTAGAAGGACCCCAGCTGGATTGACCCTCCGCATTGCTTCTCTTATTCTGCACTGTTGCATTCTCAAACCTCTACTCCTCAGAAATCCAGTCATTCGCCTGTACCCGGTGTTAGGGAACTCTGCTAGGATGTTTTGAATCAGCTGGTCGAGTTCTCCGTTGTCTATGTTTGAGTATGTTAATCTCACACTCAACCCAAATTGGAACAAGCGTCTTTCAACAGTCCGAACACTGACACCTAGCAAAGTTGCAATATCGACGACAGAAAAGCATCTGCCGATCAGAAAATCGAGCTGATCTCTGGGAATTGAATATCTTGGACGTCCACGTTGTCCAGTAAAGGCAGTAGCTGGTGATGAAACACCAAAAATATCCTGACTTGCAAAAAGGCAATCCCGTGCACCCCTAATTAGGTTCACAATTTGTTCATCGATTCCATACAAATGAACAAGACGAGCTATTAAACCATGCAGCCAATCCAGCCTAAAGTGTAAGGCATCCACTGTATTTGGGTCAAGGCCTCCTCCTCTAATTTCCCGAATGATATTAAGTAAAAGCTCTCGCAAGTACCTTCCTTAACGCCATCACTCTATCCGCCATCTTGGATCAACACGGTATATTACCTCGACCTGGTGTCTCGTAGTCACCAGGCCAACTCGAGAAAAGTTGTAGCCGAAAATTGAATGTGTCCGAAAATTAGAACTACTGGCAGAAAATTCACCAGAAACGAATCGGAGATGTAAAGTATTCAAAACTAGTCGGAAAATCGAAAAGCTCCCCGAAAACTGACACAACCTGAAAATTCAAATCAACAGAAAGTTCAGGCTATCCGAAAATTTGATTAGAGAAAAAATTCTGAATTCTGTCAGAAAATTGATAAAACCAACATAAAATCCAAAACAGACAAAAATTCATTACAATGCAAAATGTAATAACACGTCAGAAAATCAACAATTCAATTATGACGGTAATCACCCACCATATAAAACTACGCGAAAGCAAAGCAAGCGAACTGCGAGTCTCTTGTATGGCTAATTTATTGACTCGAATTTCACTGATCAGACTGATAAAAGTTATTTGGAAACACACGACGAATCAGGCATTGAAGCATATAAAAGCACGGTAAAAATTCACATCTCACGGAGCAACCACATCCAAACCTGTAATGTTTTGCAAGGTGGATTCCCAGTCTAAGAGCTCAAACGAACTTCGCTTTGATCACAAAACCACACTCACTGATCTGTCTTCAAAGAGGGATTTCTTCATTATGAACAAACTGATCTCCACCGTTGAGGCTGCCGAGCGTTTCTTACAACTTATTCTTTTGATTTACAGCTTTAAAGAGCAGTGTTTTCCTTCTGAGACCGGCAAACTACTATCTTGTAAATTCACGCCTCATACACAAGGAAGCCATTTTTCTCACGCCAGCCTTTCTGTACAGTAGTTCCACCTTGACCTGGCACGGTCCTTGCACGAGCCTGGCACGTGATTCCAGGATGATGAAAAGCCAATGAAATCGGACGATTTTCTTGAGAGCCAATGAAATCGCAGCATTCTCTCGAGACTCCCCGCGGGAACGGGAAACTTTAAAAAAACATTGCAATTTGTGGCTACGATGAAAATGAAATTCGACCGAAACCTTAACGCGGTGCTCACCCCGCGTAATAAAAATATAATAATAATAATAATAGATAAAACAGTTCCAACTTATTTACATGTACAATATGTCTACTGTCCTTTTTGTTTTATTTTAGATCCACCAAATATTACATATTCAACAAGTAACCTGACCGTGAACGAATCCTCCAAAGCAACCTTGTTCTGCAATGCTAGTGGCTACCCCTCACCCACCATACAATGGAGACTTCCAAACGGCTCAGCTGTTCCTCCTTCCAATAACCAGTTTTTGGAACTTAAAAACACTTCAAAAAGCCAACATGGCAAATACTCCTGTCAAGCGACCAACACAGTTGGAAACAGTACTACTGCAGTGATGTATTTAAATGTTCAATGTAAGTTTACGCAAGATTTATAATGGTAATGATGATGATGATGATTGTGATGGTGATGATGACGAGGTCGAGGATCATGGGAATGGGAATGAGGATGGAGATGAGGTTAAGGATGACGATGATGATTGGGATGGGAATGGGGATGAGGATGGAAGGAGGAGGTGGTGGAGACTGTTAAGCCTGGTTCACACATGCGACGCAAATGCAAACATTCTTCACGCGTCCAAATCAAACGCAAGGCAAGCGCGGTAGAAGTCTTTATTCAAGATGACGAACGAGGCTGACGTATATACCTTGCGTTTGTATTTGCGTTTGCGTTGCCCCGGTTCACACATGTGAAGTACAAACGCAAGCGCAGATACAAGTACCAGAAACTGAAGAATTGTCCATTTCTTGCGTTAGCGCTTGCACTTACGTTTGCATTTGTGTAGCGATAGTTCACACGTGTATTTCCTTGCGTTTGCATTTGCGTCGCACGTGTGAACCAGGCCTTAGGATTACCTTTGTGGATATTGGAGAGTGCTAGCCATTTGTGTTGTTACAGTGACGGGTGTTAGCCGTTGTCATTCATTTGCGTTTTATGCAGACAAACCAAGG
>OX419344.1:5770936-5805936 GCA_948470475.1 Galaxea fascicularis | reverse complement strand
TGATTGTTCTAATACTTGGTCGAATCTTAGGGTAGTTTTTATGAATCACGTGAGAATGCCAACACCTCACTGTTTCTTCTTATTATGTGGATAGAACCAACATCACCAACGACTGAACCTACCAGCTCTCCAACTCCCTCCGGAAGTAAGTCTTGTGTACAGTACAGCGATGCTGAACGATTGGTGTCAATAAGATTCCCTTTTACAGTTCCTTTACTTTACTTCGATTCATTTAAAATTTTTGCCACTTTCTGGGCAATCAATGATTGAGTTACCGTTACTGCATTTAGTCTCGAATATCTGTATTTGCCTTCAGTTTTGGTTGATAAATGTGCCCCCTTTCTCCGTTATCTCCCTTGTCAGCTAGGTTATCTAGCTTTGCTAAATTGAAGCTTAACTTTCCCAAAAATGCATGGCTATTGGCATAGGCCCGACTGTGATCTTTACCCTTGTGGTTACTCACCGCGCAAAAATTATCTTTGTATTAGGATGCTCGGTCATAAGAAACCTTTTCTTTTTCAAACCAATCACGTACATCGAGTCTTTGGTCCTTACTGCCCATGCTTGAAGCGATTCAGGAAGGATTCCTTAGACTTACGATTGTGATTGGTTTTACTGATAAAACAATAAAAATAACCAGAAGAAAAACAGAAATCCAACATGGCTCTGAAGCTACGCAGTTGAACCGGAAGTCCGATATTTTGCAGCCTGCGGTACAGGCTATTATTTTCGGGATAATACCCTGCCGCTGGACAAGGGGAACGAAGACTCAGGGTACGAGCAATCCTTATATCACAAACAGTGAGAGGCAGCGTCTTTATATTCACACTACTGATGAATTTGTATGTTTTTTTTTCTCCAGATTCGAATACAGTACTTTTTGCTTGCATCGGTGGTGGTATTAGTTTGCTTGTTATCGTTGCCATAGCTACCGTTATTTGTGTCAAGCGAAGACGCAGAAAAAAAGGTGAGCGAGAGACAAGCCATAGCCCACGCACAATGCAGAAACTTAGGCGGCTTAGTTCTGGAGCATGATGCGCTTAGGAAAAGTACTAAAATCCTAGACAAAACTGTTGAGAAAATTGTAGTTCGAGGCATGTCAATGTGCCAACAGTAGTCAATAGAATCTGAATTTGTCTCCTCCGAATCCGTTGAAAACTAAACTAGACAACTTTCTGTGTATTTTCAAATATTAACAATTCTGTGAACTCTGAAATAGTTGCTTAGAGCTCTATCAGTATAAATGAAGAAAACCTTTATTACAAAAAAATCCGCAACTCTTAACAAAAATCGTACGCGTACCAAAGTTTTGTACACTTTCAGCAAATATAAAAATCTCTTATTCTAATTCGTGCGGTACAACAATAAACATTTTTAACGTCAAGTCTTCATCAAATCTATCGATATTAATTTTGTTAATACTAATATTATCAGTTAATTTATAGATGGCACAGGTGACTTGTAGAGATGTTTATTAGCCTACAGAGTGGGCGTATTTGGGTAGGCGTGTGATGAATAATATGTCGATTTGCTATTCCACCATCTTGGAATGAAACTGACAGAGGGTTGGGGCGAGCAAACAATAGGGACCTTAAGCAAAATGCTACGGCGACCTCTACTACGGCGACCGGAAGTAAAAAAAGCCCAGAAATGACGCAGTGCGCATGCTTGGAAATGACCTTTCGCCGTAGCGCCAAATCCTACAACGTGAAGAGCTGTCTTCTGGCGTAGTCGCTACTACGTGAGTATATTTAAGGCGACTCTTCTCCTATTTTTTACCATCACTGGTTTTAAAAGTAATCATAGATTGTTTTTCACTTTATCAAGAAAGTATTCGCGGCTTCTGGCTTTCCAGTAAATACGTTTTCCCAACGTTTTCTCAGTGTGAGATTTCGATCCACAACCGAGTGTTCCATGGCCTCGTAAAATCCGCCAGAAGAAACAAAGGCTAGACGAAAACCGTAAGCAAGAATGTTAGCAATAAAGGTTAATGTCACTGAAGGTTGTTTAAACAAAAATAGAATATCTAAAACCTTTGTTGCTTGTTGTTAACCACGGTACATAAGAAGGAAAATCACTTGCAGCTAACTCCGATCTTCATCTGTAGTTTTCTATTTTGGGTAGAAATCGCCCTCCGATCATGTTTACTATCAATATTCTTCTTGGCAAACGATATTTTTAAATTGGCTTTTTTTCAAACTTGACCACCACTGAATTCTGTTGTTGATAAATATAGCGAAAGCAAGTGAACAAGAAACGCCGTAATCACTGTTTGGACCGAGCTTGCTTAAAATTGAAATTTGACGTGACGTACTCTCCTCAGGACTCCACATCCACGACCGCCGTACTAGAGGTCGCCGTAGCGATTTGCTTAAATTCCCTAATGATTCCAAGGGCGACGGGTTTAAAATAGTCCCAGTTCCCTGCTTACTGCACTTCCAAAATGGCGAGTTTTCTTTGATCGAAAAACGTCTGCTTTGTAGGCTAAATGTTCATGTGTGCTTTTCAATAACATTTAGTAAGCAAATAAATTAGAGATCTGCAAACTGTGTATAGAGGTTAGTATAAAACTAATCTCTCCACCAGTTGTATAAAAGCTAATTTGAAAATTTGTGTTGTAAGCTATACGTTAATACCGCAATTCTGACAATATCTCTAATTCTATCCGAGAGCTTATTTCGTAGCTTAGTAGCAGCAGACTAAAAGGACGGTCTTCCAACGTGGCTTGCATGTGGCACTTGCTGGAACCACTGCTAGGAGAACTGTATGTAAATTACCTCATAACAAACAATAAATCTGTTAAATGCCCTGGTCCAAGACCATATAAGGAAATAAAAATTACAAAGTACTATATTATATTGAACAAAAATAGGTAAGTCTTTCTTTTATGTAGAAAGTGCCAATACTTAAACGTGCGTTCTTTTGCTTGTGACCGTCCAAGGTTATTGTAAATTTAGTTCTTTAAATCGAGGAAACCGTTGCTGAATACCCGATTGCGATAGGGATAAGCAAAAATGGCAATCATAACCGCAAATTCCATGTGGACCTTCTTAAAGTAATAAACAAATAACCAGAATTAATATAAAATCCAGATGGCAATGTGTAAAAATCATACATTGAACTGCAAGTACTTTAGCAGCGTGGAAAAGAAAGTTATCCCCACCTGCTAATTTGATTAATTTTTTTAGAACTGTGACTAAGAGACTCAGATCTGACTTACTCTCGCTTGTTCACTCATTTATTCATTCATTCATTCACTCACTCAGTCACTCACTTACTCACTCACTCACTCACTCACTCACTCACTCACTCACTCACTCGTTTCTTTCATTCGCTCATTTGTTTGTTTATTGGTTGATTGATATGTCTCCTTGTGTATGTTTTGTTTTTTGTTTCACCCTTCGTCTGTTTCTTTGCTTGTTTTTTGTTTGTTTTTTTCCCTTCTTTTTGAAATAGCTCAACCAATGCAGCCGTTGGTCAATTTGAAGGAACGGCAGTCAAAGTGAGTAACCTCTTGCCTAGCTTGGTAGCCATAAAGGCTTATTTTAGACGGGATTACTGGCATCATGTTTTGCACTGTTCTGCAAGCTCTTTCCTCAATGCATAAAATTCTCGTGGTGCGTAAAAAAGAGTCTCCATGCCTATGCGTGTCATCTTTATAAAAAAGTGTTGTGTTGAAAGTTTCACTTTTTCAACAGGTTATCAGAAAGCAACCCTTCAACTCTTCAAAATTTAAACACGTACAATCCGGTAAGTAGCGGTAATTAGCAGTCAGCTTTAAATCATGTGTTTGAAGATAGAACAGTTTTCAATTGCTTGTTAGAAGTGAATCTCCATTACTTTCGTTTGGGGTTAACTGTAATTGTTTGGCATAACTCCCACCACCTTGTTTTTCTTGGGTGACTCTAAGCTCAAATAGTTTTCTTTGCTGAGATAAATCTCTTCACGTACAGAAAACACATTTTGCCGTTTTCACTTAATGTGCCGTAAAATTAACAAAACCATAAGTCATATGACCCATGATCGAGCAAGTGAGGGCCAAACCCATTTTAGTTTGGAACGCGTTCCAAGTTAGCTGAAATACTTTCTAAAATGAACGGTTGGGGTCCGTTTCTCGAAAGTCCTTTCGGGCCCGAAAAGCCGTTTCAATAACTGCGATCCGTTTATTCTACAAAGCTAGCCAACGAAAGGGCAAATTTGTTGCAAAATTTCATTCCACCCCCGAAAAAATCTCGACAGGTACCAATTTGATACAAACTGTATAGGAGACCATTCATCCATCATGAAGTACAAATTTGCCTTTTGTTTCTGTGAAGAGAAAAATAATGATAAATCCTTGAAAAATTCCTACAGGTACCGTCGCCACGAAGGAATGTGGGATCTACTTCACCAGCGCACGACATATACTCAAACGTCTCATACGAAGATGAAGAAAGTCCCAGCTGGGAGATCCCTCGGGAGAAAGTTCACATAGAGAAGTATGTTGGTAAAGGGGCGTTCTGTGTGGTTGCTAAAGCGTTCGTGGAGGGACTTGGAATAGCGGCTGTTAAAACTCCAAAAGGTGAACATACATAGTACACATAAACTGACTTTCTAGGAAATTTTAGTCGTTAGTCTCCTTGGCTCATATTCATACATTACATAATGTGTCATCATAAAATGTCCTAGCGTCTGGAAATCTTCCCGATCATCTTCCAGGGAACGAATTAAAAGTTAAATTTGAAAGAGCAATAAAATCAGCCAAAGCTAAATTGTTTACTCCTGACGAAAATGGTCTCTTTAGAACTCTTCTTGTAAACTCTTGAACACTGTTCACATTCAAATGTGTCCAAAGTCATGCCTGGAAAAGCTTCATTTTAAATCGACCGGGTAAAATTAAGAAGTTTTCCAAAAGATTTTCCTAAAATATTTGTTAAGTTTAATTGTGTCAGTTGACGTTTTCCTACTTCACTCCTCACTTATCCATCACAATGTTTTAATGTCTTTTTAGAAAAAGCTCCACAGTCCAACAAGAAAGATCTTCTGGCTGAGTACGAACTTATGAAGCCGCTTCGTCACCCCAACGTCATTCAGTTGATGGGGGCAGTCACACAGTCAGGTATGTGGTGGTAAAGATCACCTCTTTCATTTCGGAATGTTTTGGACATCGGTAACCATGGAGATATTTCTAAATTTGTGCTAGTTCAACACACGCTGAAACTTAAGGATGCATGCGTGGATGAAGATCGTTGCATGTGATCATTACGAGGCCGATAACGATGAAGATGATAATGAAAACGATGACGGTGCTGCTGATGATCATGATTACCTTTTAAACCTTTAAACTCTAATATCAGGATGTAAATTCTCCACACCTTTCTCCATACAATATCTATGGTAATGATGAGGAGTATTTGTTAAACAATCAAGACCTTTGTTACTTGTTGATTGCTTTCCGCTTTACCTCACAACCTTTATGTGACTACTTGCAGGGGGATTCGGATTGTTTTTCTCCAAGTATGCGCGTGAAATTACACCTCACTTCCTCTCACAATGAACCGTCACAAAAAGCCTCATTTTAAAAGGCGCTAAGAAATTTTTAGATTGATGAACCACATGTGTCTGTCCGGATATACAACAAGCCAACAAGAGAAATTGTCTCATTACTATAGCTACAAAATTGTGTGGAAGAAAAGGGAAATTGGCTATCTATTTGACAGTTCTCAAGATGTTCACACAAATTCTGCCATACACCGACATAATGAGATTCGCGGTACAGTACGTCACAATAAAAGTCACAAAGTGTCGCTGTGTCCCGTTTTTCAGGTGTGACAAAACTGTTACTGTTTAGTTACGAATTAGGGCTAGGGGACACTTTCTGGTATCTATCACAAAGTATCATGAGTCTGATTATGTCGATGTATTGCACAACCCTCAAATTCTGAGAATTCTGGCTAACTTTATATCATTATTTGCAAAATGTGCAGATCCAGTCATGGTGATGTTTGAATATGTACCATACGGAGATTTGCTTGGATTCCTGAAAAGAAGCCGAGGTCTTGAAGACAAGTACTACAAGGACCCGGATGTGAAACCATCAAGTTGGCTAACGTCAGAGCAGCTCCTGAAGTTTGCGCGGGAAATTGCTGACGGCATGGCATATTTAGCTGCTAATAAGGTAAACGAAGTCATCTACAGAGTTTTTGTTTCTGGAACACTTTAAGAATTTCAGCCGTATAGGTAAGATCTATCTTGTCAAATTTGTCATTGCAGACGTATTTGCTGTTATTTACAAACATCTTGAAACTTTTTTTGAGCATTAAGGATGCCTTCACTGACTTTTTCAGGTGTTAAATGAAAGTGCCTTGTAACCATAACTGGTTTGCGTTTTATGTTGGAGATGAGATCTCAGTTCAAATATATACTAGCTAAATATTGGGATACATGTAAGACTTCTCATCTTCGCTCAGGATTTGCTCTGACGAAGGGCTAACGCTCGAAACGTCAGCTTTTAGAATCCCTCTACAGAGATCGATTAGCATTATCGATTCCGTTGATATCCGTTGATGTTCAGATAAAACCAATTTCTTGTATAAATTTCGGCGTACCATCGTTGAAGTATAGAGCCTGACTTTTCACTTATACTCTTCGAATTGAAGTCTTCTTGGCATCTAAACTCTGTAGATAATTCACCGAGATTTGGCAGCAAGGAATGTGCTTGTAGGAGAGGCTGAGACGTGTAAAATAACCGATTTTGGAATGGCGAGAGATGTAGGCCAAGACGATATTTACCAGAAACAGAGCAAGGTATGTACAGCGAATCTGTGTGAATTTTTTTTTTATTTTGCACTTTTAGGTACTAAAACTTTAACTCACCTTGTTTGCCGTTAAAATAAAATAACTCTGGGTAAAAGATTATAGCCTTTCGTCCACACGTAAACAGAGTTTTTGATTATCTTTTCCGTGGAGGTTTTCGAATACGATGATGTCACAAATAGCGTCCAGTCAGCTTGAGTCGTTGCTACTTGGGCTTCCTTCAAACCTAATAGCATGCATACCGGAGCATTTTACGTTGTTAAATCATTAAGCTGACTACGTCAGTAGGCGACTGACCATAATAAGGTTGGTTTCCGTGTCCTTGTAGAGAACAAGGGCTGTAAAACGAAAACAAAAGGCCAGCTACATCACGGAGAATCTGGATGAGTCCAGGATGAACGTGATGGGATAAGTTTGTTTACGAAATTGCTGAGGGTTGCCCAATACATAAATAGTGAGATTTGTGGTACTTTGTGATAGACGTCGCAAAGTATCACGTTAATTACCCTAATCCTTGACTCGGTAACAGTTTTGTGACTCATGAAGAACGGGTCTCTTTCAGGTGACATTTTATGACAAAAAACCTCACAGGATTGGTTGAAAAAACAATAGACAAACAATTAAAACAGTGGAACGTAACCGTCTTATCAGGGCATTAATTGACAGGGTTTTAAAAATCAACAATACTTGATTGGCTAGGTTTCCACAAGGACATTATGAAGTTAGTTTTCATTTTGCGCAAGAATGTTTTCCCCGTTCATCTTAAGCTTATCGATAAATGCATCTGCCGATATCTGAACACAGCCATTGCCCGTTATGGCTCCACTCAAACACCTCCTTCCTCTAATACTACTTCACAGAGCCAACAACACTTCTATAAGTTACCTCATTTAGGCCGTTTTTCTACTGTAGCTCAAAACAAAATACGCCGCCTTGTTAATCGTTATTGCAATGGTCTTGACATCAAATTGGTGTTTACCAGGTTCAAATCAAGAATTATTTTCTCTGTGAAGGATCCCGTCCCTAGAGCACTTCGTTCACGTGTGATTTACAAATTTACTTGTGCTTGCTTGCTATATCGGCGAAACTGGTCGTCATTTTTCCACGCGCGTCCGTGAACATCTCTCTTCAGACAAGTCCTCATATATTTTCAAGCATTTACAAAGCTCAGAACGTTGTCGTCAATCTTGCTCTGCGGATTGTTTTGAAATCCTTGATTCCACTCCCACTAAATTCCAGCTTAAACTTAAGGAGGCTATGCATATAAATTGAGAAAAGCTCAATTTAAATCCACAAGTGCATCACATCAACCAGACACTTACGCTTTAGGCTTTATTTTCTTTCTTACACTTTGTAGTTACTCAATATGCAATCAATTTATGTCACTTTATCATAATTAATTATTCATGTATCACCTAGTTGGTATATAGTCCTAACAGCTTTTCCAAATATTCTGTAACTGACGGTGGTGTTCGATACATCGAAACATGTCTTCGTATAAATTAAAAAAATGTCGTAATCTTTTTAAAAATCACGATTTGCTTTCTGCTGTCCGGACCTTTTGGAACGTAACCCTAAAACAATATTGCTGCAGCCTATGAAGATCCAATAAAATAAGAGGTTTTAAACAGGTACACCCCTTCCCATATGGACATCACGGTAACGCCATTGTCATTTTCACCTCTTGGGGCTACATGCGTACGCCGATATTTTAAAAACTGTACTTTGTTTTACAGGGTCGCCTACCGGTAAAATGGACCGCGGTAGAGTCGTTACTTTATGGGATTTGTACAACTCAAAGCGATGTGTGAGTATGCGAAGTTCTATCGGCCTACTTTAATGTAAAGGTATTTCTGTTAAACCATACGTCATTGCAGGTCCCTAAAGTTGTTCTCTTTTGGAGTGGTGTTCGCTTACAAGACGTCTGAATATTGGGTTGCCAAAAAGTAACTCGTTGTTTTCAAAACCTTACATTCCCTCCAAAGTTGCACGATACCAAGAATAGGGACTTTAAGCAACTACTACGACAATGGAAAAGAGAACGCCACTAAGCAAGATATTTAACAAGCAGAACAATGGCTCTTCAACTAGGAAATTTGGTACAAAATTTGGTTCATTTTGATACCGTTCTGCGCGAAACAGCAGCGTGAAATGACCAGATTTTGGGTTTTGTGGTAGATGTGAACGCATGACTGGAAATGTTTTATCCGCTTTCTTAACTGTAACGTCGCTCCCACCAGTTAAGTTCTTGAATGGCTCGCTAACCTTTTACAAGTTGAATGCAAGGGAAAAACCGCGAATTAGTTACAATACATGGGATAAAAACTTTAAAGAACGTTTTCGTTCCCGTTGTGTTTGCTTAATCTCCCTAATATTAATTGTGATATTTCACTTGACTATGAGTACCATTTTTGTTTTCTTTTTACGCGCTATTTTCAGCTGGAGCTACGGCATTGTTCTCTACGAGATTTTTACAATAGGTAAGTTCACGCGACCGTGACTGTCTCCATCGTTTGGTTAATTATTTTTAGTTTTGTCTCTTTAAAATTGAATTTCTTAAAGAGGTAACATGATCTGATTTTTGCGAAAAGGGGAATGATCTAGGAAGGAAATAAAATAGGAGAACAGGATAAACACAAAAACCAGGGAGACAGCTAAAGCTCACAAGGGCTTCTTGTGTTGATAGCCGACTGTCTGGTGTCCATCTGTCAATCTTGATTTTCAGTCACCGTCAAATCTTAAATCTGAAACGTTTCCAAACATTAATACTTCTTACTAACCGAGTTCGAGGTCCATACTGTTAGTTACCGACCGTTTTTTCCCGTTCTCTTATAACTCAAGCGCGAAGCGCGCGGGCCATAAATCAACGGGAAAACACGAGGATCTCGGCCGTAGCTTACAGCACGGACCGAGAAAACGAGGTTATAAAGGGAGTTATTATATCTCTGAGGTTAATCGGGCACGCGGGAAAGAAAAGTTTCAAATTCAGCGGGTCGTACAGTAGAATAAGACCCGCTAAATTCATCAATCACAACACGCGCATTAACTGAGAGTTACAAGAAATTGCGCTATGGACTTTTGTCCCATTGGGGCATTATAAAAAAAGCATTTAACCCTGCACAATTACACTTGTCGTTTTTAGTGTTTTGCTACATGACCGGTTAGTGTGTGCTCTGTATTCTCCTTGTCACTGAAGCTGGGTTTATATGATTGAACGGTTTCATGGCATCGATCCGTTTCCTGAGAAAAGCCGGGTCGCACTGAATTTCTGTGATTTCTAGATCAGTTCGAAGTGTGTGAAGCTGTACCAAACGTCATACGATGGGCGTAGTAGTGCTCAAGTAATTACACCCTCATAACCTGGGAATGATATTTGTTTTTAGGTGGCAAGCCTTATCCGGACATTCAAGGTCACAAAATTCCGTATTTGCTTCAAGATGGCTACAGAATGCCCAAGCCAGTTCACTTAGATGATGAAATGTAAGTTCAAGTGTGTTGTTAGTCTTGTTGTATATGGTGGTGGTGGTGGTGTTGTCGTTGTCAGTGATTAGAGAGATTAAGCATGACGTTGACGCAAACGGCAAACGTCGGAGTGAAATTAGGGTTTTGCCAAAAATGTTAGAACCCTGCTTGATATTAGCTCATTTCTGTCCTGTCAGCTCCAGATATGAAGCAACTTCTCAAAGGAACGAGACAAGTTAAAATGAGAGAATTTTCACGCTTTTATGATGAGCAGGATCCTGCCGTTTCCCGTTTGCTGTTGGTCGTAGACGTCATGCTTAATCTCTCTATTAACTTTTTCATTATTTTCGCCTCAGTGTTGGCGGTTTTTGTAGTTGCTGCTGTTGCTGTGGTTGTTGGCACTATCTTTATTCAAACCTGCACTTTTTTGAAGTCGATGTTTCTCGGAAACGCTCGTTTATTTTCGTTGTATTGGTGTTTCGTGTTATTATTTGGCGATGTTATTAGTGCTATCACTATGCATTTTGGGAGTTTACGCGGTGGTGGTTGGGGGAGAGGAGGCAAGGAGACAAGGGAGCAAAAAAGGAATAGACGCACAGGGACAAGTAAAGTCAGGCAATATCACAGTGTGTTGGTTATTTATGTCCAAGGTGGAATAAAATGAGTTATTTCCGTGGATTTCTCTGTCCCAAAAACTGACCGACACGCAAATTGTTATTTGCTGAGGCTAAAATAATCTGGATTTTATTTTTTTTCATCAGCTATGCTCTTATGTGTGAGTGCTGGCAAACTGATCCTGAAAGACGCCCTACATTTGAGTCAATGAGCTCCACAATTAAGAGATTGGAGAGATGTCATAAGGTGAGAGCTACTTATTGATCTCATTGCGAGATTATCTTTGCTAACATCATTGTTTACATTTTGCCTCATTAGCATATACTAAACAACAAACTAAAAACAAACGAACAACATAAACTAAAAGCCGAAGTCTCTAATGACAATCAGTCTAAATATATATATAAGTCCTATATGTATATACTATACTATACTATACTATACTATACTATACTATTCTATACTATACTATACCAATTACCATGCTATGCTGTGCTATACCATGCTTTGCTATGCTATGCTATACTATTCTCAAATTTTTAGAAGTCTCAAAGTTTCACGAGAGCTTTCAATTCGTGGTGTGCGTTTATCTGAAGCTTATTCTGTGGTTTGTGTTAATGCATGCTAACGATGTCAAACATGTTAACATGTTTTGTGTGGTTTTATAACAATGGTGAAATAATTAGATATACCGGGGTAAATAAGCAACCCCCCTCTCTTTTTTGAGGAATAATGTTGGTAGCCTCCCCGAAAGTACTGATAAGGTTTCGTTGTAAATCTGTATGTCAAAGCAAAAGTCAAAAGAGCAACATCTTTGTTTTTCATTTCGTTTCAGGAAATTATTTACATGAATGTTTATGACGATAACCTGTACGGAAATGTGGAGGATTGGGATTAGTATCCATGGCAACGAATAACAGTGCAATTAGGAAAATATCCAAGTACAACTTGGATTCCTTTTTTATGCTTTTATAAAAAAGGTGGAAAAGAGGTCCAGTGAAGCTCGCACAGAAAAGGCGTAATAACTCCTTCCCTACCCCACCTCCCGTTCTTCCATTCCAACCACGGACGCCAGTCTTGCCTGACGCTAGACCCTAGGTTTCAGTAGTAAATTTTAAAAAAGTCAAAATTTAATTACCTTTTAAACTTTCGGTCAGCAGTGCGAGCTCGCTGAACATCCTTCTGCACTTTTAAGTACGCTTTTATAAAATACTAAGCGAATCCTGTTTCATGTTTTTATTTTGGAGTGGTAAGGTGGCTTAAATAAGCACTTAAAATGGTGGTCTCACAACGCACACACGTCTTATCTTAACCCTAACGCCCTGACATCAACATGCATATTCTGTTGGTCTTATGGTCGATTTCGTTTTCTGCTAGTTTAGAGAATTTGGTTAAACATCAAGGCGTTTCGTGTTGATGATCATTTCCTTTGTTCTCATAACCTGTGTTAGCTGAAATGGTGATACTGAAAGGAGAAAGTAAGCTGTGATCACTGTTAGGGCTTTAAGGGTTAAAAAGTCAGGGGCCGGTTTCCAACACTGTACACCTTTATCAGCCAATACTATCGCTTTTTATTAGTTAATACTGCAATAATTGTCTCAAACAAATACCCGGTCATAGGTGAACGAGTTATAGTCATTTTCTCAATGGAATAGGATACCATAACAATATTCTAATTATTCTTGGTTTTCAACCTCGTGCAATGGCGGCCATCTTGGTGGTCAATACAATGCTAATAATCGCAGAATTTGCATAAAAATAAAGTTAAGTTCCCATCAACATGGCCGCCATGACGTCACGTGCAAACCAGCAATAGGTGTTAACAACACCTCTAATTTTATGTTAAGGGGATAACTCAAAAAAGCTCGGTGATCCCATATTTTAAATCATCGAACCGTAAACACCATATTAAGGACGTTCGCGCTATTTGTTCACGCGCATCCCTACTGCGCACGAAATCCATGTCGCAAGGTCATGTCACGTCAGCCATCGAGCGCGTGCGCTGAGGAAGAAAGCTAAGCAAGTAAAAGGATGGTACCTGTTGCGTTCCCTTCGCCTTCAGTTTATTCTCTTAAATGGCCGGTGACCCCTACTTTTCTTTCCAGAAACATATTTTATTTACAATTATCTCCACATTGACCTAAATGAACAAAAAATCAATGTGGGAAGTTAAAAAAAATTCAGTATTCCTGGACATCGAATCCTGCCATCTTGAGGCTGCTAGGCGCGTGAAACTATGGTCGCCAAATGCGAACTTTTCCTTTAAGGAACCCAACCAGTTGACTAATAACAGGTTTACTTTAAAAATATTTGGCAGAGAACGATTCAGACTTTGGGCTTACAGACACTGGCCTTATTCGCTAACGAAGCCCATTTTTTTCAGATTTAGGGTGTTGTTCCGGGTATGTTCTCTCCAAAACAAAGACGGTAAAACCCATTTTTTTACATTTCTGACATAACTAACTCACGATCTTACAGTGGTCAAAGTCTCAGAAAAAAATCAAAGTTGGAAAATTTTCACGCGAACGTCCTTAAGATACAACCTTTTGCAAATTTTATGGGACGTAGTTTTAACGTTATTTTTTAATATCTATATGTGTGTTAATTCACTTCATAAATATAAAACATATACGTTAGGTTATAAAATGTTCTGTGATACAAGTATTATTAAAAATGATTATGGTTTAATGACTTCCATCTTAAATTTAAGTTATGATGTACTTTTCATATTACGCAGTAGAACGACACCAGTCATTTTCCTATTTCAGTATTGTCTTAGTAATTTGAAACTAAACCAATGGAGATAGAATTTCCAACCAAGGAAGTGTTGGGCGACTATCAGCTGTGTGGTCATCCACAGTTTGTGTATGCAATTATATGTATAGTTGGCTGAGCTAACAATTTCCAATGTTTCATCTTTTTTCTGGTTCTGAAGTATTGAAGTGTCCGTGAGCCGAAGAAAACGTTGGTTAATTGTTTTAGCAAATTCTACTGAACAACAGAATGGTGCACGAGCAGCAAAAGAAATCCATTAGCAATGCATCATGAGCAGCCTGGTGCAATGTGAAGTGAAATTGTAGTCTGACCAGGCTTTCATTTTAAAGCCAAACTATGAACAGTGGTGAAATGCCAATAAGAAATAATATATCTTTTTATGACTCGGGGCTTGCCTAGAAATTACAGTAGCTGGTAACATCTTGAAACGACAACTACCCGATATGTCTCTTCGAACACGTATGAAAGTACGATGCAAATGTTCGGGAAAACAATTGTGATTGATATAATAAGACGTATTATGCATGCATTTTGATTGGTTCTTACTTATGATCTATTACAGAACAGACGCGCGAATGACGTCATCACTTGAAACTTTTTCCCTCTGTTTTTTTCTAAAATGGATGAAAGTTGTAAAAATTTAGGGGACATTTTACCAGATTGGGTCAACGAAAACGTAGACAAACATCTTACCGAGGCTGTGGACAAATTCCAAAAGCAAGAAGAAGAAAAAATCCACGTTCCTTTATCATATAAACAAATATATTCCATGTATCCGTGCATCTGTTCAGTAATAGATCACTAAGGGCGTCAAAATGTAGTAAGAACAACAGTGACAATTGACAATTGAAAATTGATTCTAGTAATTGATATATAACTCTTGCATGGTGTTTATTTCTGCACAGTCTTAAAATTAAATTTAACCCTAATAACTTGAATTTGCGTTTCCAGTTGAACACGAGTTTCTTTTGAGAGAGACATCGTCCCTTGTTCAGTGCTCACTGTTAGAGTTCTTTAACTTTTACTTCACGGCCTAGAAACTTAACCTTTCCGGCCTAAGCAACGCTTTTAACTTTTTAATTTTCCTCTCATTAAACTAGAGATAGTTTCAGTCCAACAAACTCATAAAACAGTTCAAGAAAGCAACTGTGTCAATTGAAAACCGTGTTCATTCTACGGGAGAAGAGGATCAAAAAGTGTGCGCTAACATCGTGAAATTCGATGAAAGGAACTTTGATGCTTTGATAGGCAGGCTACCGGCCTGTTTATTTGTTGTGTTTGCTTGCTTTCTTACTTCTATCACTGGCCATGCGGTTTCAACTTCATCAAAAATCCATTTCAAAATCACGAAATCAATATGGCGCCGTTTAGGCCATGATGACGTCACGCAAGTCGTATTTATTCATGTAAGACAAATCTTTAACAAGTATTCCATTTCCAAGAATTTTTTTTAATGTTTTCCATCTTAATTTGCATGCCTTGAGTGCTTTCTTGTAGTTGTTATCACCGGAACAAAGCCTCCTCTGTGGTCTGGATTTCAAGCATCCAGGTCATCAACGTTCTGGTATAGTTTGGTATCGTAGTCTTCAAGATTGATGTAGATCTGAAACAATAGTAAACGTAGAGTTAAATCTTAGTGTTTATGAAAAGAGGAAAACCAGGAAAGTAGAAACATGAAATACTGGCAAAATCATCATTCGTCAATTTTATGCTGCAGTTACCTTTTCCTCTTCTCCCATTTCTTTCATCATCTCACGCAGATCTGCGAATGAAGGTCTCTCCTCAGGTTTTTCATTCCAACAGGCTTTCATGGCGTCATATCTGAATATGAGTGGAGGGAAATCAGACAAAAGTCTACTTACATCAGGGAGTTAACGATTAAAACGAGATCACTTTACATATTTCAAAACTGTTAACAGTATAATTCGTTTCACACCACTGATGTTCCTTTGAAGCTTTTGTAAAAAGATATTAGTAGGAAAAGATGTATTAAGGTGGCTCAAAATGGTTTCGTTATTTTTATTTTGATGGAAGGATACAACATAACTACCACAATATTTCGTTTGTTTCCTTAAAAATGGTATATAAAAATTATTTCTCAACACTTCAAGTTGGGATCATGTTTTGACGTACAAGCTTCTTAGAAACACCCTTAGCTTTATGTACCTGTAACTCAAAAACGAGTTCGGTGACCCCCATTTTCTATTATTGGATTGCAATCAAGATTCATTTTCTGCAAAGGTTTCAAAATCTGTAGTGCAGGTTGACAGCTACCTAAAATTTAAACGCTCACAAGAACCATCAACTTAGAAGAAGATGGGTTCACCAGGAAGAACAAGAGGGAGGGGGAGAAGGAGGAGGAGGACGAGTAGGAGGAGGAGGTGGAGGAGGAGGAGAAGGAGGAGGGCCCAATAAGAGAGGAACGGGTGAATGTGTACTGCATGAAACAACTTTCGCGGATATCCCTTTTTGATTGAAACCTCCTCAAGAAAATGTATTTACGCTTTTCAAATATAACGTGTTCTCTTGAAATTGAACTTACAATCTTGTATCTAAATGAGTTGGCTTGGGCATTCTGTATCCTTCTTGGAGTAACGATGCAATATCCTTGCTGTCGACCTTTGGGTATGGAGTACCACCTGCAGCGCCAAGAAAATTTCGTAATTAGTAGATTTTACCGGACAATTCACTTTCAACCCTTTCAGCCCTGACATCAACATGCATATTCTCTTGAAAAGCTTTCTCGTATTTTTTTCTTCCTAGTTCAAAGAAGTTTATTAAACATCAGGACACTTCATGTTTGTATAATCATTTCCTTTATTCTCGTGACCCGGCTACGTGTTGCAATTACTTTAAGGAGAAAGTACACTCTGGTCACTGCTTTGGCTCAAGTTGGGTTAACAAACGGTTGCCACTATCAGTAACTCCTTAGTGAGTCCAAAGGCAATTATTGACACAGGGGCGAATTACGAAATTAGTGGGGCTCATCAGCCCTGAACAATGAAATATGTCATATTTTGTTGCACAGCACAACATGAATATCTAATATATCCCCTGAGGACAACTGTTCAGGTTCGGTTGGTCAAGTTGTTTGAAATAAACAACAGCAAAACATGTTTATGTATGCATGCCTTAGAGGGAGTTAGGGGGACATGTTTGACATTATTGTTAGTTGTTTGAACCCGGGAGTCATAACGTAACTGTGGTTGTTTACCATTTACCCCAAAACTTCGGAAATTTCGGATGGAATGTAAATGGGAAGACTATTTTTTTCTTCCCGAACGGAAATTTCCACGGAAGAACGGGATTTCTTGAAAGGTAGTCCAAAATTTCCAACCGGAATTTCCGAACGGAAAATGTATGTACCATTTGCGATTTTCACTAGTTCCAAGTCCTACTCCAATTTTGATGCGTGCCACGTGTTATTTAGTAGGGGTAGTGCAAATGGTACTCGCCAATCCTGAACGGAATTTTTCATTGGGGATTTTTGCTTACCATTTGTACAAACCGTCGGCCAACCGGTTTTCCCATGTAAATGGTAAACAACCTCAGTGAAGTACGATCGACCGGGTGAGTGTAGTGCTGGGAAGGAGTTTGAGGTAACTGGCCATCGTTATTAAGTTCGCCATTGGCTTTCTAATGGTTTCATGGGTTACGCAATAAATTACCCTGCACAGTCTCACAAGAAGCGTCAATAGAGCTGGTGTCATGTTGTGTAAGCCGTCTTACCTATGGTGAAGATTTCGTACATCACGATTCCGTAACTCCATCTAATATCGAAAAACAAAATGAACAGTCACCAATAAGTTAGCTACCGAGAACTAATAACAGCAAGACAAAAGTTGTTGGTTGTTTCACTCGTTCATCGCCTCAATTTGAATTCATTAATTAATCCTATATTTTAGGAAAGCTCCTTCCAAACAAAACTTTGTCAAAGCGTGTTTTTGCTGTCGACGGTGATGTATTTGAGCTTTTTTTTTTTTTTTTTTCACGTTCAAATAATCCCAGAGTAGGGATCATTTTCAAAAGTTTTCATCTTGGCTGTCCCCAATAATGCGCCATAAAGCACTTTAGAAACGTATTGATATTCCAGAAGTGTTTGTGCGACCTCAATAATTTCACTGATATATCGATACGCTTTAGGCGCTCTTTCGGAAGTGGACTAAGTACCGATTGTGGCCCAGACTACGAGAATTCGCTGTTTTGCTCTAAAATCTGTGAAACGAACGCACACGCGATATGCGAGCGGTGAGGCCGCGAGCCACTCGCGTATCGTGTGCGTCTTCGCTCCCCAGATTTTAGAGCCAAAGAAAAATCACTCGCAGTCTAATTTTGCCCACACTGGAAAGAGTTGACTACATTCATTTATTATCATGCAAACGTCACTTACACGTCGCCCATTGTCGTGCAGATCCCATACAACAAAGACTCAAAAGCTGTCCATTTTACAGGAACACGTCCCTGTGAATGAAAAAGAGCAGCTAAGGATATATACTTTCTCAGTATATGACTGAATTCAGTTTATTTGATGGCACTATCTAAGTGACATTTACCGTTGCATTTCTTCTGTACAAGTCGTCATTGAACACCTCCCTTGCCAAACCAAAATCAGTGATCTTACAGACTTCACCATCTCCTACCAAGACATTCCGGGCCGCAAGATCCCGATGGACAATCTGTAAGAAGTATTTTTAAGTACTACGTAGCGAGTTATCATTACGTTTTCGTTAAAAAGGTCTTCGTGCTTGCTCATTCTCAGTGTAGATCTTTGTTGCGTTCTCGTCAATTTTTTCATGTAGTTTCATGCTTGTGAACATTGATTTATAACCTCCTGTAAGTGAAAACCCCCTCAAGAAGGGACTTCAAATCAAGGTCCCAGGGATTTCTGCACTGAAACCCTACATTTATAACCTCCTGTGAGTGAAAAACCCCTCACAAAGGGACATCAAATCAAGGTCCCAGGGATTTCTGCACTGAAACCCTACATTTATAACCTCCTGTAAGTGAAAACCCCCTCACAAAGGGGCATCAAACCAAGGTTTCAGGGATTTCTGCACTGAAACCCTACATTTATGATCTCCTCAGTGAAAGGGGACACCTCCCGTTAGTGGATACCTAATCTTTTCCCAAGGGGCTACGCTTGTGCGAGGTTTAACTGTATTACTACTTTTATTTTAATGGTGACATTCAAACCTATTATATATGAGCAAGTGATGATCGACAAAGTTTCACCCGACACTTTTATATTTTGCCGATTGAAAAGTATCGTATCGTTTATTTCTCCTTAAAACGCTAAAATCTTAATTTCAGATAAGGGCTGAGGACTTATATAATACACCTGGCCCCGGTTGTTCAAACGTTGGATAGCGCTATCCACCGGATAAATCACTATCCAGCGGATAAGTATTGGGAAAGCTAATTGCACTATCCACTGGATAGATATTTATCCGGTGGATAGCACTATCCAGCCTTTGAACAACCAGGGCCAGCACGTTTTTCGACGAAAACCTCTCTTTACTAAGTTCACCTATTAACCAAATTTCATTATCTGCAGCTATCGGAGTTCAGACAGCCAACTTAGGGGCGATTTACATGGTACGATTTTTGCATACGACTGTGGCATGCGACTTGCTAACGCCACGACTAACCCCAGATCGTGCCGTGTAAATCAGACCTACGATATCATCACGACAGACGCTCACGACTCGAAAAATATCGTGACGATTTGAAACATGTTTTAAAACCATACGATAGTCGTAGGTATAGGAATATTGAATGACAAATGCATGGCGCGAGCAGCGCGCGCTACAGAAGTTGCATGCGACAGTCGTAAGCAAAAATCGTACCGTGTAAATCGACCCTTAGAACGTGCGAAAAAAAAAAACCATAAATGAACTACCTTTTTTGAAGAAAGAAAATCCATGCCATTTGCAATGTCCCACGCGAAACCAAACAGCCGTTTGGAGCTCAGAGAGCTTTGTGGTTTGATTTCCGGGTCGTTATAGTATGTGTCTTGGAGACCCCGGCTTCTCCTTAGGTAACCCAGGAGATCTCCATAGGGAACATACTCTGTAATGCCCATGATAGGATCTAATAAAGCAGAATATAACCTTAGTGTTGAAAGCTAGTTAAGGAGAAATCGTAACTAGATTAAAGTCAACGTGCATATGAAAAGCAAGGGTTGGTTGAATGCTTGATGATGGGAAAACCCGATCGACTTGTCCCCAGAAAAGTCTAACTCTTACTGAAGGAAACAGCTGGACAAACTGGTTGTTGGTTCTGTGCCACCCTGGTGGGTAGCATATAGTCGAATTAAAGCATATGCAAACACGACAACAGATCTCTAAAACTTAAGTGGCCAAACATAATGTAATGTGTCTGAAAGTTCGAAGATCGGAGCTATTCTAGTTTCAGCGATCACTAAAGAGTCTAAAAATTTCTGGATTTCCTCGGGAAGACCGTGCACTTCGGATCTGTCGTCCAAAGAAACGATACGGATCATGAATCCGATGATTCGCTTAATAGATCGCTTAGATCAGTGATCTGACTGATGAATCCTTGTCCAAAGTGGAATCGCGATCGATAGATCTGTTATCTGAAACAGTCCTTATACTGCACACACTGCTACTACTCGTAATAGTGTAGACCTGCCCTATGTACTTTGAGGGCGGTCTACCAAGTGTAAAAGCACTTGTTATAAAGCATTCTTACCCGACTTTGTTACACATCCTAACAACTGGATCACATTCTGATGAGGTTCAAGTTTTTTCATGGTGTTTAATTCAGCCAAGAGGTCCTGTCGATTTTCATCAGTAGCATTCTCTGGAATTAGATAAATTAAATTAAATTAAATGCTATGTGGACTGTGAAAGCTAAAGAGTGCTCCGTTACTCCAAACGTGTTTACAAGAAGTCCAACCGAACAATCAATGAAAAAAATATAGAAATTCGTCCCACCCCCATTGGCTGCCTTGGAGTAGCAGGAAGGCGTAACGCTGCCACTTCATTTGATTCCTGTACTTTCTTTGTTACGTTTCAATACCTCGCCTATCATGCAGACAGCTTTGACTTTTGCTATAAATGTCAATCTTAAAGCAAGTGGGGATATATGTGCAGTATACCTAGGAGTGAAAAAGAGTCACCTTGAACTGAATTTTTCCCTTATGTATTGTGTATTATTCCCTTATGTATATTTTTCCCTGTATGATTCAAGTGGAGTACAATCTCACACTTGACAAACAAGCACTTTAGGTTCAATCGTGGCAACATCAGGATTTGCGACTGATACCCAAATTCTTAGCGGTACCGGTCATTTATAAACCGTACAGACTGCTTTATCTCATGCCATTCCTTCACAACACTGTATTCATTTAACTTTATCATTGCTATGATGACATTGTATGTCAGCGTTCACCATAACTCAGAACTTGGGAACCCAACAAGAATTTAGTCTAAAACATTTATCGACATACTTCTGAGCATTTTAATGGCCACCAGTTGGTTCTCTTTGCGATTCGCAAGTCCAACAGCCATGCCCTTAGCAACCTGGCCAAACGCGCCTTTGCCGATCACTTTCACAAAAACAAGGCTGTCTCTCGGGATTTCCCAGTCCTTCTCGTCCGAGTCTGGAAGTAAAGGGGGAATAACACAATAGTCTTGACGCGCTAAATCAGGCGATCCGTCCTGCCTTATGTTTTTGTCAGCATCCGTCTCATTTGACGAGAACTGGTCCTGTTTTAGAAAAGAAATCGAAATAAGGATTGTTATAGCCTTGGTGCAAAAACGATTTCGTTATTTTAAATACCGTATTTTCTCATCAGTTTAATGCCTCCAGCGTTTATTTCCAACTTGGCCTGATGAACCCGGCGTTTGTTTGAAGCCGGTGTTTAATCGGGTTTCAATGTTTATTAACATAGTGCAATTTTCTGTCCTTTTTAAATTGATTTATTTCCGAGACCCATAAGCAGTTTTTTAGGGCGGAACGATTATTCTCTTCGTGCCGACCCGACAAACTGTACCTAAGTCACCGAAAATTATTATTACCAAAGCAAACAGAACATATTAAGTAATGCATGAATAAGCAAGTATATAGCAAGTATATGGGTACAACTAAAAAACGTTTTGAGTTCATAAATAGCCAACTTCGCCAACGTCCTTCTTCGAATGCAAGTACAGTGCCTTTCCTGGATCAAACGCCGGGGCCTCGATCAAACGTCCCCGGTGTTTATTTTAAAATTATTAGTTTTCACCCGGTGTTTTATCGGGGTCCGGCGTTAAATCGAAAAAATTGGGTAATCAGTATTGTTTACTTACCATTTCAACTTGTACTTCTTTCAAATCGGGACCAAAAGCTTGAGAGTTTCTGTTGAATAAACCTCTCAGCATTAAACACTGGGTTAGAGAATAGGAAAGGATAATGATGAAGATGAAGATGGAGATGGAAGTGGTGGGGATGATTGGTGATTGATGTTTGGTTGTGACGGTGATTATGATGACGATGACGATGACGATGACGATGATGATAATGGTAAACAAAGAAATTTGACTTGAGGATTTAGGTACTGGGATTGACTAGTTAGAAGTTATAGTTACCTTTTATCAATGACAACAGCTGTGGAAAAAAGAGACAATACCTATGTCATTGACCTTCTGGCATTTTTTACTCTAAATAGTTATTTGTGAAGGGCCGTACCTTTTTTATATATTAGTCAACTTAATCTTATATTACCAATAAGATAACTCTAAGGTACAAATAAAGATGTTATTGTTGTTGTTGTTTTTGGTAACTGTGATAGTGAAAGAAACATAGAAATGCAAGGGGTACTAAGACGTCTTCTTCATAAAATACTAGACATAATAGGCCATATTCGTATTCTCGGTATTGAACTGGCTCTAGCATGAAGTGGAGGCTCTTGCGGGGGAATACATTTACATATGAAAAGATTCCCCCGCAAGAGCCTCCACTTCATGCTAGATCCAGTTCAATACCGAGAATACGAATATGGCCTATTGAATTGACCTCTTTCTGGAATGAATGTATACAATGGTAGCTAATATGCCATTAAAGGATCGAGGTTGGTGGAGTTATAGGAATGCAATTTGAGCCCTGGATATGTAAACAAAACAACTATTGGTCGAAGGATCGGCAGAGAGTGGCCAATCAGAGGGTTGAAAGCTAAGGTATGTCTTCTCTTCTGTGTTATCCAGAATACACGAACTGGGAGTTAGAAAGGTATTAAAACGTTGGAGCACGTGTAGAAATAACTTTTTTTCTCAGAAAACTAACTAATGAAAGGGAGTTATACCTCCAAGAGATGTTAGGAAATTCTATTTCTACTTTTGCACTAGCCTGCGTGGCAGGCGTAAAAGGGGAGAGGGTGGGGAGCGAGAAAGCGAGAGAAAATGGTGGGGGACTGGGGAGGAGAAAAGAAAAGGAACGGCCGCACGCAAAACTCCGTTATCTGAATTCCCACCCACCAATTTTTGAGTAATACAATAAGGCTAACTGTCAATACAGGCGCACGCTTTTCCACTTGGCTGAATTCACGCTGGTTCGTTCACAACATAGTGTACGCAGGATGAACAAAACAATCGAGTAAACCAGAATTATTTTGATATAAACTCCAACGAAGGAGAAAGCCAAACGAAGACGGCGAGTCTAACAAAACGTGCAGATTTCTATGTCTACGGGAAGCCGTTATCATCTGAGAATTTAATTTTCGTAGTTAGAGAAAAAGCAAAGTTCTGGTCTAGTTTTAGCAGAATGATACTGCGAAATTGACTCTTCAATAACACACAATTAAAATTTCCCAAAACGTGTCTGGGAAATTCACGCAAGTCCTTGTTTTCGGGAATATCGATAAACAGTTCATCAGTACGGAGTTGAATCGCCGGAGACATTACTTAAATTGCTGCGGGCGAAAACATATTGAGCCAAGATGACAATATATTCTGACTTGCTTCTGTAAAACCGAATATATTTATGTGAAAACAGATACACAGCTTAAGGTCGAGAAATTATATCCTCTAGTAGTGAAGTTGTAGTTCAAGAATCGTTCGATAGATCAACTACAGTGTAAATACCTCACTACAAATGTGCAAATTCCTTGGCGCAAACAAACATTTGGTAAATAAATGAGGCTTTTACCGTATCCTGTGGCTAAAATTAAACAGCTAAAACTCCTCTTCCCTCAAGAGGAGCTCCAACTGCCACTTAATTCTTGTTCCGACTTCAACGTAATTTCACAATTTGTGCCCAAGTTCACATCGACTCAGTAAAAAAAGCTCACGATAGTAAGTTTTGACTACTGTCAAAATTAACCAATCAGAATTTTGCGTCCGCCGGCGGGCGCATCAGAAAATGGGGGTTCTGCGTACAGGTGTTCCTTTTTCCTTCTCCTCTCTAGCTCCCTGCCATTTTTCTCTTGTTTTCTCACTCCCCCCCCCCCTCCCCTTTTACGCCTGCCACACAGGCTACTTTTACACTGCAAATACTAACCTCTTCTTGTTCGGGTCATGAAGAAGTAAGCAAACACGAGGAGGATAAGGATTAAAATCACAACGGCTAAAGCCAAATATATCGGGTGAATTTTACGGTCTTCCTCGTCACTTGACCCTCTGGCAGTCGGCGCTACTGTTGTAGCCAAAGGCTCTACAACCCAAACAACACCAAAAACGTGATTTTTTTAATACTATCTTGAAGTTATGACTTCTCATTCACCGATATACTGGAGCGTACAAAAATAGTTTTATTGCTAGCTGATATAAGATTTACAGTCACACAAATAAAGTAGTAATGAGCCCGCGGTAGACATGTTGGAAGAAAAGGAGTTTTCCAGAATAGAACTTTGGTTTGAATTTTCCCTCCCTTACATTGGCTTTGGTTGTCAGTTTCCTTGCCAGCTCTGGAACGAAATATTTTGTAAGGAGTTTAATTTGACTTAGTTCTGAAATAAGACGAATCTATATTACAGCCAGATGAGATCATATCCTTCACAGTAGTAACCCAGAAAAGCTATCATTGGCCGAGTTTTCACAACAGCCGTTGTCTCGCTTAACATTCCTGAAATTAAAGTGGTTTGTTTGCAGACCTCGTTAAGCGACTTAAAAATTAATGATACGTGTTTCATCACGGGTAAGAGAGAGCACGTGCCAATACATCAATTTGAATAATATGGCGGGAGATCCAAATGAATAAAAATAGCACACCTGTTGTATTTCTAATTTGAATAACCGCAAGCGACCCTTCATCGGCCGAAATTAATTACCCACTCGTTTAAGCTACCTGGTTTGGTGGCTTAAATTTAATGAGAATTCTAATTGAAATTTGACGACTCGCTTAACTTTAAGCGAGTTGGAAAAGCAACTGTTTTCACGCGATTTTCGGTTGTCACTCGTTAAGCGACCTGAAAAATCGCAACTACTCATTCTTCCACTGATTAATTGACTCTCTGACTCATCGATCAATCGATCGATTGGTTGGTTGGTTGGTTGGTCGGTTGATTGGTTGATTGACTGATTGACTGATTCATTGATTTAATAACTGGTCCCCAATTGGTAACAATATTGTAGCCCTGCATTATCTACTAAGAAAAGAACAACAGTAGTCGACCTCACCTCGACTCTTAACATTTTGCATTGTTCGACCAGAAAAAAAACGTACCCGACACAATCAACCTTGTAGAATTGAATAATGGTGACGATTCTCCTGCAAACGTCAACTGGCATCCATACCGACCACTGTCATTAACTTTCACGTCAATCAACACAAGAGTGGCTTGTGCCTGTATTTTAGCCTGTTCCCTGTAACTGGCCAAATACTGGACTTCATTGCTTCCGTTTTTCTGGGCAATGACCGATTGAAATTTGTTCTCTTCATCCAGAATTCCCCATAGCATTAACGTTACTGGTTTGATACTAATGTAGTTCCAATGTAGAGTAACATTAGTGCCATATTGAGCTTGAATAGGGCTGGTAGGCGTCACCACGAATACTTGTGCATCTGAAAAAGCAAGAAAACGTTAACAAGTACCTTACAACATGTGTGCCTCAAAAGGAACTGGGGAGAATAAAAACCGGAATCCCCTCTCTGAGCCTTGCTCCCCTGGAGGCGGGCCTTCCCTATTCCAAGAGAAAAAATATGAGGGGACCTTGACATGGACTTTTAACATGTTTTTTTTTTATTGATATATACTAAACTTACTCCATTTATTGCTACAAAGTTAACTGGTCAATTTTAGGGTAAACAATAACTGTTCTCAAACTAACCAGCATGTTTTTTATCGCTCTTGCAACCCCTTTATTATCCCTCTCAAACAGTTATTTATCATACACAATCCTTTTTGGGCGAAAGGCTATCCCTTCGCGACATATTTTTAGCATCAAATTTTTAGTATAACCCAAAAAATGTTGAGTAGCTTTTGGAAACAAGTAATTAGTAGATAGCGAAACCACGCGGAGGGAAGTCTTGCATAACAATCGTGGAGAGCAGGAGTTCACCAAAAGATGTCCAAGGACTCCCCCCTTCCCACCAGATAACTGTTAGAATAATCCGCTTACCAGGCAAAGTTGCAATATGATTAGTTCCACACGGGAAGGGTTGTATTTTCGACTCACTTTGCAGAGGAAATGGCCCAGTTAACTGTGGCCTCATTTGGCCAGTCCTGCTGCCCTGGACGTTTCCTTTGGGGTCTTACCCACCCCCTCCTCCCCCTTCTCCCCCCTCCCCCCTCCCCCCTCCCCCCCATCCCTTCACCAACGTAAGTCATTGATTAACAACGAAAAACCGATACGTATGATATCTGTGATACAAAATGAAACACGTTAACATGCCGTGGCTGTCCCTAACTCAATCCAATACCACTATCACAAAAACAATGTCTACCTACCTACCTATACATAGTTTCGCTCAATGAAAAGGTCAGCGGGTTACGATAATAAAAACAGCCAGTCAGGAAACTTGCTTCCATCAGTTTTCCTCATTAACCCTCACTAACATACTACGTCTTCAAATCCGTTTTTAACAGCGTAAATAGTCAATGGCGATTGAGTTATTTAGATTCACACTGTTCCAATAGACTACGATGAATATCTCGGTTATTTTTACACTTCCGTAAATAGCGTATTTATTTGCATTCAAAAGGTTTCCGCGGTTGATTTCGCGGACTTTGAACCTTTTTGACCACGAAGAGCTCAAAAACAATGTTGAAAACTAAAGACCAAGTTTCGAGCAAGTTTCAATTCTGGAAAGCATAGGATACCCATATACATAAGCTTGCCCAGAACGATTTCATTTGAAGAGTTTCACTCAAAGACTAAAACGTACAGAACACTTTGAGTGCGGAAATAAATCTGTAACGTTGCAATGAAACTGAAATACTTGAACAAGAACATACATAATCCTGGAACTAATTGGCTAAATATTAATTATAAAACCGTTAATGCATGGCTTAACATGGTACAAAAGAAGCATGAAGTACTACATTCTACAAGACTGCTTTCCTTCAAAAATATATCCTGCTGTATTCTGACGCTTCTCAGAAATGTCGTTACCTTGTAATAGCTGATAATCCACGTTAAAGGTTCCAAATGAATGTATAACAGGACCCATAGCCACTTCGTTTTATAATCGCTATTGAATGCTCGACATTAGCAATTCAAACTTAGTTATTAGGCAAAATCTGGAGAGTATCTGAATACAGGGCATTTTAAGTAGAATTGAAGGCAAACTGAAATAAAGTTTGTACTTGTCTTCTGTCTGTAAAGGGAAAGCGCAGATCAAGTACACAAGGAATGTACTTGGAATAAACGAATTTTCTTACGAGCGTGAGACCATGCACCTCACTGAGAACGAAATCAGAACATTCCAGATATGCAACACGGAAAATAAGTTACGTGAGAGGAATATTTCCTCCCAGACCTACAATAATAACCTTACCTGAGAACCTGACAACATACGCTGACAAAAACAAAAACGCCACTAAGCTCTCCGTTAAATGGAATCGAGAACGATCCATGGCAAGTCCATCTACACGGACTATATCATTATCCAACATTAACGTGTTAGTGACCGATCACGATAGATTGTTTCTAAAGTGATCTCGAGTATCCAATATAAGCTCAGTGAGGTTTTCCTTGTTATATTTTTCATCCGTTACTTGATGCCACGTTGTTAGGAAGTTGTCATCGCCGCGAATCGAAACAGACGTTTTTGGTTTCGGGTGTGTGACGAAAAACTGATTGAAATATCTCGTCACGGGTCGGCAAAGACCCAATTATAAACATGTACCGACATCAAAATAGCCAATAAATTGCATACATAACTGACGTCAAAGAAAAAGGAATGAGATCCCTGGTATTAAGCGATTTCGTCAAACAAATTGCTACCGGGTACGCCCGACTGTACGATATCAGATGTTTCTGTCACTACTTCTGAGGGCGCATTTCAATTCCACAATAAGTTTTCCCTTTCTGGTCAACTCATTCACGTGGGACCAAATTTTCGAATTTACTCCCGGTTTATATTTTAACGAAACATATATCCAAGGGCCGTTCCCAGGCTAGGGGGAGAAACATGGAGCCCTGGCTGCATACGGCAGTCTATACGTGCATGGAATCCTCGGGCATGGCGTCACGAAGGCGTTTCTAATGTTTCCCTCTGAATGTATTTGTTATATTGCTCTTGCTATGATGCACGTGCAGAGGTCAATTATAATTTTGGGCACCACGAGCAACATTCGCGTTCAGGCCATGGAGCAATGGCGGTTTCTCTTGGTAACTTAAGTAAGCTCCTCGAAGCTCACAGTTTTCTTCGAACTTCGCTCTCAAAAAACTGATCGCTTCTCGGAACAGATAATGTCCGCGGACAATATAGGAGCCTATTTTGGCCACAAATGTAGGCTATTGTTTATATAATACTTTGAAGGGTACGTCAAGCCGGGTAGCAATGAATTCCTGATTTGAGTAAAAAAAGACAGATCGGCAAGAACACCTTCAAATTTTAATCTCAAAATATTAGACTTAGATAGGGGTTGGCACGACAACAACGGAGAAACGAAAAAGTATAGATCAACAAGACGCCCACAGCAACATTGCCAAATTTGTTTTATTTCTAACGGCATACACTCTTTTCTTATAAAAACGTCTAATTTTGAAGCTGAGGCTCGACGTTCTTATTTTTTTCACGATTTGAGCCTGAAAACGTCCTTAAGGTGTTCTTGAGTTACTTGGTTTTCACACGATGTTGCGCCAACCAACTGCTGGTAAATTTAATTTTACAAAAAGCATTGAGCATAGAGTTTCACAACGCGACATAAGGTAACCAGATTTTGCATTGAAAACGCAGAAAAATTTCATGTGTACATAGTATACTACTCAGTTAAAAAACAAATGAGCAAAATAATTGAAGACGTTCTTAAGATTCTAAGAAGGTTATTAAAATTTAGGTTGATCTCGACTCAGGCTCAACGTTCTTATACGGCAAATAGATATCTATAGGAGCCGCAAGTGAGATCGTGGTCTGTCCTCTTTGAATTATAAAAAAGGTTCTTATTAAAAACAACGGAGTGTATTGTAATCCGCAACTCACTCTCGAGCTATCAAAAAAAGAGCTTTAAACGCTAAAAACGTTTAGCGGGACAAAAACTCGACGCTCATATCTTATATATTGGCCATTCCGGAGCTGCGCAGGGAAATGGAGCGAGTTTCAAATTTGAAGTAATCGATAAATTGACACCATCACATGAACGATACCGTCGAGTTTGGTCGTTTGATCAAGTTTGATTCTTTTAGGTTGAACAGAGACCAAGATTTGGACTTAAAACCAAAGTTCAAAATCCATACATGTCATGATGTCAATCTATCGATTACTTAACAATTGCAACTCGCCCCAGTTCCCTGCGCAACTCCGGGATGGCCAATATACAGTACAAATTCAGTAGCTTTAACAATGATATCTTTACTGACTCCGGCTACAGTGTGAATCCTTGTGCTCTTCAGTTGATCCGTCATTTTATTTTATTGTTTGTATATTTGTTTCAAATTTTGAAATCAATGACTAAGAGAAAAGGATTATATATCGATCACTGATATAGTAAAAATATCTAGTATAAACAATTTGTTTTACAACAGTACACGTGCATTATATTTTAAGTACATATTTTTCTATTTGCAATTCAAGTTTTATTAAGCGTGTGCATTGATTAGTGCGGTAGAATAGCCCTGTATAATAGCTCTATAAAATAAGTAGATTGTCGCGTTTTGCAAGCAGCTTCAATTCACTTGGGATTCCAGGGTAAAGTTAACATTAAAACTTCTCAAAAAGTCATACATTATATGAAATGCTCCATGTGAGGGTATATGCCAATCAACGGTCTGCCTTTTAAATTGCTATAAATACTACGTGTCGATGTCTTGGTAAACAGACTCGTCATTCTCCGGTTCCCAGCTGAAATGTTCCTAGGGAAACAAAAGAGAAACATTTTTTTGTCGTTGTCACTCATGGGTTTATTTGATCACGTGTCTGCAAAATAAATAAATAAATAAATAAATAAATACTTAATTGACCACTCCCCTGAGGGGCTTTTCAGGGACAATGGAACAAATAATTCAAATGAACACAACAGAGTTAAGAATACCAACTGACGAAAGGCAGACCAGTTGGCTAGACCAGAGCGGGATTTGAACCCGGGTCACCGCATTGAAATCCAGCGCCCTAAACCACTCGGCCATCCTGCCTCCATCCACCAACCATTAACTCCATTGAAAAATATAGCCTCCACAAATTTTATTCTTGACTTCGTTCTTTTGCTTGGCTGCGAAGTAGGTTAAAGTAAATGGAATTCAGTTTTGTTATAAGTTTGTTCAATTGTGAGTAACTACTTTTTCCTTCACACGAACGGTTCGTGAACCACAGAGAGGTAGATTTCAAATTACATTGTGTTTCAGCTAGTGTTAAATTTAAGGCAATTTTTCCTAAACACAGTGACAAAACTAAGTTGCAATCGATTTCCCTCTGGTCATCAGAGGTTATAGAAAACCGCAAATAGTTTCAATACACTTATTGAGACGTACGTACGAAAAATTCAAAATCTGTCAAAGATTTATTACATTGTTACAAATACATCTTTGGTTTATCTAAATTATGTGACTGTGCCCCTTTTAATATATATTCCCATGTAATGTTCTCTTGTATAATTATGATTAGAGCGATTTTCAAGTGATTGTCGAAAGTAATTCGCGTTAGATTTGGTTTATCTTTACTTTGCCCTGTGATTGGTTGACAAAACTCGCGCCACTTTTTTCAACCGAATCAAAACCGATACCAATCGCAACTTGCACGTACCCATTTTCCCGCGCTCTGCACCGGCTTCATGTAATTGCTAATTGTAACGACACTAAAAACTGCTTTATCATCACCATCATTATCGTCGTCGTCGTCATTGATTATTATTATATTTATTTATTAATATATCTTTGATACATGTTTTGTTAATTTTTTTCTTTAAAATTTATTATTATTATTATTATTATTATTATTATTATTATCACAGTTAGTGATAGTCGTATGTTCCATTTCAATGAGATGCAAAAGGATGCTTCAAAGTTTGTTTGCTCGGTGCTCTTTGACAGACAAGCATTAGAATGGACAATTGGCAAAAATGTTAGGTTCCCCACATTTTACGTTGGTCAGGGAAGAGGAAAATTAACAGTTAGTGTGTCTCCAAATATTAACTCATTGGCGTAGTTGCTCTGATTGTTTCCTTCATTCTATCCATCCATCCATTCACCCTTAGTACACAATCAGAACGGAAGAAAGCAGTTGCATATCAGCATTCTACGCAACTGACATGCATTCCACGAGGCCTACACGTCCTGTACGGGTCTTATGTCGTTACATCGGTTTTTGTATTTCCTTAGTATGGCATGGAATGAAATCGTTATACAATGCTTTCTCTTGTAATGAAAATTTCAAATCCCACTTGACACTTGTATTTTTTTGTCAAAAAAAAAATGTTTGTTTGCTTCCCAGGAAGCCCAGGAAAATAAAAGTGGCTCGTGGACATGATATCCAACGGTATACCCCTGACTCAAGAGCATTATATAACTGATATGTATGCGTTTCGTTCCTAATTGCAAACTAAGTAGAACCATACATAGTTGGAATGAGTTATTTATGGTTCTATTACGCTTGCAATTAGCAAGTTAGATGTGGACTTAAAATACGACCGGCCTGTAAAGAAGAGTAAATGAGACATACTATGTGAGCATTCTGCATCTTTTCCATGATCGCTTTAAGCAAACGAAAAGTCGGTCTTTCTTGAGGTTCTTCTTTCCAGCACTCCTGCATCGCCAGGTATCTAAACCGGACAAAATGACATTCTATTCAGGATGTTTGGAATCCAGTAGTCTGTTTGAGTTAGTTACGGTAACAGCAAATTAAAAGGCAAGTCAGTGAGCAGTTTATATAGCCCTGTATCTTGCTTTGCTAGACTAAAATTACAAAGTGCTGAAGATATTTAAGACGGTACCTTTAACAAGTGCCCTACAGATTTAATTGTTTTCGAGTCATATTGAATTTCATAGCTTAAATGCCCTCGGTCTGAAGGTGCGCGGCGTTATGTGAATTTTGATAGAAAAAGTGGCAACGAAGTTCGAATTCAGTTGAACAGGCCGCCAAAGTGAAAACCGAAACGTAAATCAGTGCATTCCTTGTTAACGCATACTGCAAGGTTTTTTGTTCACCAGCAAGTCGAAGTTTTAACAGTATTTAATAGTATTTAATAGTGTTTGATAGCATTTCTTAACTACAAAATTGTTGCTATGGAAAGTTCCTAACCCTCATATCATGGAAACTCTAATTTGCACAGACAAGCTGTCTGACTATGTGCATGTTTTTACAATCGATCAGGTTGCCACGATTTCCGAGTCACCACCATATTTGGTGGGTCACGTGACCAGAACAGCAAAAAGCCCAAAACTCGAGTTGCGTACACCTCTGGTGATCGAAAATGGCACCGATGGTTAACGATCGCCAAAGTAAAAGAATCTACGTATCAATTTTTTGAAATTCGCGTTATTGTGAGAGTTATGACGTCATAAGCACGCAAATTCACATATTTTCGTTATTATCTTTGTAGGTAAGTACGTTAACAGCAATTGCTTATGAATGCTTGTAAAGAAGGCTGGAATATATTCAATTCACCAAAAAAAATGGGACTACACATAATTTTCTCCAAGTTTTAGGGATTTTTCTCTCTGATGCACGGTTGGGGCTTGGGGCAAGTTGTGCACGCCAAGTAATAATTTTTATATTTCACCGGTTCACCTTCGCATTTTTCACTAATCTAGAAGCAAAACACCTAAAAATAGTGTATCACAAAGTGCAATCCGTAAAAATCCCTTCGCGACAACGCCAAGTCTGTAGTTAAGTTAGTCCCCCCTTAAATTCATCAGTGGGAAGACCAGAGTTCGTCACAAGTAAAAACTTAGAAATTATGTTTCGTGAGAGACGTAATTATTACAGAAACAGCTCTTGTTTGTGATCGTAAGAGGGTGTTCCTTAATTTAGGTCATTACGCACAAATTAAAAAAAAATAGGCGTTAGACTATCCTAAGTTAAAAAGATGAATAACTAGTAACTAAAAGTTGTTCTCACAGATCTTTGCTCAGATGTTTAGGTTTAGCCATTCTTTTTCCATCCTTCAGGAATGCAACAACTTCGTGGCCATTCATGTTGGGGTAAGGACAGTCTCCTAGAAATGAATATTTCATAATGTAAACACGGAAGGAAATGGTAGTCTAACCCGCGGGATGCGGCCGGGATCACGGGAGCCGCGCGAGCGCTACTGAGCCTTAATACTAAACCCCGCCTACCGAGAATTTGCTGTGGGGAGGGGAGGGTAATCCATTATTTTCCGCTAAGAAGGGATGTATCGACCTGGTTCTCAAACGCTGATTCTATTTGAGGAAAAAACAATCCCTTTCGTTCTTAACTTTTGTTTGTGACTTGAATAGCAAAAGGAGAATGTCAAAAAAAGAAAAATATTACGACAAGGAACAGAGTTGAGAGTTAGACTGCTTTTTTATAGATTTATGGCCGTGAAAGCAGCTTATGAGATCACGTACATGCACGTTACGAAAGATATGAAGTCTTGTTTCTTGCTTACCCATTGTGAAAATCTCATACAGCACAACACCATAACTCCACCTTGGGAAAAAAACTTTCATTAAGGGCAGTGACGTGGGAATAGGTTTTACCAGTAATTTTCCTTCTCAAAAAAGAAACTATCAAGACATGTTAGCTGAACATTCGGATCAGAACAACGTAAACATTAGAATTACGTTTGGGATTGGATTTTAATCGATCTGCAAATCGGAAAAGTATAAATTAATGATAATCTATTGATCAAAAGAGATTTGCTAAAGCGAAGACATGCAAAAATAAAGAAAAATTTCAGTATTTCGCGACGTTTCGGCGTCGACATGACACCATTATCAAAAGTAATGCAAATTGTGACGAAACGCATTTAAAATACTCGCTTTGTCAAGTCTTTGCTTTACTCTTGATAATGGTGTCCTGTCGACGCCGAAACGTCCAGCAATAAATCTTTCTTTGTTTTGTTTGTTTGTTTTTTTGCATAATCTATTGAAGGTAAAAAAACTACGTCTATATATACCGTAAAAGCTCTATTAAGCCAGCCCCCTCTCCAATAAGCCCCCCGTTAATGAGGCCTGAAATTAAATAAGCCCCCCGGGGGGCTTGATAGAGCTTTTACGGTAGTGGAAATATAAATTATGCAATCCGAGTTACAAACTACTCACACGTCACTTTTGGGGGTATAGTGCCCAAGAACCAACGCTTCGTATGCTGTCCATTTAACAGGCAGACGACCCTACCAAAGAGAAACAATTTAGAAGGAGTTTCAAGGTAACATATCAAATCCACGAGGCTTCATACATTTCTGTGACACGGTTTAAAATGTATGAACTGGAAGTTAGTTTTGAATTTCGCAGACTATTGCAGACTGTTGTTACTGTGTAAACATAAAGATAGATCTATGGCGAAAACGTTCTAACTGTCAAAGGCAAACTGAAAAAAAAAAGCCAAGCCATCACTGATATGATGCTAATAGACAAAAGCATGAGGAAAGGAACTCTTAGTGTTTTGCCATGCTCAGCTAGTAACATAACACAAACATAGTTTACTTTCACCGTCTTTCTCAGAACGCTGATGCAATGAATGTTGATGTTCAGACTATCACATGATCACAAGTTCCAACATGGCATCTCGTTCATGAACTTACCCCAGTTTCTCGTTCATAATCGTTTTCCTTTGCCATCCCAAAGTTGGCCACT
>OX419344.1:5743436-5768436 GCA_948470475.1 Galaxea fascicularis | reverse complement strand
TGTCCAACAGACCGGGTTCGTTTAAGCGCACTATTGGCTTTAGTTAATTGGGAACGGTTAGCAGCTGTTGGATGTTATTGGATGAAGTTTGAAATGCTTCTAACTTTGAAGCCGGCATTAATTTCTCTTTATCTTGCGATCGTTGCAGCCTTATTACCTGCGTTCGAAAAGGATTCACAACACTGTTGCACTCACGTACGTATTACGCGTGATTAAAAATGGCTAACAGGCGGCAGCTAAAAGCATTTTGGGACATCCAACATTTTTTGGTACTTGTCAAGACCACCGCTTTGAACAATTTTACCAACTCTGCCCAACAACTGGCAACAGTGTTGGACATATTGCGAGCATTTGGACGAGACTTTAGGACAGAAATGTCCTGCAAAACTAAAAACAAAGCTAAAAAACAGAGCATTTTGGTAGAGTTTGGCCACAGAAATGCAGCTCTTACCAACGTGTATCAGCATAAAAAATTTAAGTAAACGACATGCATAACAAACATCCTTGCTGTATCCATAGAGATTTACTGCTACGGATTTATAAACTCATAAAAAACCTCAAAATCAAAATTTATTTAAACATGTAACACCCACGAGCTCAGAAGATCTCGTCAAGGCGTGTACCTGTATATTCGTAATAAATGTAAAGAAAAGTAATCTAAATGTAAGCTTTAAGCCATATGCATGGGCAAATGATGGCTGGAATGAACCAAGATCCTGTTTCTCTCATATTCGGAGGCAAAGCATTCTATTATTTGCAACATAATAATGTAAAGAATCTATGCATCCACGGGTTATTATGTTACACACCTTTCAGCATCTTGACGGCCACAGTACGTGATTCATGCATTCCTTGGACATCCATCACTGTTGCCCTGGCAACCTGTCCGAAAGCTCCCTTACAGATTGTATTTAATATGGACACTTGATGTGGGGCAATCTCCCAATCCATTGTTGGTCTATCCAGCATTTGATATTCTCTGGACACTCCAACTGTAGCAGCTACATAAACTGGTACTTCCTCCCCTTTGGCCTCTGATATTTCACTATAAACAGGTTCTGCATTGTCTTTAGATCTTTCAGGTACTGTCTTTGGATTAGCAGAATTCCCGAAGGGAATTTCCACCGCATCATTCTGTTAATAAAAGTTATGATGAAGTTCTAGTACTTCAGACAGGGCAAATATAGAACCAACATTTATTCAGAACTTTGTGAAATACACAGAGCAGTGCAACCTTATTGTAAGAGTCTAATGGGTGCATCCTTAGCCCTTTAAACGCTAAGATCAAAATTGAAATTCTCATTTGTTGCCTATACACATTTCCTATCGAAATTGTAGGGAGAAATTGTTAAAATATCAAGCAAATTCATCTTGTGTGATCCTGTCCTTAATTCTCGTGACTACTCTGTTTTATAAAGCGTTGATATTACAGGGAGAATTTGATGCTGATCACTCTTAGGGTTTAAAGACTTTAAAGGGGTGCGTAACTCTGAGAATTGAATACTCAAATATACGCGTTTGAGCTGTGTCGTATCTGTGCTTAAAATGCAGGAAAAGCAAATCTATTTGGAGACTTCCTGTCATTAGCTCCCTTACAGGGCTTATGGATGTATATACAACGAAGCTCCTACCACGTATGTTACCAAATCTTGGTCTTTCCGCTCCGATAACCTATAAAAGAGCAACAATGGACAGAGATTATCGTTAAAAGTAAACTAACAGTTAATGCTTAAGGTTGTGGCATATCTACCGAAGCCAAAGGCACAAACCGTGACTTTGATAAATCTCGTTATCATGCAAGAACCGAATTCAATAATTGCTAGTTATTTTGCATATAATTGTGTTACTGCTGGGCTTCGTGTGGCCCAGCTGGGGACCCTGTGTAGTGACATTTAGTTTCGTGCATGCGGGTGATGGTCTTCTTCGAACACGAGCCACCGAGTTGAAACCTCAGAAACCTCAGTTTCCTTTTTAGTTTTTTTCAGGTGCGTTAGTCCTTTTTTAAGTTAACTGTAAATTTACAATGACGAATCGGTTCTGTGAGTTTTTTCTGTCGACTTCTCGAGCAGAAATGATCTGATTAAATGTTCAAGCTTTCAGACGGATTGTAATGGTCTGTCGCCGTTCGCAGCAACAAATTGAGCGTTTGCAAAGACACAAGAAACATTTCACGCATTCTCATTCTCTTACAAGATATGTTTGGCAATGAATTCTTGGGGAAGAAGTCAACTGCTATTTTCATAAACAGGATTGGTGTAAGGGTTAGGTGCTTAGCTTACAGTGGCAAGAGAAGTATTATTAAATATTGTCAATGGTTATTGTAAACAATTCTCCACTTCTAGTATAGATATAGCATGGTGCTCATTATGCACAGGTCGGAACAATCAAATGTAGATAGAATTTAAGGTAGCCATTTCACCTCTTTCTTCCAATATTTCCTAAGAAACAAGAGAAAGAAACAATGCGTTTGAGAACCCAGATTTCCAGATACCAAAGACAGCAACATCTTAAAGCGCTTTAAGATGTTGCTGTCTTTGGTATCTAGCAATCTGGGTTCTAAAATGCATTGTACCGTAAGGTTCACACCCAGTGAACTGTAAGTCACTAGAATTCATACAGGTTGATTACCATTAAATTATTGCAACCAACAAGAGATCGTGCAGTTAAGATGCCCCAATATTCTTTTTTTGTAAATAGAAAACTTTCAGTTATCAACCCAAGTCTAGCGTAACATTAGTATAGCTCTTGTATGATACATAATTAGTGCCAGATATTTGTAACAATGTCATTGAGCATTGCAACTTCTCTTTTATGTTGTTGTCGTGTGTGTTTTCTGTTATTCACCAAGGAAAATATATTAAATTTAAGATACTCACCCAGTGAACTGTAAGCCATTAGGATTGATACAGGTTTAAGGCTTTGAATAAAGGCATATCAACTGATACGACATGGATAGCTCGCATGATGAAGACAGTGTAGTTCAAGAAAGTTGGAAAACTAAACACAGATATCGAGTTGGCATCTTTTTTCGAAAACTGTTAAGGCCCGAGCAAGCACTGCCAAAATTGTTCGACAACAACATCCAACATTGTTTGGTGTATAAACGGCTTGGGTGCGTTTCAACTCCGCTTGTTGGTGTTGTTGGGAGTTCAAAAAACGACTGTCAAAAGTCGAAATCACACACGACTCAGTGTTCAAACTCCCCTACCATGTCGGGCCCAACAGGGGTTGGATGATATTGACCAACAACGTTGGGAGGGTTCGTACGGATCTTCAGTCTCACCTCGTCTCTTGATCCACAAAATGTAAAACAATGTAACTACCACAATAAGCAATATAATGCCTACAACAATTCCAGACACTTCCGCAGCAGACAGTCCGTCTAAAACAATAGAGTGGAGTATAGAGTAAGCAACAGTTTTTCCATACACTTACATAGCCCCGCGGTAATAATGAGTAGAAAAAGGGCAGCTTAGAGGGGCTCCTATACTTTTTTTGTGAAACGTGATTGGGACTATCTTTTTTCTTGTGAAACGTGATTTCGGATTTTATTTATTCGTGATTCGTGATTGCCCATATGAAGACCATTATTCCGTGCGCGTGAAAGCGGTTTTGAATTTAACGTGACACGTTCATGAAGGCTTGAATTAAAACTGATCCGTGAACGATCTTGCTTTGCGCGAATTTAAAGTTATTTTTAGTTTTCTGACCCGTACATGAGGGCATCAGCACGGGATAACGGGAGAAGTGTATGGCAGAGAACCGTTTGACAGGAAACCACGAAATACAAGGCCGGTACCCTTCCCTTATATGAACTAAAGCGATGAAGCAATTGGTGGAGGAATACAGTTCGAGACCCCTTCCTCTGATAACGTAGACAAAAACTTAGATGAAAACCAATAGGCCATTTCCGAGTTCATGTCTGCCTCCTCTTCAAAGCGAGTCTAAGTGCGAGGTTTTTGTGATGGTAATTAGTTCTACTTTACATATGAATGAAAACTAATTTTCACAACAAAAACTTCGCACTTAGACTCGCTTTGAAGAGGAGGCAGACATGAACTCGGAAATGGCCTATTGCGTAAGACTTCTGCAACGGGCCTCAGTGTAAACCAATTCCACCAGTGGCTCAGATACTGGCATCGACTGAAGAACTGAAGTGAATGGAACTTGTCGTTCATGAGAACTACTCGTTATGGGAGCACGCTATTCTTCAGTTGATGCTATGAATATCTTTAAATCTTTGGAACTGCACTAAGTCGTCAATAACCTAGGATCAGCTGAGTGGTCTACAACCCTCAGAGTTTAGTACAGGCTCTGTCGCATGAAGTCTTGACGTCATTAGGGGTATTGCTCATAACCTAGCATTTGTTTGAACAATCGTCTACAAAAGGCCGTGACAATGAGATTACAAGAAAAACGAGTTACCTTTGGAGCGTAAACAGCCTAAACAGGTTACTCAACGGGGACTATTAATAGGTGAATTTACTTTTCAATTTAACGTGAAATGTTAAGTACTCGATTTTTGCGTGAACGTCAAGGAATTTGGGAATTATCCACGACGCGTGAGAAGTCTCAATAGACAATATTTTAACGTGGATGCATTTTGCAAAGTGATATAGGGAACCCTCTAATTATATAGGGATAAATTGAGTTCCTTCGGTTTGGTGCTTTCTTTCCGTTGTTCCATTACAATGCACTAGAGTACGAGTCACAACTGTGTAAACCGGAAATTTCTCAACTGAACATGCACTACGAAGTACGATGAAGGCCTTTGTAAAGATACATTATTCAAAACATTCAATATTATCAACGTCTGAGTTCGCTTTCCCGTCAGTCGGTTCGACAATCATTCACGAAATTCTTTGGCGTAAAGATTTTAAAGTTTGATCACTTTTTAAACCATGTCATGTCACAGCAATTTTGGCTTCTTAGCGAATTTCCGAATTAATAAATCCTCACGAAAGTCCTAAGCAGCCTCATACGTTTGACATTTTTGTCACACCAATAAAATAAAAACGATAAAGACAAGTACAATAACTAATGAAGCCACACTTCATACTATAACGTTCTTCCGCCACATTTTGTTCACTAAAGGACGATATAGCTATAACGTCATTTGACGTTAATGTATTTGCCATGAAATTTCCCGCGGAAGCAGGGCTAATTTCATCCGTACATTACTACTTGAATGTTTGATTACGTTGGGCACATTGGTATCTAGGTTTTTAAGCATCGCTTTTTGTTGCAATTTGATCAAACAGTCGGGAAAATTAAATTACACTCTTATTCCTTTAATTATATTAGTTTACCTTTCTCACTGATCTTTGTAAATACGTCAATGGATTCTGTGGCTGCGACTGTGATAATAACATTACATTAATGTCACCATGTTTTTCCGCCACATTTTGTTCACTAAAGGACGATATAGCTATAACGTCATTTGACGTTAATGTATTTGCCATGAAATTTCCCGCGGAAGCAGGGCTAATTTCATCCGTACATTACTACTTGAATGTTTGATTACGTTGGGCACATTGGTATCTAGGTTTTTAAGCATCGCTTTTTGTTGCAATTTGATCAAACAGTCGGGAAAATTAAATTACACTTTTATTCCTTTAATTATATTAGTTTACCTTTCTCACTGATCTTTGTAAATACGTCAATGGATTCTGTGGCTGCGACTGTGATAATAACATTACATTAATGTCACCATGTTTTTAAAATAATATTATGGATTCAGGGAAGCAATCCTTGGCATATTAGCCTTTTAATTGTTCAGAACAGATAGGAAGTTACAATTTACAGTTCACACCTACCTGTGTTGCTGTAAACATAACAGGCTGGGCACGAGGCTAAATCTTTTTCTCCCGGTCGCCTCATGTCCATTCTAAACGTGTACTGTTTATCGGACTTGAGATTTTCCACCTTGAACTCTGTTTTATCGATGCTCATGTCTTGGGCGCCGGGAACTGGTGTCCACTCGGTAACACCCTTCTTCGCTACGCTATTTCCTCCTTCTTGCATGTCTAGGCTCAGTTTTGTTACCTGCTCATCTGACACTGTCCAGGTCACAACTATCACTGTTGGCTCGTCAGAGCTTCGGATGGCTCTCACTGAAGGTTGAAAAGAGACAATAACTAGGAAGATTTAGCAAACAGCGCAATGTCAAACGAAAACGCGAAAGCGCGCGGAAAGGACTGAGCGCTACTTCCGGCGCTTATTTGCCGTTCTGCCTTTGGTCAAGTCGGTTTAAGATCTGCGCGCCGTGTCGTCGCGTTGTCTTTGCTTAATATTACCCTAATATTGGTGAGACATTGCAATCACTATGTGAAACTACCTCTATGCCATCTGTTGTTCCAGAGCATGTGTTTGCACACGTCGTTGCAATCATTTTCTTTATCAGTATAGTTCTCAGCCGCACAAAAAAACTAAACATTTCTGCGCATGAAAAGGAAAAGATCAATCTTAACAAATTCTATTGGAATCCAAAAAGTAGAAAGTGGTAACCACAATTCTTCTAGAATAATTAAGCTTCCACGTGGAAAAATAATGGCCGTGCACTGTAACTTTATATTTGAAAGTTTTTTTTTTCTTTTTTAATGACTGGTATCCGGTCATTTCGTTTCATGCATGCATGGTCAGATCGTTTCAAGTCAGATCGATTGACATTATCGTCAGATCTGGTAAGTACTGTACACCATTATAATTATCTCTCAATAGTGTGTGTTAAGCTATGAACTTTACTTTGTATTACGAACACCTGTTTTCCTAACGGTAAATGTTCATGTACCACAGTCTGTTGTTTATGATTATAAATACCTATAGCTATTCGTGAAAAACACCGTAAATCAAGGCTAGGATTATTTGCTAGAAATACCTGTTCCCCGGTCAGGTGGTACAGCTGAGTCTGAAATGGGAAAATAGTTATAAGTTAAATAAACCTTTGAAAAAATATACGCCATAGTTTCAGTGAGTGAGCGTGGGGGCAACAATTTCTACCAAATTTTTTTTTTTAATTGCACACAACTATTTACACAACTTTTATTGCATTACTGAACTGCTTCAGTAAACGTAATAAACAAGACCTACGGTATAACACAACTAATTCAATTCACACTCACTTATATACACACACTCACGAACAGGTTTACATAGCAAAGTCACACCTATTTAAGCCTGACATGTTCATTTCCACCACAAATGCTTTTCAATTTCAATAACTGTAAAAACCTCATAACTGTGAAATGTTTGTGAGATTGTTATGATAGTTGACATTTATAATTACTATTGCTGACACCCTTGTGAACACATTAGGGACTTTAAGCAAATCGCTACGGCGGCCTCTACTACGGTGGCCGGAAGTAAAAAAGCCCAGAAATGACGCAGAGCGCATGCTTAGAAATGACCTTTCGCCGTAGCGCCAAATACTACGACGTGAAGAGCTGTCTTCTGGCGTAGTCGCTACTACGTGAGTATTAAAGTCGACTCTTCTCCTATTTTTTACAATCAACTGGTTTTAAAAGCTATCATAGATTGTTTTTCACTTTATCAAGAAAGTATTCGAGGCTTCTGGTTTTCCGGTAAATACGTTTTCCCCACGTTTTCTCAGTTTGAGATTTCGATCCACAACCGAGTGTTCCATGGTCGCGTAAAACCCGCCAGAAGAAACAAAGGCGAGACGAAAGCCGTAAGCACGATTGTTAGCAATAAAGCTAAATGTCACTGAAGGTTGTTTAAACAAAAATAGAATGTCTAAAACGTTGAATTTGTTGCTAGTTGTTAAATACGGTACATAAGAAGAAAAATCACTTGCAGTAAACTCCGATCTTCATCTGTAGTTTTCTATTTTGGGTAGAAATCGCTCTCCGATGATGTTTACTATCAATATTCTTCTTGGGAAACGATGTTTAAATTGTCTTTTTTTCTTACTTGACCACCAATGAATTCTGTTGTTGATAAATATAGCGAAAGCAAGTGAGCAAGAAACGCCGTAGTCACTGTTTGGAACAAGCTTCCGTAAAGTTGAAATTTGGCGTGACGTACTCTCCCCAGGACTCCACATCCACGACCGCCGTAGTAGAGGTCGCCGTAGCGATTTGCTTAAAGTCCCTATTATCTGACGCTTACGTCCCTGTGATATGTAAATTATCATTCAACATCTCATCCCAGTTTCAGTTTCAGTTTATTTATTTTGCCAGATTGTTATAAAAAATTACAAGACAAATATAAATTAAACTACAAGAGATATTAAACAACCAATAAAAGAGAAAACATAAGGCGAGGAACCCATTAGGGCTTATTCGGGCTACAGGGACATCAAGAAATACAATTGTAAAATTACAAATTATAGGCGTGTCGTATGAATTTATAACTACATTTAGTTAAAAAGTGCGAAGAAAAAAAGAAGCAAACAAAATAAGGGGAAGTCAGTTCAGGAGAAACAGTTTTTAATTTAGACTTAAATTGAGAAAAACTGTCAGCATTTTGAACCTCTGTATTGAAAGAATTAAACAGTCTAGGTCCTTGAAAGCGTAGTGCAAACTGTCGCATATTTGTTCTACAAGGAAATAAGTAAAAAGCATTGGAGTTTCTAGTATTATGATGATGAATTTGATTAGTCAGCAAAAAAAGTCATTGAATGCAGCAGGTAGGAGGCCTTTCTTAAAAGAAAACATAAACTTGCCACTTTGAAATCGATAAATGTCACTGAGTTTTAAAAAAGTTCCAGTTCATTATCGTATAGTTTTACAATTTGTTGTTAGTTTATACGTCTATAAATGCTATGTCTTCAGCCTATGTCTCTACTGATTTGTTATATTATCGTACTTATTAAGGATTACTACGTTCTCTTACTAAAATGCTCTTAGATCAGTCACGGGTACACACAAAGACGCGGTCATAGATCCGAGACTCTGGGATATTTTACCGCTAGCTTTGCGGTAATCCAATTCGATTGACAGTTTTTAAAGAACTTTTAAGATTTATCTTTAAACAGAGTTTGTAAACAGCCGCTCACTATTTCGTAAATACGATAGTTTTTAGTTATTTTTCACTTGTCAGTGTATTTTTATAAGTTTGTAAAGCGCCATAAACGTGAGATATGTGCTTTCCTGTAAGGAAGGAAAAATAATAAGCAGCTATCCTTATCATTGCCATTATTTCATTATTATTGTTATTATTACTATCATGATCATTACCATTATTATAATTATTGTTGTTATTATTCTTATTATTATTATTATTATTATTATATTATTATTATTATCATTATTATTAGAAGTGGTCATTATTAAATGTTTATGAAAAAGATAAAATAACTAACATCATCTCAAAATTTCAAAATACCTAAGTTTTTAACAAGTAGTACTTAGCAATAAACATTAGCGATAAAAGAGAACGTTTCGACCACTCCGAGGTCATTTTCGACATTTACACCAACGTAAGGGATCAACAGTTGGAGATCATCTCAGGAAGGAACACAATATGCAACGGGAAAACATCATGCAAAGTTGAAAAAGTGCCAGAACAAACTCGATTGTCTTAGTTTTGAAATGCTTTTTATCAAGGAACTGAAACCAACGCTAAACAACGGTGTGACTCAGTTCGCGCGAAGGTATTTGCATTTAAACAGTTCCGTGTACTGAAGTTATTTTAGTCAGTTCTTTTAAGCTTGGTCTATACTTTGACTATTTTATTGTTTTCAAACTAAGTTCCTTATTCAGTTTTATCATATTTCAACGTTCGTAACTTTCTCGTTACCTACGTTATACTACTTGCATGATTAAAAATCTGTACGATACGGCAGACGGTGTAGCCAAAGGCAAACGATGCAAATGCATTTGAATTCATTACCTTTAGTGTGGACTTGAGCGGAAGTCGAAGATGGACCTTTTCCTCTCTCATTAGTAGCCTCTACCTTAAACTCGTAATCAGTATTGGGGCTCAGCTTTTGTACAGTGTGCATGTTTCTAGCAGGATTTCCGACGAATTCCTCTGTAAAATCTCCACTACTTCTTGTCTTACGATAAAGGATTGAGAATTCCTGACGAAAACCCCCATTGTATCCAGGAGTCCAGCTCACATTCACGCTGACTGTCTTTGCATTAGGAACCTGAAATGGTACCAGTTTAAGATTTTCTGGGGCATCTGGGGCACCTAAGAAGAAGATAAAATGCAAAATTAAGGGGGAGCGTGTTACACCAAAACTACCAATTGCTGTGCTAACAGCAGAGCAAATAGCTTTGAGAGGACTCAATAGGATGAATGTGGACAACTACTGATTTATGCAAATACAATTGGTGTTTTCTAAGAGGTATTCCTGATTTTGAAAGTTGTCCAATTTCAATGATTTCGCCGGGGAACTTCCAAAATCATTCCCTATCGCTTATTAATATTGCTCTAATTATTATCATCAGAAAGTAAATTATTAATAACATACAGCACAAGATGTTATTACCATTACGTACCTCTTTCTCGTATTCTATACTTTTGAGAGTCACTCCCCAGAAGATTCACTGCCACACAGTAGAATTCTTCATTAATGGCAGAAACAACAACTGTCATTTCAAGTGAGGTTGCCCCAGTTGAAATGCTCTGGACTTTGTCATCAATCTGTGAATTGAGGCCGTTTCCATTCAAATCTCTTTTCCAAGTCAATTGAGCCAAAGGTTTGGCGCTGACAATACAAGTTAACTTCACTTCCTCGCCTGTTGAACCAGGGATATTAGTGGCCATAGGGAAAGAGGTGGCAATAATTGGGCGTGCTGCAACAGACAATAATTTGGTTACAACAACTGGTCTCTTGCTTGAGAGCTTCAACTAAAACGAAACCTCCGTTAATTACAATTCTACAAAGATGTGCTAACTCCTTTAATTTACATACCACTACTGGACCAGCTGACGGCCAAAGGAAACTGTACACTTTCTTTGGCCATTTAAAGGTGTGACCTCTTTTGCATCTGATCCAAGTTCATTTTTTGCAGCACACGTATGGCTCCCATCGTCGTCACTTCCATTCGTGTTACCAAGAATAAAGGTTATTAAAATTAGGTTTTTTACTGCACACTTACTTTGGACATTAAGTGTGACCTCTTTTGAATCTGAGCCAAGTTCATTTCTTGCAGTGCACCTGTATGTCCCATCGTCGCTTCCACTTGTGTTAACAATAGTAAAGTGTTCTCCTCTCCCAACCTCCTTATCACTGCTTGTTTTCACCCAAATGATGTCTGGTACTGGGACACCGTCCCCTCCACACACCATGGTCACATTGTTGGTTTCATTCACTGTGTATGAATCTTGAGGGAAGCGGGTGATTCTGGGAGGATCTTAAAAAAGGCATGAAAGAAAACAATGTTATCCCAGATGACATCCAAGTTTTTACTGCTGTTGTATGGATTTTGTTTAACTTGTCAATTGGCAACATTCCGTCTAGAAACATTCAAAACAACGATTTGATGCAAATAGAAAGAAAACGACAAAATGAAATGCCAACTCACAAAAAGCTCAAGAGAGAACCTACACTCACGCCTGACTTGAATGTCTATATAAACGCGCCTTAAGTATTATTTTTCCTTTTCTGTCCTATAAGAACGCTATGCCGGCAGTTCGCCATAGTACTATATCAGCTAAGCTTTTCGCTAAGATCACAAGCTACGTTATCTTTATCCCCGCCGAATATGTGCGCAAAGAACATTCGTCGTGCACATAAGTTTCAAATGCTTAAGTTATATGCAAACCGAAGGGAATGAAGAACTGTTTCATATATAGTCATTGCAAACTGATGGGACGATGGCCGATTTAATCACTGATTAACAAGTCATTTAACAGGACTCCATTTAAACCCCAATTGCCCTCGCTAAATTGGAGGTCTTGGTAAAATATTGAGTAAAATAAATAAATAAACAGCACAAGCAGCCGTAAAAAGGGCGATAGCCGAATAACTATATAATTTTTGATTAGCATATTTTGTCAATCTACACGTTGTCTTCCACATTTTTTGTAGAGTTTTCAAACCATCCAGTCCTGTACTGCAAAGATCAGTTAAAACTCAACACACTATCTATCTTGACTATCTATCCCAACGTTCTAGTGATTTACGTTCAATCAACAGTTGAGCACTTGCTGGAGGTCCATCTCCATCTCTATTTGTTCCAATACATGAGTACCATCCTGCATCCAGCTGAGTAACTCCTGCTTTTGTGTAGGTTGTTGATATGCATCCTCCACAGCCTGACCCTGGAATGTCGACACCACTGAACTGCCACCTGTGAGACAAGGTCTCTGGATTGCCAATTGTTTTGCAAGTGAAAGTCGCTGTTTCTCCCTCTGCCATAGTCAAGTTCTTAGGATGATCGGCATCGGATTGAACAACTGGACGATCTGTCAGCAAAATGTAAATTGAAATGAAGTATGATCCTCGCAGTTGTGAACGCAACTTATGTAATTGCTTCGAGAATCCTGAAAAAATTCAGGACTTCAACGCGGTTTGAATCCGTGACCTCGAGATACCAGTGCGATGCTCTAACCAACTGAGCTATGAAGCCACTGACGTTGGGAGCAGGTCAATTGTGGGTTCGGCATATATTTCCGAGAAAAAGGTGAGTTGAGGACTTCTTTACAAAGTTACGTAAATTGCATAAAAAAGCTTGAAAAAATTCTTTACGCAATTTAGGATCATTGTTTTCGTCAAACTGGCGGCACTTTTGAGGCATACGCTATGACACACCTGTCCCTCAAGGATACTCAAACAATTTAAGGAAGCCGAAATGGAATGACAAAGAAATGGAAAAGATAACAAGCGTGGAAGGAATGATAAGCACACTGCGGGAAATATATAATGTCCCCACCGCCATTGTTGCAAAACAAACAAAAAGCTTCGACAAACTTCAAGCAGGACAGGCAAGAAAAGAAAAGCACTCTGCACATATTGTGTCGATATTTATTAGCATAGTTAATTAGCATTCGGTGCGTGCGAATACTCTGCGTGTCATGTACCCGATTGTGCATATTTAAGTCGTCTGTAATTTATGCTTGAGTCAGATGTCTTCGAGGAGTTCAATTAAATATATTTAACGTTATACATATATAATGTCCCTTTCCCTGCAAACCAAGCTAAAAGCCTCAAAATTTGACTGTGAAAACATATTACTTACATTGAACTTCAAGCAGTGTACTTTGCTGCTGTTGACCAGCAGGATTGTAAGCAACACAGGAATAACTTCCATTTTGCCTCCAAGAAAGTGGACTGATGGTGAGGTAACTAAGGGTTTCAGAGAGCTTTGAGTTTTGGATTGGGTTAAATGATGTTGAGATATTATAAGGTGGGGTACGTGTCAGATTCTTTCCATTTAACACCCAAACAATTTCTGCAACTGGTTTGGCTTGAGCTGTGCACGAGTAACTCTGGGTTTCATTTTCTTTTTTGGTCTGTTTAGTTGACGGTAATGACTGACCAGGAAAATCTGGAGGAACTATCAGGAAATAACAACCATTGAATTAGTAAAAACTGTAAACAAACTACATAAAGAAAAGATGAGTTTTTGATTGGGTTTTTGTTAAATATATTACAGTTAAAACTCTTGTAACGACCCACAACCTACATGAAAGCTCAGTACATTTTGGGTGCAGGTTGTAACCATATGAAACACCAGATCATGCCTAATTAAAGGGGGTCTACAATGTTAACATAAACAATGTTTATAGCATACATTATTGATTACAGCAGTAAATGTGAATGATACATTGCTCAATGATGTGACTGGGAAATGTTGGCATTACTAAATAATTTTTTGTTTTGGAAAAACAAAAAAATTACTAAAAGCTGTTGCTTGATGGTCATTTAGTCCCTAGAAAGACCATTAGTTATTTTTCAAGAATGTGCTGGTCTTCAACTCGCTGACAGAGCTAAAATTTAGTTAAATGTCAATTAGCCCCCACAAACTTAGTGTATGTCTGGCCAGTGCCGGATCAATCTCACAAGTGCAGGCTCGCATGGAACATTGCGGCTTGATCTTCCTGTTTCAGTGCAGTTTTGGAGCAGTCATTTCAGTAATCCTGACAGGTTTGGAGCAGTTGTTTTCAAGACATGATGGTGCATGTATCACTAACCTTGTACAGTGATCTTCAACACTGCTGTTGGCCCAGTTCCTTCAGCGTTTTGAGGTACACAGGAATATGTGTCATCCTCGGCAACAAGTTGAATGTTGTTGATTACAAACTTTCCTGGATTATTTAAAACCAATGAAACATTGTTTCTTCTGATGGTGTACTGAGGGTCTGGATAGCCATCTGCACTGCATGTAAGCGTCACTGTTCTACCTTGCACAGCAGAGTTGCCTAGAGTTCCAGTTGTGAAAGTTGTGACAGTTGGTTTGTCTGGAAAAAACAAGATTAGTATGCATTTAAAACCTCATAGTAAATTATATGTCTTATGGAAGGGTTAAGTCACACGTTACACTTTCCGTTCAAGTGGCTCAGTTCATTATGTATGCTTAAAGACCCAGTGTTGCCCATTATGCTTTCACGCACCTCTGTTGTTGTACGGTTTTGGTTTTCAAGGAAGTGAGGCATCTATTATTTTTGAGTTCACAGTGCATAATGGGCAATAATGGGTCTTTAAATTAATTCTGTGAGTGGAAAAGGGTATTTCCGTAACTGGTGATCATTTATTGCTCTTAGCTACATGTGAAGTCCTACCAGATGACTTCGCTACTGGCTGTTAATTGGGGTGACTTTTATTGCAAAGAAGTCACTTTGTATTGGTACACATTCAAACAAATCTACTTACATCGCACATGAACCTCTTTCGTAAATTCCTTACTACCACGAAAGTTTCTTGCAACACATGTGTAATTCCCTGCATTATCAACTCTTGCATTAGTCAATACCAAAGTCTTTTGCTGTGCTCCGGTGACAGGATTGCCATTAAATTTCCAAGAGAAAGAAGGAAGTGGATATCCATCAGCGTAACAAGTGAGTGTTGCACTTTGACCCTCTTTCACACCTTGTGGATTGGTGGATGTCACTGTAACATTCTCTGGGGCATCTAAAAGTAAAGCAAACTTTATCAGTAAATTAAGTTCATGTACAAGGATACCTTATGGTAATGGTAATGGATTTATATACCGCATTCTCTATGTATATATATTCAAATGCGGTTTACATCATCCAACCCACCCAACCCATGAAATCATGAAATACCAGAAAGACCAGACCAGCACACCGGGAACTCCATGCCCTACTCTTTCCGATTAGTGTGTGGGTTCTTTAACGTCCCACAAGGTTATGAACATTGAAGTGTTGTGAGACGGGACCTCCGGTTTATCGTCCTTATCCGAGAAGACTAGAAAGTCTAACAATTTGCAGATGTCATTACAAAGGCAGCACTTTCTCCTCAGTTGTTTAAAGACCCTGAGTGTTGGTCCGACCGGGGATTGAACCCACGACCTCCCGCACGGTAGTCCGGCACTCTACCAACTGAGCCAACCGGTCGGCGGTACCTTATCAACACAATTGTTCAATATCTCTATTTAACAAGCAAAGAGGCGTACAAGTGAAATGTAAGGAAGCCACATGTATATAAACATGCATTTACATTCATGTACAGCAGTGTTACCTGATTTCCTGATGACACCCCCAGCATACATGGGAGAATTGTATGACTTTGCAAAAGGGGTCACTGGCCAGCCCCTGGTTTGCAGTTAACTTACAGTAGCCTAAATATTTTAGCCTCATGCAATTTTGTGCTAATAAATAATCCTGTAGTAATTCCATTCAATCAATGACAGTGTAACAACGCAAGCACTTTCACCTTCATCTGGCACCTCTCCTCTAAACGCCACCTAAAGACTTACTATACTGTCAACAGTTAAAGACTGGTCATGCAGTTAAAAACGAAGGTGATAGTTGTTGATAAAACTTAAAAGAATGAACAGCATAACTTACAATTTACTTTGAAGTATACGAATGCTTGTGTCCCAATACCCTCCGAGTTTCTTCCGGAACAGCTGTATCGCCCGGCACTATTCTTTTTAATCTGATTGACTCTCAACCTGCTCCCCGAACCCGAGGGTTGAATGAAATAGTCTCCATTAGGGTCACTGGTGATTTGACTTCCATCTTTGAACCAAAGGTATTCAATAGAGGTAGGATATGCAACTGCTTCACAGGTAAAGAAGGCATTACTTCCATCATTTAATGCTGTTTGATTGGGATATAATGCTGTCACTTGAGGCTTGACTGAATTTAAAAAAAAGGAAAAAATTGTGTGAAACAAGTCAAACATTGATGTATAAATGTTACGTATAATACCCTCAAACTAACGATCAAATGGAAATGTGTTGAAAAGACAGCATACATAGAACTTTGACTTTGACCAAAATTAACATCACGTGCAGAACATCATACTAGGGATCTTTAGCAGCGACGACGGCGACGGCAACAAAAACGTCATTTCAAAATATTACTTCTCGATTTTCTTACTCTTTCACGATGATCTCAATTTGTTTAACATGGAAAATGCTGAGGAACTGTTTAGGGTCTAAATTTCTGTGAACGGCGTTAAAGTAAGAAAAAAGAAGCAGAAGTTTATCGTCATTCGCTCTCGTTCTCGAGAAAACCTAAATTGTTTACCATTTACATGGGAAAACCGGTTGGTCGACGGTTTATACAAATGGTAAGTAAAAATCTCCAATGAAAAATTCCGTACAGGATTGACTTGTACCATTTGCACAACCCCTAATATTTGGAACTGGTGAAAATCGCAAATGGTAAACACATTTTCAGTTCCGAAATTCCGGTTAAAAATGTTGGACTACCTTTTAAGACGTTCCGAAAATTTTGGAAAGTTTTCGGTCGGGAACACCAAAATAGCCTTATCATTTACATTCCAACCGAAAATTTCGAAATTTTTCGGTAAATGGTAAAAAACCCTAAACTTTGGTCATTTCACGTTGTTGTTTGATGATACACGAGCCGATTTTTAACGCAACAATAGGGAGTTTAGGCAACTACGACGTCGACGGCAATGAAAACGTCATTTGAAAAAGAAACTTCCCGTTTTTGTTACTCTTTCGTGATTATTCCAACTTGTTTAACTTAAAAAATGCTGGCGAACTCTCCGAGGTTTGAATTACTGTAAACAGTGTTAAAGTAAAGATAAAGAAAGAAAAATTTGCTGTCATGCGGTCACGTTCCGGTAAAAACCGAAAATTTAGTCATTTCACGTCGTCGTTTTGCAGATGACAGCAAAGAAATGTGCCAAAATGTAAAACGCACGTGCACAGCGATTGTTTTTGCTTAAGCCCATTGTTGTGTGGCGTTCTCATTGCCGTCGCCGTCGTAGTTGCGTAAACTCCCTAATGTTGCGTTAAAACTCAGCAGTGGGGGTGTTACACGCACCAACTGCTACAATGTTGCAGATTTTTTAATCGCTTTCAAAAACCTGCAAAATGTTGCGTTCAAAATCGCCCTGTGCGCCATGTTACACGAAAAAACTTTAACACAACAATCTTGCGTTAAAAATCGGGGTTAAAAATCGGCTCGTATAACATCACCTTAAAGGCAACGAAATGTACAGAGCTGTAAAATGCACGTGCAGAGTGATTGTTTTTGCTCATTAAGCCTATGGTTTTGTGATGTTGCCGTTGCCGTTGCCTTTGCCGTTGCCGTCCTCTTTGCTAAAGCTGCCTAGCATTGCAAAAGAAGCCGCGTAATATGGACACTAAAGGACATAATAAACTGTCTTTATCATCTTGGTTTCCATATCAAGAATTAGGCCAATGTGAGAGTACACAATAAAATATATGCCTTGAGGACGTTCGCGTGAAATTTCTCCAACATTGATTTTTTTTCTGAAACTTTTACCACTGTAAAATGATGAGTTTGTTGTGTTAGAAATGTAAAAAACATGGCGGGTCACCGACTTTATTTTGGAGAGAACATGCCCGGAAGAACACCCTAAATCTGAAAAAAAAAAAAAACGGGCTTCGTTAGCGAATAGGGCTACAGTGTCTGTAAGCCCAAAAATATTGCAATTAAGTCTTTGAAGTGAAATGTTCTCCGCCAAATATATTTAATTGGACCTATTAATTGAATGTAGTCAACTGGTGAGGTTCCTTAAAAAACAAGTTCGCAGTTAGCGACCGTAGTTTCACACGCCTTGCAGCCACAAGATTGCAGGTATATGCTTCAGAATCGCTAGTGAGGAGGCCCAAGAAAGCCTTTCTCGCAAAAATGAAAATGTAACCTTCACATCGTACATCAAAATGATTTACATTTGTCATAACTGGTTTATTCATCTCCTGATTAAAAGTTTTAAATACACTGTGTTATATCAATATAACAGGTTTTTATTCACTACATGCTTAGTTAAACACACCATGTGTACCATCAGATTAATTCACGTTTTTGTAGTGACCTGGTAACTGTATGATTGTTCAAAAAACTAACTCATGGTACAATGACAGTGAACCCAAGTAACTTACATTTGACTCTTACTGTCACAGTATAAGAAGCAGGGTTGGTATTCACTGTTGGAGCTGTAACTCTAGCTGTACAAATGTAAGTTCCTGCATGGTCCTTGTTTGCTGATGTGATGGTGTAGTTAGAGTTTGAAGTTTGTTGCACAGTGACAGAGTCTTTGGTCCATGTGTATGATGGTTTGGGGTTACCACTGGCAACACATAACAACGTGAATGGGTCTCCTTCTTTTACTTCAACTGGAGATTGACTTCTTAACTGGATCGATGGTGGAACTGCCAGAGAGACATCACAATCAACTTTCCTCCTCTTTGTGGCGGTTTAAATCACTATTTCTTTTTACTTAAGTAAACCAGGTCTGTCTTTATTTCAAAAAGTACATTACATTATTTTATGTTAAATATACGGACCTCTTAGGAACCGCTTCGATCCAATTTACTTTTTTCAAAGGTTTTCTCGTACAAACATGGTCGGAAGAGGAGTTTGTTGTTAGGTTTGTTCCTGATGATCCATTTCTAGATCCATTTCTAGCCATTTCAGATGACTTAAACTTCCAATTTTCCCCAGGGAGCATGTTCTCGGAACCCCCTAGCTGGCTCACGCTTACGTCTTGGCATTAGTCCCCCCCCCCCTCCCCTCCCCCTCTGAAATCCGCCCCGCGGTCCCTGGATGAGTGGCTTGAAATGTCTTTCAGCCTGAATACATGTATGGTTCGTGCATATTTATGCCACTGAAGTATATTGTCAACAGGTTCATTAAGCATTATAAGCTGTTGCTAGCCAGTTTCAAGTTTGAATAATAAGAGATCGGATTGATTAATATATCATTATTCCTATTATAATCGTATCACTGAATTTCTTTTTACAGTCAATGAATGAATACTCACCAACCACAACAACCTCAGCATTTTGTTGATATTCAGCGGGATCGGAATTTGAGAATGTAAGCCTACACTGAAATGTCCTGCTATCACTTTGAACAATGTTTGATATCTGGAATGTTGCCCTGTCTCTGAAAGAGATTCTTCCTGTGTAACAACTTGATGAATAAACTATTAGGTTTTGGCCAGGTGCTTTCCTAGCCACAATAACTGTCCGGGGTCCAGGTATGATGTATAAAAGGTCCACATGAAGCAGTGAAAATCCATCAGTATTGTAGTTCCAAGCCAAAGTAACAGAGCCAGCTCCTTCAGCCACATAGGTTGGATTGCCACTATTTGGAGACTGAGTGAAGGATGGTAAACAATCTGCCAAGAAAGAAGAAAATACAGACAGTGAAATAACTCCCCAAAACACAAGATTGCGAAAGAGAAAAAACGGGGTCGTAACAGGTGCATCAATTAAAACACACAACTAACTTAAATACCTTTTACTATGATAAACCAAACCTCAGAAGCAGGAGAGGGGCAATAATACCTGTATTTTAATCATTTTCGTCTACCTTTATCTTTTTTTCTCGTAGGGAACAAAAATTTCGGACATAAGTAAAACAAGGTTTCCCTGAGCATCAATACGCCACTGAGGCTTATGCAACTTTCAATTGGAGTCTCATTAAATCGCTTCAGCAATATTCTGACTGATCATAACTATGGCGATGTTTCGTGTTACGTCATCTATTGTTATTAATGTGCCAACCAGAGGTTTATTGGGTGTTGAAATGCATGCTATTGTTCGGTGGCTGGCAAATTTGAATATCAAAAGAATTTTTACGTAAATGTTTGTAAACAGAAAACATCGCTGTAGCAAAATTTTCGAACAGGATTCCACTTGTCTTGCCTTAAAATGGGGAGTTTTAGCGGCGACGAAGGCGACGAAGGCGACGGCAACGATAACATCATTTCAAAGTGTTACTTCTCGGTTTTCTAACTCTTTCTCGATTATCTCAATTCGTCTAACAGGGAAAACACTGAGAAACTGTCTACGGTCTAAATTTCTATAAACGGCGTCAAAGTAATTTGGTAATTTGACGTTGTTGTTTTGTAGAGGACGGCAACGAAATGTACAAAATTGTAAAATGCACGTGCAGAGCGATTGTTTTTGGTCACTAAGTCCCCGTTCAGACTAGGTGCCTGTGCCCGGTTTTCGGGAACGGGCACAAGTCTGAACATAGCTTTTCGTTGGTGGCGGCGCACAAATCTGAGCATCGCGCGTGCCGGCCGGGGGGCTCGGGCACTACCTCCAAGGGTAGTACTCGGGCACCGTTCCTGGGCACGGGTACTTGTCTGAACACAGTTTTCATGTGTTCCCGGGTTTTTTCCCATATTTCTTTACGATGCAGTCAAAAAATGGCGGCAATATTGAGGAATACTCAAAAAGATAAACTGGGCACCAGGCGTTCTGCACGAGTGTGAACATCCTCGGTCCAGGGCACTGAGGTGTCTAGACAGCGTCTTTTTTAGTGCCCGGGAACGGTGCCGCGGAACGGGCACTGTCTGAACGGGGCCTAAGCCTATTGTTTTATGGCGTTCTCGTTGCCATAGCCATCCTAATTGATAAAACTCCCTTAAAGCCTAAGAAACGACGGCGGCGAAGACAACGAAAACGTCATTTCAAAATAAAACTTCTCCTTTTTCTATCTCTTTTGCGATTATTCCAATTTGTTTAACATGAAAAATGCTGGCGAGCTGTGAAACGAGGACGGACACGGCAACGACATTTAAATTATAACTTCTCGTTTTTGTGACTCTTTCGCAATTATTAAAATTTATCAAGAAAAACTTTTCGTCATGCGTTCACGTGCACATTTTCGAGAAAACCCAAAATTTGGTCATTTCACGTTGTTGTTTTGCAGAGGACGGCAAAATGTAAAACGCACGTGCAGAGCGATTTTCCCTGTTAACAGAGGTCTCTCAGGCCGAGAAATAAACGAGAGTCGAGGAGAGCCGGCTTCCGATGGGTTGTTTGATGAAGCCGCCGACCAAATTTCTGGTCGAAACTTACCGGTTTTCAAAACCGGTTTCCGTTACACAAGACTGCGCATGCACTGTTCTTTTCCCTGCTGAAAACGTCTGAGCCCACTGTGTCACAAGCAAAACAGACTTTCGATCAGGATATATTTAAAATCGGCTATTTCTTCCCCTGATGATCACAATATCAAAGAAATGACACCAATACAGAAGGAAGACATTATTGTGTTCTTAGAAAAACGAGATACATTTATGTCCCCCCCCCCCCCCGACAAACTCCGGAAAATCCCTGAATTTCCTACTGGCCGTACACGTAGCACTCCGAGTTTACACTTTTACTCTCCCAAGCCACTCGTTCTGTCTCCGTTGAATTCCCTCATAAAGAACCAGGTATTTTCGTGTGAAAGACTGGAAATTAAAGCTATCAAGATCTAAGGCGACTTGCGTTCCCTTAAAGGCTTAGAAATCACATTTCGTGACCTGAGCATTTGCTTGTTGTGAACCGTCGAGTAATTCGAGTAACCGGTTTGCAGAGTCTGGTCTCATGTGACCAAAACGTCATTCGTTGTTAAGGAAACGCTGGCGCCTGCGCGACAGAGAACTCGTCGGAAGCCGGCAGCAGAGGTCTCTCCTCGAGTACATTTCTTCTTGCTGTGAGAGACCTCTGCTAGCAGGGAAAGAGCGATTGTTTTTGCTCATTAAACAAATTGTTTTGTGGCCTTCTCGTTGCCGTCGTCATCGTTGCTTTAGCGCCCTATTAGGGAGTTTAACCAACGAGGACGGCAACGGCAAAATACCGCAAAATCTTCAAAATTTTCTTTCTTTTTCTTTGCTTTTACGCCATTCAGGGAGCGTTCACAGTAATTTAGACCCTGGAGAGCTCGCCAGCATTTCGCATGTTCAGGAACAAATTGGAATAATCACGAAAAGTTATGAAAACGAGAAGTTATATTTTGAAATGATGTTCTGGTTGCCGCCGATGTTGTCGTTGGTAAAACTCCCTATTGTATCTACACAAGCTTAATATGCGCCATCGCACACGCGCGCCGTATTCCTTTGAGGGCCTACTTTACGGGTTATTTACGAATCAGAGACATTATGGGTCTTTCATCCACAAACATTTCAGTTTATTGATGATGTCTATCTTAAAGTTTGCATTTACGTAAGTCTGTTTATCATGCATGTGAACTGTGCGACCCCGCAGACGTAGTGTTATAGAACCTAGAATGGAAGGGTAATGTGACTGCCCTCCCGCCCCCCCCCCCGGAAAAGTACTCCATGGAGACCCGCTCAAGCAACTTGACACGTCTTTACTTCAACCAATTTTGCAAAAAAAAAATGTTAACAAACAAAACCGAAACCGTTAAAGGATCATAAGTTTCTTCTTTTGTTGGCTACAGTTTGTTATTTTCTTTCTAATCGAAGTTGGACGTGCCGGCTGCCTATATCATTTCCCGCCAAAATGATCTACGAAGGAAACAGACATAAACTCCGCTAAAACGTTCCCTTTTTCCTAAAAGAGAAAGTTGTGATAAACAACTAAAAGAGTAGTAAATGGTAAACAATATTTAGTAATACATGCACGCAGGCATAATTAAGTAGCTCGCCTTGACATCAAGCACGAGTTGTTCGGTGCTTTCCTCCTACTGTTGATTTGCATGTAAAACTGACGACATCGAAATTCACAAAAATCTCGAGAATTTCTGTACCACGAAGGGGATAATTGTGACAATTTCTCTGTAATACAAACAAAACATTTTCAGTCTTCACTGTTTCTTGGAACACAGTAAACAACAGTTGCATATACCCTGACACAAAATAATTTTGTAAAACGGTTTCTGCTTTACGTACTTTTAGATCTGCTTCAAGGTTTTTCGGTCTCCGGATTCTGGATTGTTTTCAGGGGTCATGCTCGACCAGGAATTACCTTAATTACATTCGCTAGGGGAAATTTAATGAAATTGAAAGTAGAGGGAAGCTCTTTTAGTTTCCTTAGCCTCCTCCGTCGAACGTGGTTTTATACCGAGTCCGTGTGGTCCGTAGTCTTCATTTTGTACTCAGTCCGCGTTTTATACCCAGTCCGCAGTCCGCAGTCCGTGTTTTATACTGGCCGCGTTGAAAATGGTCTGTGACACGACTGACATTAGTGATGTGTTCTACAACTATGTTCTCGAGGATCAAACCGCTTAGCCTCGACCAACTGACAGTTGTTTACCAGGCGAAACTTTGGGCAGATTAGTTGTCAGAAGCCGTTAGACTGTAGAGTCTGAAATATTAGCTCAGGCAGACTAGCTAGGAAAGCACGCGCTGATCAGAGTTAAGACGGACTCAAGTCATCTTCAGTCAAGGTAACGATAAACAACAGTCTGGCTTGAGTTAATACAGCATTATCCTACATTCACAGTACAAACGTCAAGACTGAAGACTTTTTTTAGAAGTCAGTTACCTGAGAGTTGGGACAAAGAAACCCATAGTAGAAGGAGACAAAAGCAGTGGACCATCTTCGGTCTATTGGCAACTCGCAGCGTCTAAAAGGAAATGGAAACACATTGGCGGAGACACGATCTGAATGGTAAGTATGCTTTCCTGTTAGTGCTAAAAGTATGCCAGATGAGCTGTCAAAACCAGTGACGCGTCCCTCATAGATCGTTTTCACTGTCACGCAATAAATAAATAAATCGAAAACCAGCCAGTGGAAAAAGTCAATAATTTGTGATGTTATAGACGATAAATAAAGAAGATACTTCTCCAAGTTTTAGGCCTTTGCCCTTCACCAAACTTCAGATATTCGTCGAAATGTTTCGCAGAAATTTACAGAACCCAGTATGAAAACGTCATCTTGGTTCACAGCTGTTGTGCACCAATATGGCGGCCGGAAAATAGTGTCAACAACTTGAACTTACTTTGGCTATCTGGGCGACTGATCATATAGTACTGAACAAACAGGTATTTCCACAAGCACTTTTCCTATTTTAAAGAAAACGACAACACTCTTAAATTTGTAAAACATGTTTCGACAGAAACTTCTGTCATCTTCAGTTGATAGATTTACAAAGCGTTAGAAGTTGAATTTATAAGTAGGAAAAATGCTAATTACATAGTAACAACGGAATGTACATAAAACGTGGCAATGTGAAAATTAAAAGGATAATTTCAGATTTACGTGATGCAGTTGTTGATTCAAAGAAGGTTGTTCTCTTCGAATATGAAATGCCTCTTTTATCTTAAGTTGAAACGTGGTGGAGGCGTGATCTAAACCTTCTTTGAATCAACAACTGCATCACGTAAATCTGAAATTATCCTTTTAATTTTCACATTGCCACGTTTTATGTACATTCCGTTGTTACTATGTAATTAGCATTTTTCCTACTTATAAATTCAACTTCTAACGCTTTGTAAATCTATCAACTGAAGATGACAGAAGTTTCTGTCGAAACATGTTTTACAAATTTAAGAGTGTTGTCGTTTTCTTTAAAATTTTGACTTGCCTGCTGACATCAAGACACTTTTCCTATTGCTTTAACGGAATAATTTCCGTACAGGTCCCTACATTATTTATGCATTCAAAGTTAATTAATTATGTATGTACGCTATTGTTTTTTTAGACAATGCGTTCTC